>CM057054.1:28970113-29575113 GCA_029948455.1 Solanum rostratum | reverse complement strand
GGAACATGGAGATACCCCAACAACTAAAAGCCCCAAATTTTATGGTGCAAATCAATCGAATTTGGGAATTAGGGTTCTGGGGACGACGTTACTTTTCCGGTGAACTTCGTGGGGCAAGACTGATCTCAATCGATTCCTGGGAGTCTGGCGATGCTCCAGGAATCAAAAGCCCCAAATCTTAATGGCCCAAATCAATCGAATTCTGGATTTAGGGTTTCACAGGAATAAGATTTGGGGCAGACTCAATTAATTGGGGGCCCGATGGAATTGATCAATTCTGTTTCTGGTATTGGTCAAGGTGATAAGGACGAGCAGACTACTAGACAAAATGGTGAGCAAAATGTGCAACATCAGGTAAATCATGATCAGGGAATCCCTCTGGCATGGATAAAAGTTCTGCGGAAGGCATGAAGGATCCCATTGCTACATCCATGACCCCAGGTATGTTTGTTGATCTTGTGACCAATGATAGGAGTGCTTCTTTGAACCCTGGGTGTGCTGGTAATCCTAGTGGTCTTAGAGCTGATGAATCTATGAAGGGTGCTAAGGGCAAGTCTAAGACCATGGACACTGTCCCAGTCCATCATCAGACTAATAGGTCCACCACTCAACCCACTCTTAAAATTTCTTCAAACTTTGACACTTACCATCCTCAGAAAATTAGACCCCAAACCTCCACTGATAATACCAAAGCCAAAAACCCTCTAAATCCTGCCACCAATGCCAAAAACGTCCAAATACCCACTGAACCTGCACCTCCTACCATAATACAGTCCTTTGCTACCAAATTGAGGATGAACCAGGCCAAAAATGAAACCCCCATCTCAATTACCCCCCCCCCCCCCCAGGATTACCACCAAGCAGGGGCATCCTGACTGTTATCTTCAAAAAAGAGGACTTCTTGGGTAAGTTAGCTGATAGATGTAGATTTACCCTTATTGGCAAGTTCACTAATACCATGCCCAGGATGGAAGTGATCAGGAGGAGCTTTATAGCTCAAACTCAGCTAACTGGTGGTGTCAAAATTGCTCACTTCAACTCTAGGCATATCTACATTGACCTAGATAATGAAGCTGACCACATCACTGTATGGACCAAACAGAGGATGTTTATTGAGGGACAACTTATGAGACTTCAATTGTGGACCCCTACTTTCAAACCTGATGAAGAAACCTCTATTGTTCCTGTGTGGGTCACCCTTCCTAAGCTCCCTTGGCATTGCTATTACATGGAGGTAATTTCTGCTCTGATGGCCCCCATTGGTAAGGCTTTATACCTTGATTCTGCTTCTATTCAGAAGACTAGAGGAAGTGTTGCTAAAGTAAAGGTTCAAATTGACATCACCAAAGACAGATCTCAGCATGTTTGGTTGGGTTTTGATGAAAATGATATCTCAATTGGGAAGTGACAGCTAATACAGTATGAGGATCTCCCTGATTACTGTGGGCATTGCAAGCACCAAGGCCATTCTATTGCTAAGTGTCTGGTCAAAAAGAGAGATGATGAATCCAAACAGAAGAAGGAGCAAGATGCAGTGGTGAAAACTAATGATAAAGGTGATTCCAAGGATCAAAGAATAGTGCAACAGAAGAGCCAACCAATGAATGATCTTGACCACAACAAGAAAGATTCCAGTAGGACCATGCAAAGAGAGGAACAGTGGCAAATTCAAAAGAAAAAAGGAGGCAAGAAAAGACAGATACAAAACCAGAAAATTGAAACCAATCCCAAGAATCAGTCTATTCCATCTCAGAAGAATCCTTTGAAGGGCCCAGGTATTGACTCTGAAGGTCCCTTGAAGGCCTTACCTGATCTAATTTTGGAACAGGCCCCTGAACCCCCTGTTATTGAGCTTGAAATGTTGATGTTGTGAGATCCCAACCCCCTTGCCCCTCTGTTTCTGCTGGTGGAGTGCCTGGTGGGTGGATGGAATGTCAGGAGAAACTATATGACATGCAGGAAGGGGTCCAAATGGGGGGGGGGGGAGGGGGTCCCTTGTATACTCCTGCTACTTCTATTATGCCCCAACCTATGTCTGATGATGCTGACCAGATGGGTTCTGAACTTCCTATGAATGGGCTTCCAACCAATTTGGAGAAGAGAGACCAGTCTGCTTCTTATCCTGGGTGCATGGGTGGTATGGCCAAAGATCTTGGCTCCCTTGCTAGTTCCAGTGGCACTAAAAGCAAGAATAAGCCAAGCAAGAAGAGAAGAAATGCTTTGAAGAAGAAGTTATCTGAATCTGGAGGTGTCAATACTGAGCAATCAAATGGCAAATCTAATTCTGGTAATGATTAGGAAATGGGCCTGTGTAACAAATTCATCCTTGTGGATGATTATCAGGCTATGGCTGTTACTCCCTTAAATGTTACCCCCAATACTCCCACTGGTGGAAATGCTATGGAGGAAACTGATGAAAGATGCCAATTCAATACTGATCCTGCCCTTCCCAGTTCTGCTACAGATGAACATGGAGTAATCAACTCTGAGGATGAGATGGATGATGATTCTTTTCCCGTGGAGGACATAGAAGAAGCAGATGGTATAGGTGATCAGCTCATCACAACTTTCAGCCCTGCTAATGATAGTGTGGTGCAAGAGGAGATACAACAACTCAGTCAGGAACATGGCCTTTCCCCAGAGGCTCTAACCAGATAAGAAGAAAGGCTGAACATCTCAACACTAAACACCCTGCCACTTCAGGCAAGCCAAACACAAGACGTTTCACATCCAGATCTTCCCAATGATTAATACAATCATTTGGAATGCAAGGGGTATTCAGACCCAAGGAGCCATAGAAAGACTACAATCTTTAAAGTCTATCCACCATATATCTATGATTGTCATTCTTGAGCCTTTCTCTGCAAATAGTCAAATGCAATATTGTAGAGTCAAGCTTGGAATGGACAAGGTTTTTTCCAACATTAATGGGAAGATTTGGGTGTTCTGGGACCAAGATATGGACTGCAATATTATTGAACATGATGATCAGCAAATGACCTGCCAGATCTAGCATGCTCAAATCCCTGGCCAGTTCATCACCACTTTTGTGTATGCTAAGTGCAGGGAGCATTTGAGAAGACCTCTCTGGGAGAGGATGATTCATTTATCTAATATTTTTAATGATGTTCCCTGGTGTGTGGTGGGTGATTTCAATGTTATCACAGCCACTGAGGAGAAATTGGGTGGCATTCCATATAATATGAAGAAGAGCATTGAGTTTATTTCAGTTATTGAGGGCTGTGGATTAGTGGACTTGGGTTTCACTGGCCAGAAATACACTTGGTGCAACAATAGAGGAGTACTTTTCAGGATATGGAAGAGGCTAGATAGAGCCATGGTGAATGATAAATGGCTTGCTGTGATGCCCCAAACCACTATCACTCACTTGCCTACAGTGAGTTCAGATCACTGCCCCCTTCTCTTGGAAATGAGCAATACTGTAGATAAAGCCATAAAATACTTCAAATTTTTGAATTTTTGGACTGAACAAGCTGGCTTTATGGAGATTGTTAGGGAGTGCTGGAACAAGACTGTGAAAGGAGACCCTATGTGGGTATTTCACCAGAAGTTGAAAAGAGTTGCCAATACTCTTAGCAAATGGTCCAGGGATCAATTTGGTGATATTCATGCCACTGTCAAGGATTATGAGGAGAAAATTAAGAATGTTGAAGAAGCCATGATATCTCAGAATTCTGAGGTTGCCAGTAGCAACTTACATTGTCTGAATGCTGAGTACATCAGATTTCTCAAGTTGGAGGAGTCTATTATGAGACAAAAATCTCAGCTTCATTGGTTTTAGGAAGGAGATGCAAACACTGGTTATTTTCATGCTTTAATGAGGGGTAGAAGAAGAAGGCTCTTCATTCACAGAGTTAAAGATGATGAGGGAGAATGGTATCAGGGTGAAGAAGCTATTGCAGATGCAGCTTGTAACCATTTTCAGCAAATCTTTTCGGGTGAAGAGAAGTATATTGATGAAGAGGTCCTCAATTGCATTCCAAACATGATTTCACAGGAGCAGAATCAAGACCTTCTGAAGATGCCTGATATTGAGGAGTTAAAACAGGTTGTTTTCTCCATGAGCCCTCACTCAGCAGCTGGTCCAGATGGTATGAATGGGAAGTTCTTCCAAGTTTGCTGGGATATAATAAAAAAAGATCTTCTGTCTGTGATACATTCTTTCTTCAGTGGGCATATTATGCCCAAATATTTCTCTCATGCTTGTCTGGTGTTGCTGCCCAAGATCAAAAATCCAAATAAGTTTTCAGAGTTCAGACCCATAAGCTTGAGTAATTTTGTGAATAAGGTGATTTCAAAATTGCTCTGTATGAGATTATCTCCTATTCTTCCTAAAATCATCTCTCCCAATCAGACTGGTTTTGTGAAAGGTAGGAGCATCTCAGAGAACATTATGCTAGCTCAAGAGATTATTCACAGCATCAAAAAGCCAAATATAGGGGGTAATGTGATCCTCAAGCTAGATATGACCAAGGCCTATGACAGAGTATCCTGGTCTTTCATTTGCTTGGTTATGAGGAAGATGGGGTTTGCAGAAAGATTCATAGATATGATATGGAGAATTATGTCAAACAATTGGTATTCAATCATAATTAATGGATCTAGATATGGTTTCTTTCACTCATCTAGGGGCCTCAAGCAGGGTGACCCCCTGTCACCTGCTCTTTTCATCATGGGGGCTGAGGTCCTTTCTAGACTGCTCAATCAGCTGCATCACAATCCACTCTTCAAAGGTTTCTACATGGAGAAGAAGGGTCCACATATTAACCATCTGAGCTTTGCAGATGATACAATCATTTTCACCTCTGGCAGAAGTAGATCCCTGGAGCTCATCATGCACACCCTTGCTATTTATGAGGGCATTTCTGGTCAGCTGATCAACAAGCATAAAAGCCACTTCATTGTGCCTATGCACACTTTCAGAAGGTCAATTAACAGAATCAAGCTCATTCACTGGTTTTGTACAGAAGAAGCCACCTTTTGCTTATCTGGGGTGTCCATTGTATATTGGTAGACAAAAGATAATATACTTCTCAGACATGGTTTCTAAGGTGGTTTCTAGGATCTCAGGTTGGCAATCCAAACTCTTAAGTTATGGGGGTAGAATTACTCTTATTAAGCATGTATTGCAGTCCTTGCCTATCCATATCCTATCTGCTGTATATCCTCCTTTGACTACTCTGAGACAAATTCAATGCATCATGGATGATTTCTTTTGGGGCTGGTTGAATGAAAAAAGGAAGTATCATTGGTCCTCATGGAAGAACCTCAGTCTTCCTTTTGATGAAGGGGGTATTGGGGTAAGAATGCTTACTGATGTGTGCAGGGCCTTTCATTACAAACAGTGGTGGATCTTCAGATCAACAACCACTTTATGGGGTGAATTTCTGAAGGCCAAATACTGCCAAAGGTCCAATCCTATCAGCAAGAAGTGGGACACTGGAGACTCTCTTGTTTGGAAGTATATGATGCAAAACAAACACAAGATGGAGCCCAATATTATATGGAAAATCAACTCCCGGACATGATCCTTTTGGTGGGATAACTGGTTGGGGGTGGGCCCTTTGGCACAATTCAGAGATACCAGCAGTAGGCTCAACAATACCGGAGTTGCTTCCTTCTTTGAAAATCAGTGCTGGGATGTTGATCTTGTTCAGAATGTGGCTCCTGCTTAGTATATAACAACAATCTTGTCAACTAAGTTTCAGTTTCAACAGGGGGTGCAGGATAAAGCTATATGGAAGTTAACTTCAAATGGAGACTTCACTATCTCCTCTGCCTGGAATATGATCAGAGAACACAAGACTAAATCAAGTTTCAATAGAACCACTTGGCATAGGAACATTCCTTTTAAGTGCTCTTTTTTGTTATGGAGAGCTTTGAGGGGAAAGCTCCCTACTAATGAGAAACTTATCCAATTAGGTTATGCTCCCAACGCATGTTGTTGTTGCCACAAGCCTGGTGTGGACACGATTGAGCATATCTTTATGACTGGGTATTTTGCTCAACATGTATGGAAGAGATTTGCTGGTCCTTGTGGTATCAGTACTGACCCTCTCCCTCTCCCTCTTCATCTTTACATTCTGAGGTGGTGGCAAACAAAGTATAAGAATGAAGCCCACAGATTGCTACTTCAAGCCCTTCCCATCCTTGTTTGTTGGAATATATGGAAGAACAGGTGTGCAGGAGTGTATGCTGGCCAGAAGTCTAATATGACTAGAGTTATATATCTAGTCATAAGAGACATCCTATTTCTTCTGCAATCAACATATCCTTATATTCCTTGGCCCTCAAACTGGATTGATCTTGTGAAATACATTGAAGATTGTTATCGTGCCATCAAAATGACCCCAGTTATTTGGAGTAGACCAGCTGAGTATTGGTACAAATTGAATTCGGATGAAAGTGTTTTGGCTACTGGAAGCATGGGGACTGGGAGCATCATCAGAGATTTTCAAGGAGATGTAGTACAAGCCTTTTCTATCCCACTTGGTGAAGGAAGTAATAACCAGGCTGAGTTATTAGCTGCTTTAATGGGTATGAAGGTGTGTCTACAACATGGTTTGAAGAAAATTGTGTTGGAGGTGGATTCTCAGTTGCTATGGAGATGGATCAACAGGAAATCACCTCCACCATGGCACATTAGTCAAGATCTCCATAGCCTGTTGGACTGTGTTGACCAGATGGAAGAGTTTGAATGCATACACACTTACAGGGAGGCAAGCTTTGTGGCTGACTGTTTGGCCAAACATAGCCATAGTTTGAACTCTCCTCATTACTATGGTGATGCTCAGCAACTACCAAAAGATGCTAAGGCTTTATATTACCTGGACAAGATACAAATGATGAATTTCAGAAGAAGGAAGTTGAAGATTATCAAGAAACCACCTTGAGTTTTGTTTTTTGTCTAGCTCCTTTTGTAAAGGGAGAGTCTCCCTCATTTATATGCTTTCTTAGATAATATGTACTGTGAGGAGTCCTCACTTAGGTGTTTTCTGAGTTTTGCTCCTTTAGTTGTATTGGGGAATAGTTGGCCGACCTTAGATGGTTGGCCGACTTGGGATCCAACCTAGTTCGGAGGTAAGGTTTATGTCCCCCTCCTCGTACTTATGTTTTCTTTCATTTATAACAAAGCTTGGGGGTGATGCTCAACCCCTGACCATCCAAAGGAGTGGGGACCCTTTGGTATAGGTTTGTTCCCTATAAAAAAAAAATACTACAAGACACATACTGATAAATATTTAGTTTGAACTATTCTTAGTCAATCCATTGCAATAATATACATCATATTCCAAAATATGGACATGGGAACATGAAATTCTTCTCATCAAGAAAACCTAGTGAAAACTTCCTCAACACTCATATAAATTACTAAATTCCACATGAGACTTTACTTCATGATATTGTACAAAAATAAATCATCATAGAATGCATAATAGTAATTTCATATGCAAGAGTTCATAAAATACCCCTAAAGATTCATAAATTTCACGTAATAGGAGAAGAAAAAAGGTTGGACTTGTGGGAAGGAAGATTCCCCATAATCAAACCCACATACCTTAGCCCAATGTTTTATGGAAGAAATCACTAATTTTTTGAAGAAACCCAAAACCCTAGCTTTTTCCTTAAATAAAGAACCTTGAGAGGAAACTTGGAAATTAGGTTTTGATGAATGATTTAAGAATAGGGTCATCTTGGGGAGTTTTAGACTGATATAGGGAGTGTGGGATGTCAAAATGACATGAGATTGGGCTTAGGGTGTGAGAAAAGGTCAAAAATACCCTTTTTCAAATCTGTCTGGATAGATTTACGAAACCCCATCTACGGCCCGTAAGTAATTCCACCGCCCGTAGAGTGGGCCGTAGAAGGTGGCAGCCTGTCAATGCTTTAGTAAAATGGGAATATCTGTTTGGCCTGAACTCCAAATGAGGTGAAATTAGTTGTGTTGGAAAGATAATTCAAAGAGCTTTCATTTAGTAGGTTGTACAGAATATAATTTAAAGTGTGATAAGAGAAATGATCATTTAAAGTAGACACATATACGAACTCATGTTAGAAGTTCGGCAATTGGAATCGTTTGCACTCGACTTGATGAGATAGGGGCTCGGCATTGCATGAGAGGTCATGGAAGGACTAGATAAGGCCGTAGATGGGGTTCGTCTGATAGAGTTTTAGAAACCCCTTCTCCGATTCTCACTCTATGATATAGTCTACAACTCATAAAATCTATTACGTGTCATCTGATGAGTCGTAAACAAAATCCTTGAAAGTTCCCAATTTCACGAAGTTTAACCTTCAATTCACAAGCATAAATTATGACTCGTGGAACACTTTATAGCTCATAGGCCCCTTCGTACATAGATGGCCTCCAAATGTAAGTGACTAGAATACACACTTTGGACCCACGAACTAATGTACGACTTGTAAATCAACATACGACCCATAAGGCCTCTCATATAGAACAGTGATACTTTGAAAATTTCTCAGGATCACCATCATGCATTTTGACATGTTGGGCCTTACATAACCACTAAGGATCCAATCGCGATCATTGGTGCCAAGGTCAAGGGAATCAAGGTTAGAACTACAACAAGGACAACAACTATCGGGATAACAACAAGAACAAGGGTGGATACTATGATAGGAATAGGGCACAAGACAAATATGACGATTGGGTGTGAAGAAATAATTATCGTATTGATAGAAATTAGGTTTATATTCCAATTATAAACCATGTTGATGGGGTTGGATGTTCTAGGATTGAGAAGATGTTTAGAAAACTACTAAATAAGGTTGATGCTCAAGATGAGACTTTAAAGGAGATGAAAGAAAATATATCTAGGATCAATTAGAAAATGGAGTCACATGTCATTACCATCAACTATGGATCGACAATTTAGCCAAATGTCTTGAAAAATGAACCAATGCCAAAAGGGTACATTGCAAAACAACATAGGCTGAAATGCAAAGAATGATGGGCATTGCATGGCACCCTGGGTGGAAATCAGGCCATGGATCCACCAGAGCAAATTGTGGTGGAAGAGGATGTTAGGGAGTACGATGATGCAGCAAAGACTACTACAGTATAAGAATTTGGAGGCTATCAGCTCAAAGATAATGATGGGACGGAAAAGGCAACCCCAAAGTCTCCAAATCCCATGAAACAACCTCCATTACCCTTCACTGCAAAGGTTGAAGAATATGAGTGACATGGGAAAATTTTAGTACTTCATCTCTATGCGAAAATAGTTGTCGATAAATCTCCCCCTTACTGATACATTAGAGAAGATGAACGAATATGCTATGTTCATGAAGGATCGAGTGAAGAAGAAGATGATGGAGAGTTTTTAGCACTTTCAGATGACATTCACCATTGCAGCACCATAGCTACTAGATCGAAGATCCTAACATATTTACCATTTCTTACACCATCAGAGTATTCAAATTTGCAAAGGCATTATGCGATTTGGAAGCTAACACCAACTTAATGCTTCTTTTTGTGTACAAATACTTGGGCTTAGGAGCCCCCACTCTGACTACAATGTGGTTGTTGATGGTGATCAAACAATCAAGAAGCCTGTAGGGATACTTTATGATGTCCCAATTCACGTAGAGAGTTTCATATTCCCTACAAACTTTGTTATTCTTTGGTGTGTGGTAGAGTTCAATGTTTCTATCATCTTGGAGAGACCATTCCTAGCTATCATACAAGCTATAGTTATATGGAGTTAGGTCAACTGATGTTTAGATTGAATAATGAAGAGGTTTTCTTTAATGTCTATCAACCCAGGAAACAACCTAATGATTGAAGAGATCTCTCATTTACCAATAGTATTGATGAAGTATAACCGAAAATTCCCTTTGAAGATAGACTAGGTATCGAAGCACTTGCAGTAGTGATGATAAATATGGATAGTGACGACATTCCAAAGTATGATGAGATCACAAATTCACTTCAAAGACAAGGTTATTACTAGTATCAACTCTAGCTAAAGTTGTATTTGAAGAATTGGGAGACTCTACCCACAAAGCCACCCATTGAGGGGCCATCAGTCTTGGAGTTAAGCTCTTCCAACCAACTTGAGATATGTATTCTAGGACCTAACAACACTTTACCTGTGATTATCATGGTGGACCTTGATGAAAAACAGGTAGAGGCATTATTTTCAGTCCTAAAATGCTTTAAACAAGCTATAGCGTGGACTATTATAGATATAATTGACATCCCTCATGGAATGTACACCTAGATGATCCAACTTGTCCAAGATTATAAGCCAAGCATTAAGCACCAAAAATTTTTGAACCCTCACATTCAAGAGGTTGTGCGCAAGGAGATTATCAAGTGACTGGATGTTGGTTTTATTTATCTTATTATGGATAGTGAGTGGGTGAGTCTTGTCCAATGCATATTGAGAAAGAGAGGTACCATGGTAGTCCCTGATGCAAATAATGAGTTAATTCCAATTGGACAAGTCACAGGTTGGAGAGCTTGCATAGACTATTGAATGTTGAGTATGTCGACTAAGAAAAATCACTTCCCAATAATGTTCATGGATCAGATTCTAGATATACTTCTGGTCACAGGGTGCTACTATTTTATTTATGGTTATTCAGGATACAACTAGATTTTTATTGCTCCTAAAGATCAAGAAAAAACCAGCTTTACATGTCCATATGGGACGTTCTCCTTCAAGTTATTGCCTTTTAGACTTTATAATGCACCTGCTACATTCTAAAGATGCATGATTTGCTTCTTTTTTGACATGGTAGAGCACATGATCAAAGTATTCATGGATGATTTTTCTTTGGTTAGTGATTCTTTTGATGATTGTCTAAGGCACCTACATGATGTATTTAAGCGGTGTTAAGAATGCCACCTTGTACTTAATTGGGAGAAGTGCCATTTTTTGGTAAAATGAGGAATAGTTTTAGGTCACCAAATATCCACCAAAGGCATTAAGGTTGATAGAGGAAAGGTTGAGGTGATAGAGAAGCTCCCTCCACCTAGCTCTATCAAAGCTGTAAGAAGTTTCTTGGGAAGGCAGCCTTCTACTGAAGGTTCATGAAAGTCTTCTCTAAAATTACACATCTATTATGAATGTTGCTCGAGAAGGAGGTGAATTTCATATTTGACGAAGCATGTCTCAAAGCATTCAAAGGGTTTAAGCAAACATTGATCTCAACATCTATCATTGTTTCATTTAATTGGACTCAACCTTTTGAGATTATGTATGATGCAAGAAGGGTTGCACGTGGTGTAGTGTTGGCGAAGTAAAGAAATAAGATCCTATTCCCCATATACTATGCTAGTAAGGCCCTAAATGCAACACAAAATAAGTACAAAGTGACCGAATAGGAACTACTTGCGATGATCTTTGTGCTAGAGAATTTCAGATCATACTTATTAGGAACCAAATTCATTATGCACAGTGATAATTTAGCACTGAGGTATTTGATAGTGAAGAAATACACCAAACCTAGATTAATTCGATGGATGCTACTTCTTCAAGAGTGCAACTTCAAAGTTATTGATCGAAAAGAGATAGAGTATCTAGTTGCAAACCATCTATCCAGACATGAAGATTAGGAAATGGATAAGCTTTAAGATGGTCTTGAAATTAATAAATCATTCCCTAATGAGCGAGTACTACTTGCATGACATGACTTTATTCCATGGTTCACGAATTATACAAATTACCTAGTGAGTGATGTAGTACCTTTAACTTCCTACCAATGCCAAAAGTTTATGTCTGATGTGCCAGAGGTTCATTTGGGATGATCCATATTTGTTTCGTGTTTGTTTTAATGGGATTATTTGTTATTGTGTACTTGAGGTAGAGATGAGCATACTTGAGGCTTGTCATTCATCACTTCTTGGTGGGCATCATATTGGCATCCAAACAACCCATACGATCTTACACTATGGTTATTACTGGCCTACTATCCACCAAGATGCTCATGATGTAGCGAAAGCCTATGATAGGTGTCAAAGAGAAGGTGGTGTTTCCCACAAGCATGAGCTCTCTTTTAACCCCATCATGGCGATCGAGTTATTTGATGTTTAGTGTATAGACTTCATGGGTCTGTTCGTGAGCTCAAATTGGAACAAGTGCATCTTAGTTTCTGTTGAATTTATCTCCAAGTAGGTAGTAGTGGTTGAACTTCCTAACAACAAAGGTAAAAGTGTCACAACATTTCTTAAGAATAACATCTTCTCAATGTTTGGCACTCCTCGGACAATGATAAGCGATGAAGGTTCCAATTTTTGCAATAAGTTATTTCGTGCTCTACTAGAGAAAGAGATAGTTTTGTAACACCTTATTATACCCATGCAAGTGGACAAGTAGAGGTCACGAATCGTGAGATAAAATAGATCCTAGCAAAGACCATGATTGCTAATTGGACTAATTGGTCGCGAAAGCTTGATGACGCATTGTGGTCTCACCCGACTACATTCAAGACTCCTATAGGTATGTCTTCATATCAACTTGTGTTTGGGAAGTCTTGTCACTTGCCTGTGGATCTCAAATACAAAGCAATATGGCCACTTAAAAGGCTAAACATGGATTAGAATAATGCTACAGAGCTAAGGATGAAACAACTTAATATATTTGATGAAATTCTCTTGAGGGCATATGAAAGTTCAGCACCGTACAAACAAAAGATAAAGATCTATCTTAATCAAAGAATTGAGCAATGCCAGTTTGCACCAGGTGACTTGTTCCTCTTGTTTAACTCCAAACTACTTTTTTTCCCATAAAACTCAAATCAAAATGGATATGTCCTTAGAAAGTTTCTTAAGTATATCCTTATAAAGCTATTGTGTTGGAAGGTAAAGATGGTTTGAGGTTCTAAGTTAATGGGCAAAGGATCAAATCATAGTTGTGAAATCTCAAAGAATTGAGGACAATGTATGCTTGGGAACTTGATGAAGTCTGAGTAACCAAGTAGCCGACATCGTGTCAAGACATTTAATTAGGAGCTTCTTGGGAGGCAACCCAAGATTTACTTTTTATTAGTTTTAATTTTCTTTATTTAGTGTCCTAATTTAGTTAGATACACTTTGTTTTTTACAAGCTTGTGTTGTAAAAGTCTAATTAGTATCTAGGACAAGTACATGGTAACCATTTATTTTATGAGACTATGTAGGATCAGGTCGAAAAAGTTGGAAAAATCAGAAAAAGAGAAATTTAGGATTTTATGAGGGGTTTGTACGAGTCATACAATTAATTATGACTCGTAAGTGCTACTCATAGATCCAATGTCCTTGGAATTGTTAAGAATTTTTAGATCTAGAACTGACATTATGATCCATAAATAAAAACATGGGCCATAAACCAGGTTCGTAGATACCTAGTAAGTTTCTAAATTTTCCTGAATTTTTCTAAGTGTGGAGGCATCTATGAAACCTATCTATAAGCAATAGTTTCAACTATGACCTGTAGACGGTCCTCGTAAATATCAAGTGTTACAAAGTCACATATCTTCTATGAATACCCATGTTTATGAGCCATAGATTATGATACAACCCATAAATGGGCCTTCGTAGATGGATATTATGAATAAATTGACCGGACTGTAATCCTAGGGTCAATTCGGAAGGCCTATGTACAGCCAAAAGAGGGTTAGTTCATGAGGCCTATGCACAACTAATAGGTGAAGTATGACTCGTAGCTCAGTCCTAAAATTTGAACTTCAGAAAAGGGAAAAAATTTTCAAGTGTTGAATAATCTACGTATACTATGATAGCCCATAGGAAGAGTGACGACTCATAGATGGGGTAGTAGATGAAAGTGTCAAACATGAAGGAAATTTTTTGTTTTCTTGAAAGTGACCTATGATTAACAGGACAATCCATAGACCATTATATGGCCCGTAGATACCCTTCGTAGGTAAAACCCTAAAATGTAAGAAAATTAGCTTAGTGTTGGTGGACTCTACGAGTCCAACCACGAGCCGTAAGTCAATGTACGACCCGTAAAAGGTAGATTCAGGTTTAATATGGACAAAATTATTTAATAAATTTAGAAAAAGACAACCGGATGGACAAGACTACGGTGTGTTGTTCAAACCATAACCTGTAATTGAGATTTTGTAATTTCATTCTAACTGTTTTAATGACGGTCAATTTTGTCATTTCCGCAAATCCTATTACTATACCACAACATTTTTGGGATTAAAAGGGGCCTAAACTAGACTTCAACTCCGTAGAAGCCTTAGTTAATCTCTCATTCTTCCATCTCAATTTTTTTGAGGCAAAATGCACTCCCTCTTGAAGAACAAGATAAGGAGTCTATGGTTTCAATGGGTCTTCTCTTCAAACATCAGATTTCTTCTTTCCAAGCTTAGCGAGGTATGTGAGTTTGATTTTGGGGTCACCTTTCACCCATAAAGTCCATCACAATGTATTTTTATCTTTTTTTAAAGTTCCTTTTAGTAAATATGTATGTTAATGATAATTTTATGATACTTTATGATGTTAAATAGTTTCAATGTTATCCCAGGATATTTTACTAAGTATGTACATGTATTTAAGTTATTGATGATGTCCTAAATAATGAGTTTTGTTAATGATGAAGTGTGAACACTTTTACATGTTTTAAATGAGTATATTTTCACGATTTATGAATGGTTTTGTGATTGATGGATATTCCAACTTAAAACCTTAGCCCACCTAATTTGAAGTCTAGTTTGCATAATATATGATGATGATTAGGATATTAAAGATGAGTTTTAAAAGTTATGATTCTTCAAAGATATAAGCATGTTGACAATTGTCTTTAAAGTTATTTAAGAATTTTCCCTAGATGAAAGGAAAATTCTCGCTTGGTGGTTCCTTTGTTTGAGCCACTGTTATGACTTGCTACTTATGATTCAAGTGTCATGAATTGACTAAGTATATGTTTTAGCGATTCTGTGGGATAACTTAGAACTGAGAGGACTTGAGATTGGGGCTCATTCTTTTAGTTTAGGCATGATCCGTTAGAGATGAAACTCATTGTCCCATAACTATGTGTCACAATAGGAGACCTTGATTACTAGGATAGTGGATCCACATAGGCCATTTATGTTATATAAAGATGCATGTGAAGTGACAGAGTTCCATCCCGCAAGTGGTCTCCCTGTGCCAACGTAGGGGGTTATATTGGATTCTATGTAGTAGTTCAGATAGTCTTAAATGTCGATTAAGGTCCACTCCCACAGGTTTATGATTTCATGATATGCTTCCATCACATGTGATTTTTCATGCATTGATTCTCTTTCATATTGAGCGATATTCCTTGTGCATGCTTAAGCTCATATTTATGTCCTTTACCATCTCATGTATATTTATTTGTTTTACTAATGAATAATGGCATTACAATTTCATACCTGCATTGCATCTCACATACTTAGTACATTCTAATGTACTAACACATGTTTTTCCTACATGATTTAACTATGTACGGACAGGTACTCCACCCAGTTGTGGCTAGTTTTTCAGACGTTTGAGACTAGTACTGTTGTGGTGAGCCCTTAGTTCGAGACTGTATCATTTTTCGTTCTAGCTTGTATTTTGAGGCGTTGATGTATATGTTGGCTCTTATGAGACTTTTACATTCTGTTTTTTCTTTGTATGGAGTCTTTTCTATTTGACGAAAATCGACCTGTTCAGTCCATCTATGTTTTAGTTTGTATGCTTTATGGATGAATGTTGATGTTTTCTTCTTAATGTTGCTTCATTGTCTTAATTTGGTCCCGTAGACCCTTTCCCAATTTTTGATCCATAAAGTTTAAATTGATTTAGATGAATGCTTAATATATTAAAGATGGCATGGGTGAGGTGCCTTCGGGTATCTCATTCACTGAATGATGACTGCCCCTAGGTCGGGTCATTACAATGACCTAGTTTTTCAATTCATTTAAAATTACTGAAATTACAAAATCCCCCTTTCATTTTTCCCTCTTTACTTTGACCTAAAATTCCCAACCTTTTTTTGATCAATATTTAGCAACCCCAAGTCATTTTCCCAGTTAAATTCGTGTCTCAGGAATCTTGTAAATGTTCATCCTCGTAAGTCAACTTTACTTTGTTTTTTAATCGGGGTTTCGAGTTAATTTTGTCGATCATATATGTTTTTCCTAAATTTAAGCTGTTCTCACTAAGTCTAGAGTAGTGCATGGTATGATTTTACATTGTACCAACACTAAATCTTGTATGTTTAGATATATTATGTTTGCATTGTGGCCCTAGTTTCCAGTTTTAACTTGAAAATTCAAATGATGAGTGCATAGTTAAACAAATTTAAATGATGATTAGGATTGGTACTTACAGAAAAATTATAGTATGAGTGGACACTGATATCATGATCTATGCTTTATTTATAGACACAAAATTGTAAAAATTAGGATGCAATTATGTGGGACTTACTTGGGGTAGGATTTTGCCAGAAATTTAGACTTTACGTATGAGACCCCGTGTTTCTCGTCTTCAATATATATATATATACATAGGGTGGCATACCATGTAAGACATATATGATTTTGAGTAGAACCTAAGTATAATAAGGCTTCCAATAGGTGTTAATGTCAAGGACCTAAAGTTTTAAGCGAAAAGAATACCCGAAATACACATTTGAGATTAAAAAATTGACCCAAGTGGCACCTCACCTTTTTCGGAAGGTTTAAATTAGGTTTCACATTTTGGATGGTATTACAAGTTTATAATTTGCTAATAATGGATTTTTAAAGGTTATTTTAATACCACAAAGGTCATACATTAAGCTTTGAAATCAAGAAAGTTGCAAGATAAAGGTTGGCCAAAGCAACCGTAAGTTTCTTTAAGAAATCCTTCTTACATTTTGGTCAAATGTAGCAGGCCATATCTCCCAAAATATAAAGAGTTAGAAGGTACATGACCTATCAAATTGAAGGTCTACGAGTCTAGTTTTCAACACACAAAATGATGTATCATGCTGACCTCAGAATAAATGGTTATGACAGTTTTACTGTAACTTCCTGAGCAGGAAATTGGGTCATAGGTTGGGTCGTGTCAACCCACCTAGATGTCGGCTAATTTGAGCTTTTTAAAGCTCAAATCAGTTCTATTTCGTCCCAAACAACATATAAACTGAAGATAAAATCCACTCAAGGTACGAAGGTGATTTGGGTAAGTTTTTTGCATTTCTACCGTTAAAATTTATCCCCATGCCTAGAAATGTGTGCTTTACGCTTTGCCATTGTTTTCCCCTCCTATATTACCTGTGTTTGGGGCTATTTTTGAGCTGTAAAAGAGTGGTGTTCCCACTGGTAATTCTTGGTTTGCAGCTTGTGTGCTCAGGTAATAATCTTGGGGCTCCTTTACGGTCATTTTTACGAAGTTTTATGGATATTTCCTCGCTTAAATACTATTTGCCAAATCTGATCATTAATGCTAAATTCTGGAGTGTTTATAGGTGTCTTTAAGTTGCGTGTACGTAGTTCTTAAAGCGTAGGACGTAAGGAACAACTCTCGTGAAGCAAATTTGGGCAATAGGACGTCCATTGGGAAGGTTTGTTAAGGCTAAGCTCCATCCCTCCTTTTAGCACGAAATTTGGAAAGATTCCCAAAACGTCAAATGCGATATCATACTGTTGTGTTGCTAGAAAGACCTTCTGTGAAAGGCATTGGGATTACAGCTGAGTTATCTTCATGATGGTATTAGGTTGAAATTCCATTCGTTTGCTTAAACTTGACATTCAAAGGTATATATATCATTTTGTCGGTTTTCTTGGCGACCTATCCATATGTTTGCGGTGTTTCTCTTTTCGGTGTAGTGGCATCAAAATAAATGTGGATTATGAAGGGAAATTTGTATTCATAATCAGTCCTTCTTACAAAAGTATAACTGAAGCATTTAACAAGTAACACGTTGGTTTCCAATAATGTTTAGCGTAATGCCCCTATTTAAACTAATAAGGTACTTGATTCTGTTTAAACACTTTGTTTTACTAACTAATATGGGACCAAGTATAAGTATTATGTAAAACACCTTATGAACACTTTCAGAGTTGAGGTAAGATCCTACGAGTCATGTGTTTATGCGACGACCATGATTATGATGTTATGAGGATAAGTGTACCAATGAGCCAAGATTGGCTAAAATTTATGTTAAGGCCTACTATGTGCATTCAATATTCATATTATACATTGCACGTTATGCACGAATTTGAGCTATAATCGGAGGTATGGGACCTATTGGCCCAAATGATTATGTATATGTGTATGGTACAGATGGCCACAGGTTGCGAAATATGGTACGTCATGCAATTTAACTAACTGATGAATTTATAGCTTGGAATAATCTTTGGCACCATAAGTTGTTAATACTGGTAGAAAGTTAGACGACTTTATCATTCTATCAACGATAACTCAAATAGAATCAAAGTATTTTCTAGTCTTTGGCAAACCAATCATAAAATCCACGTTGATCTCTTCCTACTCCCATGCAGGAATTTCTATGTCTTGGGCTAGGCCACCTGGCGTTTGATATTCGACTTTGACTTATTGGCAATTATGACAACCAACTACAAACTTGGCAATTTCTCTTTTCAAACCACCCAACCAATACACCTCCCTCAAGTCTCTATATATCTTTGTAGTACTGGGGTGAGTAGGATGAATTATGTGCCTCTTTTAACATTAAACATCTTAACCCATCAATATTAGGCACGCACAACCTACCTTGGTATCTAAGGACACCATCTCCCCCTTGGGAGAAAACCTTCACGATACTATCCTTCACCAAAGATTTTTATTCAAGCAAGGTGGGGTCAAGCTCTTGCTTGGACTTGACTTATTCAATCAAAGAAAATTTGGAACCATCAATAACCACCACACCTTCATTTTCAACTATATTTAACCTAACTCCCAACCTAGCTAGCCAGTGAACGTCTCTAGCCACTTCCTTATTGCCATCATTAATATGAGCTATACTTTCCATGGACACTCTATTTAGAGCATCGGTCACAATATTAGCTTTGTCGGGATGATTGTGGACACTCATGTTATAATCTTTAAGGAGTTCTAACCACCTTCGTTGTGTCAAATTAAGATCTCTTTGTGTGAACACATATTAGAGACTCTTATGGTTGGTGACTACGTTTACATGAACCCCATACAAATAGTTAGGCCATATTTTCAAAGCGAATACCATGGCTGCTAATTCTAGATCATGGGTGGAATAATTATGTTCATGCACCTACTATTCCTGAGAAGCATATGTTATGACTTTGCGCCTTTGCATCCATACACATCCCAAACCAACCCTTGATGCTTTATAATAAACCACAAACCCTTCAAACACTTCTGGTAGAGCTAATATAGGACCCGATATAATCTTATCTTTCAAAGTATGAAAACTCCTTTCACATTCATTGGTCCAAACAAATTTTACCTTCTTTTGTGCCAATTTTGTGAATGGGGAAGCGATTGAAGAGACAATATTCACAAATCTCCGGTAGTACCCCGCCAAGCCTAGGAAACGCCTAATATTCATTGGAATCAAGAGCCTTGGCCAATTTCTTATCACTTCCGTCTTCTTAGGGTCAACTTTAATTCAATCCCCCGACACCACATGCCCTAGGAATGCAACCTCCTTCAATCAAAATTCACACTTATCAAATTTAGCAAAAAACCTCTCATCCCTCAAAGATTGCAACACTAACCTCAAATCACTCATGTGCTCTTCTTCACTTCGGGAGTAAATCAATATGTCATCTATGAAGACAAGCACAAACATGTCAAGGTAAGATTTAAAGTCCCTATTCATATGATCCATAAATATCACCGGTGCATTAATTAAGCCAAATGACATTATTACAAATTAAAAATGCCGATATCTAGTCTGAAAAGCCGTCTTGGGAATTTTACCCTCACCTGGTGGTGTCTGGACAAAAGATTAATCTTACAAAAATGACTAGCCCTTGTAGTTGATCAAATAGGTCATCTATCTTGTTCTAGGGATACTTATTCTTTATAGACACCTTATTAAGTTGCCAGTAGTTGATGCACGTTCTAAGTGAGCCATCTTTCATTCTTACAAATAACGTCGATGCACCATATGGTGACTTTCTAGGCCTTATAAAACCCTTCTCTATTAAATCCCTTTAATTGGTCCTTCAACTCCTTTAACTTCGTTGGGGCCATACGGTAAGAGGAACGGAAAATGGGTTGTGCATTAGGGAGGAGGTCTATATAGAAATCTCTTTCCCTTTTCAGAGGAACACCGGGAAGCTCATTGTGGGAAGACATCAAGAAACTCATTGACCACCGAACCAACTCAACAGTAGGGAGTTTAGACTCAACATCTCTAACACTCACAACATGGTAAATACAACCCTTAGAAATCAATTTTTGGGCCTTAAGACAAGAAATGAACCTACCCTTAACTACCAAATTACGACCTTCCCAAAGAAAGATGGGCTCATTAAAATTCGGAACTTAACCTTGTCGGTTCTACAATCAATGGAATCATGATATGTATGTAACTCATCCATCTGAAGAATAATATCAAAATCTACCATGTCAAGTTCAACAAAATCACAAGGAAAGACTTTATGCAATATAGACACGGGACAACCCCTATAAACTCTTCTAGCAATAATAGCTTCACCTATGTAGGTAGATACCACAAAGGAATCACACAAAAGTTTAGGACATACTTGAAGCTTATTAGCAACAAAAGGAGTAATTAAAGAAAGAGTGTCTCCCAGATCCATTAACGCATACACATCATAATCATAAACCTTTAACATAATGGTAACAAAATCAGGCATCTTATCCACTCTTTGCCTCCTCTGAAGAGCATAAAATGGATTGTGACGTGGAGCACCCTCTTGTTGGCCTCCTTGTGCCCTTTGATCAACATGAGCATTTTATGCTTGAGGACAATCATCTTTCCCCTTGTTTTGAGCATAGAGACAATCAACAACCTTGTGGCCTACCTTTCCCACACCCATAGCAAGCATTTGAATCCCTCAAGCATTTTCCACCATGATTCCTTCCACATTTTAGGAACCTTGGAAGAGCCATCCCACCATTACCAACGTGAAACTTAGGGTTAGGCACCCTATCATTAGAAAATCTTTTTGTTTTGAGAATTGGAGGATCCTTGGCGTTGGAATTTGTCACCTTGATGGAAACGACCAACCTTAGAACCTTGAAAACGACCGTCATACCGGACCCTCTTGGACTCACCACTCCTTCCCTTCCTAAGTTACTCCCTTTCAAGTTGCTTAGCATAAGTCATAAGCTGAGACAAGTCCATATCACCCAAAAGCATAACGGTGCAGCATTCTTCATTCACCAAGTTGTTTATCCCCGACACAAACTTGTTCATCCTTTCCCTAGAGTCGATAACTAAGTGAGGAGCATATTTTGAGAGCTTGTTAAACTTAAGAGAATACTCCCTCACACTCATGGATCCTTGTTTGAGATTCATGAACTCAATCATATTCGCCTCTCTCAATTCAGTAGCAGCATTACATTCCTCCCAAGATATGAGATCATTATTCTCCCTCTCTATCTTCCATTGAGTAAACCAAATTTGTGCAACACCCTTGAGTTGGTAGGCTGCAAGTTTTGCCTTATCCTCCGAACTCACCCCTATAATAGCAAGCACTTTATATATCTCATCAATGAATTCTTGGGGGTCCTCTTCCTTTTTAGGGCCATAGAACTTCGGAGGATTCATCCTTGTAAAGTCCCTCGCTCTTGATGCCGGGGTGGGAGCATGAGGATCTTGGGCTCCTTAGTTCAATTGGTTGGTCACAACGTGTGCCAACATGGAAATGACATTTTGGTGTTCGACATGTGTGACCCCTTCTTCTTAAGGAGCTTGAGGTATCGAACGGGCCGGACCCTCCTCGGGCATGGGAGCTCTTTGTGTCTTTCTCCTTGGTTGCGACATGATCAAAAAGAATAAAAAAAACAACCCATTAGGGAAGGAGACCTTATTTTAAATCTAAAGCACGACATAGATCATGAAGAAGTGAACCATTTCCTGAAATGCCTCATAGCCTCTTATTCATAGTTGAGGTGCGCTTCACAACCTTGAACAAGACTCTACTTGACACAGTGTGTTGGATTTTCGAGGACCATTAACAAACTTAGTGCTCTGATACCAATTCTTGTCACTACCCAATCGTAGGGCTTAGATGTGACACAGCGAATGGGAAACCCGAAGAAAACCCAAACAAGCCTCTTAGCATATCATTTGCACACCCTTGGTTCTGAAAGCAGAATTAAACAATAAGTAGGTAAAAAATAATTCTAAGGGAAGCAGGACGTTTGAATCAAGCTATGAGCATATTATAGGGAAGATGATTTGCATGAATTACATAACAAATAAAGTCTAAGGGGCGGGTAAATATGACTCAAACTATGGGGATGTTTTAGGGACTTGAGACTTCCATCTCATCATCAACATACAACAAGCATAGAGGGGAATAAAGGGACTAAGGGAACTCTTTCATAAATACATAAACATAATGGGAGTCAAGCTCAATACATAGATATCCATATCTAACAACACCTCTAATACGAATGGAATGCGGGACAAGAAATCTCTTTGGCTCACCCTTAAAAAATAAGTATAAATAAATAGACAAGTCTTAACAAAAGCGTGAGTGTAAAGTGGATATTTTCCCCAAAATGGAGGAATCACCAATAGTAATCTTCAAAAGATTCGTCTAGCCACGTGGAGGAGAAAGATGAATAGGAGCTCTGGTCTCTACATGATTAGATCATGTAGGAAAAGAGTATTTGTTAGTACTTGGAATGTACTAAGTCTGCACAGTACAATTCAATAATGAAATAATCCATGATTAACAAGATGCATAAGTATAATCAATAGACATAAGACCAATAGGACATAAATGATGAATGCTTGAGCTATAATATGCATGTAGATAGTCAAACATGCATAACATAACACACATATAAGGGAGGAGACCCTATCAAACATATATAACCAAACGAGATACTACTTGGAATCCCGATGATGGTCTCCTCACGGAAAATGAGTGGTTTACTTGCAAAGGTAAACCAAACTTCACCCCACATAGTAGGTAACTTGTCCAAGTTGGATCCACTAGTTAAACCCATTTAGGGAAATAATATAAACCTATAGTGGCACATAGTCAAGAGACCAAGACTTTATATAAGGACCCCTTGGGTCGAGCCTCCACCCAAAGCCTCTTCAGGTGTTATGTATAATCCCACAGAATACTTGACATAACTATAAATTTAATCATAACTTGAATGAAGTGTAAAACCTTGATAGCACGACATGAGTAGCTCATTCATATACTTGACCCCTACAAGTGAGCATATACCTTATACTAGAGGGTCAAACATTTCATAGACTTGACCCCCTCTAGTGGGCAATGCATTACACATGAGGGTAGGACATATAATATGCTTGACCCTTTCTAGCAAGCTTTAGTTTGTACATGAGGGTAAAATAGTTTTCATACTTGATCCCTTCATGTAGACATTATTCACTCACAAGGGGGTGAAATATAGTATAAGGGCTCAACATGTTACTTATAAATCATAGGAACTTTTCATGAGTTCAATGCCTTCTTAGGAGCCCATAATTTATCATGTCATGCTTGTGAAGCAAAACATGCAATAGTCTTTCATCAACATAAGAATCCTTGTCATGTAAATTTAGTCGAACATGGTGGGTATATGTACATATACTTAAAATTATGCAATTCGAGAGTATAAGACAAGTGAGGAGTAAAATCAATTCATTTGGAAATTATACAATTCAACCAACCAACATTGTAGTAGACACCCCAATTTAGGTGTCATGAATCCATCTTAAAAGACTACAATCTTTCATAATTTACGTAGTTTACATCATGCATAGCTTAAATATATATTAATCAGCTCATTGAATAAGCCTTCAATAGGTATTCATGTTTAATCAATCAATACTTGAAAAATCCAAACCCTAATCATGTTTATAATGCATAATAAAGTTTACCCATAATGTATTAAACCTTAAAAATCATGAAAATTAGTAAATGAGAAGGTTTAGCTTCATGGGTGGAAGAATCCCTATGATTGAAGCCCACATACCTTAATCTTGGAGTTTTGTTACAGAAAGACGCGAGTAAGACTTGGGCTTAAATTGGGTTCTTGAAATCCAAAGCAAGCTCTTGAGATATCTTGGATTTAGATGGGGGAATTGTGAGGAATTAGGCGGACTTTTTGAAGGGTTTTTGCGTGTTCTAGGGGTTAAAAATGGCTGAAGAGTAAGGTATTCCCGCACATATAGGCATTGGGTTATCACTCCATATTCCTTAAGTTAAAACAAAAAATTAAGGAACCTGTTGAACTAGTTCGCGATAAGTCCGCAACTCGGGCTTGCAACGGACTAGTACATTTTAATGCAAAGTTCAATTTTCCCCCTGTTTTGGCCCAGGATTGGGTTTAGGACATTTTTGCACTAGTGTGTGATAAGTCCGCAATGCGGACTGGTCGCATACCCTTCCTGGTTCAGCCCTTGTAGCAAAGAATTATTTTTCACCACGGGTCATCTAAAAATTGAAGAACACACCATTCTTATACAATTTTACCCCTTGAAAAAGAATATGAAGTTGCATTCGTGAAATCATGCATGGATTTTGAGATATTTAAGAAATAAACTATAGCGCATTTTTCCGAAGCGCATGAGAGGTGTTACACTATTAATTAGGTTTCATGAACATGCGCTATATATGGATCCACTATCTAGGTGTTATTGGAAACAATCCTACGGTGGTACTTAGTTATGAAATGAGAAGCTCTATTAAATACCCCTAGGGTCAAGTCCCTACTTCAAGCTTTATTCGATTCTAAGTTAAAATCCCAAAGAATATTTAGTATAAAGTCATACTTGTCGTAATTCATAAACTTGTCATAAATTATAGTTCATATTTTTCATAAACTTATCATGTAGGAAAGACAATCAAATCAACTAATCAAATTCATAAATTTCTACGCATGGAGTAACTCATTATCATGTTCAAATAATATGGGTGTAGGCTTTCTATCATTAACAATCATAATTCTATTTCAATATAATCTGGTCTTGACTCGCCTTTAAGACCCTAAGTCGCACCTTTTCATAATCTTGTTTAAATACTTGAATTTTCATAATCATGACTTGAGATGATAATTAAGGAAAAAGTATGTGTTCACAAATAATGTTTCAAGCCATGTAACTAGATTAAATTGATGCATAATCATGTAATTTGAGATCAATTACATCAAAATTGAGAGAACTCATAAACAATTTCATGAATTCTAAAAAGTATATATGAGAATTCACTTGCAAATCATGTCATTTGATATATTTCATGCATAATCGAATAAATAATAGCAATATAATCCATAATCCATGTAATTGGAAATTAAATCATGGAACCCTTAAAATACATACTTGAATTTTGTGAAAAGTGAGGAAGTCTTTAGGCTCCATGTGTGAAAGGGACCAATGAACGACCTGAACATAGGCATAGTCATGATATGTTGAATGAGGAACCTAAAGGTGCCCCCCATCAAAGCCTCTTGTTCATATATCATAGACATACATAATGTAAATAAGCAATTTAAAGAGTAAACAAATGGAAACATAGTCTAAAGTCTAACTAACATAGAAATCCATAATCTCCCATTAAAAAGAGTTACAACAAATCATCCAAACATGCCTCTACATAATAGATCTTGGCGAGGTCTAAAAAATGTTACTAACTCACCCTTGAGATGAAATTAAATCATAGAACTATAAATATATCAAAGACAAGCATGTGCAAGCCTTGTCCTCAAAACAAGGGAACTCATCGAATCTTCAATGTAGGATGTCCAACTCTAGCTATAAATATGAGGTGTAGTCTCGCCATCGCCCGCACCTACATTGTTAGATCATGTACGTAAAAGAATGTGTTAGTACATGGAGTACAAGATGTATATATTATGCGATGCATCATAGAACATTATAATCATATTAACAATATTCATAATCATAGCAACAAAATAAGGACAAGATTTGAAAGATTAATGCATGTAAAGCATTAAAAGAAGTAATTAAAACATTTGATAACCTAGAATGCATACACATGTGGGAATAGGATCATTACCGACAATAAGACCATGCAAACTATAATAGGGAATCTTAATGTTGCCTCCACACTAAAAAAGAGTAGCCTACTTGCCAAGGTAGACTATAGCTACCTTACGAGACCTTCCCATTTTGGCGAGTAGTTCATTTGTATGGATCCACTAACATAATATCATATAGGCACATAACATAATCCTACAATGGCACATAGTTATGAGACTTAAGACTTTACGTAAGGTTTCTTTAGGTCTATCCCCCACCCTAGGCCTTATTCAGGGATAAGTCGCATCCCATGGAATACAGAGTTATGTGATATACATAGATACCATTATGATCATCAAAATCATACCTTCATAGCTTACAAGTAAAACACTTCATTTCATAAGAATAGTCCATCTATATGGTTGCATAAGGTGTGGGTATACTATCACGACTAGGTGCTAGGGTCTAGGAGCGACATGGCGAATGGGAACACGAAAGTCCCCAAACAAGTCATAAATAGCATCTATCCACACGTCATCGGTTCAGAAGCGTACGTGAAATAGTAAACACATAATTCTAAGGGACGGGAACGTAGGACTCACGCTATGGGGGTATCATAAAGATAGGGATTAACATTGATTCACATAACACATAGCATATAAAGTCTAAGGGGCGTGTAAAAATGACTATGGGGGATATACGAGACATAGGATCTTTCACCTCATAACATGTAAGCATATAATAATACTCATAATCCATCCATAAAATGATATCCAATAGACAGCCACATCCATATTCATAATCTTCGAATACAACACTTAGCATATAAATGTACAAGAGACTACAAAATGTCAGACAATGCCTCTACTCATAAGATATTATAGGGGCCAAGACATGTCCTAGGCTCACTCTTAAAGTAAATAACATTAAAAAAACATCATTGGTAGAGGAATGGTGATTTGTCCTTGGATGATAGGACTTACTAGAACAAGTAACTCAAGATCTGATCAAGCCGTCGTATGGTGGATGAAGGAGATCTCCGGTCCCTATATGGTCAGATCATGTAGGCAAATTATATGTTAGTACGTTTGGATGTACTTAGTATGCAGGCATACAATGCACATGAACTTATTTAACCTATATTAATGTTAGATGACAAGGGCACATATATAAAAGGAATCACATAACAAGAGAAGAGTATATGAATATGCCATGAGATATATGATGCATGAACTCGAAAAATATTTCATATATAACGAGAATGAGACGGTAACCAACATAGGACCAAGTGAGCTATAACATGGAACTTCGTCGCATACCCCATAACGGATAAAAAAGTGACCTATTTGCCAAAGGTAAGTCCATAATCATTCATCATGGACAAAGAGGAATAAGAATAATCCTATGTTAGGCACATAGTTCAAGAAAAAAGAGTATGGACCCTTGGGGATAGCCCACCCTGCCTCCAGTCCCATCAGTTCTAGGTCACATCGCACAAGAATACATATACATATATATATACGCGCTTATAAAAGAGGCATATGACTTTTAATTTAGTTACACGCATACTTAGGCCTAAAGGCCAAATCACATTTCAAAATCATGCATTCTATGGCTTAAAAGCCAAACATACTTCATACTGATGCATACTTTAGCTAAAAAGTCAAATCATACTTCATGTCATAATTTCATGCATAGGAATAGCTCCATTAAGTACATAGATATGAGAAAGGAGTATGGACCCTTGTGGATAGCCCACCTAGTCTCCATCCTCAATTATATACTCCTTTGAGCACCTTCATGAGAAAGGAGTATGGATCTTAGGAGATAGTCTACCCTGCCTCCAACCTTAATCAGTACTCCATAAACATAGTGGTGTAAACACACATCATTTTCTCAAAGATCCATAATCATAGTCATTTATGTGATCACATTCTTGTCATACCCATACTTTCATTAAAAACATCATCATTATCATAATTGGGACTTAGCCCACATCATAAACTTCATGAATACAATAGTCATGTATGCATATGCCGTGAATGAGATGAGAATAGCATCAACAATAGAGATTCAAATTTAAATCAACAATACATTGTGAAATTCAAGTAAAAATATTATAATATAGGTTATCCATGCTTAAATCAAGCTTTCAAACAGACATGCACATTCATATCTTCCTAACTTCAATGCAACTCAATATATTAGGGCTTAAATCACTTTAAATTCATCAATAAAACATAGTCCATACATCAATTGAATTTAATGTGCAATAATCTTAAAAACCCATACTTAAAGTAAGCTCAATTTCATGAAAATTAATTGAAAAGAGTTTGGGTCTTCATGGTTGAAAGGGACCAAGAATCAATCCCACATACCTATGTTCACCAAGAAGAAGTGAGAAGAATTTGATGAAGATTGAAGTCCATCCTCAAATCCCAAACTAATTCTCCACTAGAGTCTTCGAGAGAGCTGTTAAGAGAGTGAGTTAAAATGATTCGAAGTGTAGGAGTGAATTTGAATGAGAGAATAGAGTATAGGTCATTTGAATGTCTTTACATAGCATAGGAAGTCTCAAAAGACTCTTAAAAGAAATCGTAATTACAAAAATGTCATTAATGAAATGAGTAGAAAAATGTTGCCAGGGTCCGGATAGAGGGGTATACAACCTGTGATAGGGTATAAGGATCGTATACTTCTCCCATGATCCAACACTTAGAAAAAATTTTCATTGACGAACATCCAAGATGGTAATTCCATACTTAGAAAACATTGCATGCCATCATCCATACAGAGGGCTCCACGACCCATACCAAGGTATACGGTCCGTATGCCACCTCGTGAAGCTTCACTTAGAAATATTTCTTCAACAATAAAGTACCAAGACGGTGATCCAATACTTAGAAAATTTTCACCCCGACGCTCATACGGAGGGCCTCACGGAACATGAAGGACTGTACGGTCCGTAAGAGGGTCCATGTGTTAATTGCCTTGGCAAAAATGCGTATTTTCAAGGCCTAGGATACCTATACAGTCCACCACACGGACCATAAAGCCTAACACGGACCGTATTGGGTCCTTGTGTAGTTTGTCTTGTTCTACAACTCCACGTTATAGCCAACACACCCCATACAAGGCCAAGGGCCACTTCAAGGAGCCTCCACATGGTCTGTATACCCTCACACGGACTGTGAAGGCTTTCCCTAAAGCATCACTTTTGTCCAAAACTTTTTGGAACTGAACTTTCAAGCTCCATTAAGGTCCTACAATGTTTGGGTCCTTACATTATCTCCTCCTTGGGAGCACTCATCCCTAGAATGTGCGAGAAAAAGGCTTAAAAGGCTTGACATAGAACATGAAACATCAAAACATAAGATACAATGCATATTTTATCACTTGAAACTCATAAACTCATTAAAACATTTATCAAACTGTATTAAAATTATTCAAAAAAATCATACAATCATTTTTTGCACATGTATGCATGTCATTCCATAAAATTCGAGAGTGAAAGAATTAGGACCACTTAAGGTTGAGTATAATGGAAAAGATGGGGATATCATTTAATCGTGTCCAACTCTGCCTCCCGCGTAGCACTCTCCACATGTTGATTTTTCCAATGTACCTTAACCAAAGCCAACCTCCTTGTTACCGGACCATTTTACTTGCCTATCCAAAATCTCAGCCTAAACCCTTATAAGACAAGTTCTCCTCAACTTCAACACCTTCCAAAGGCACTATGGTACTAGGATCACCAACCAATTTTCTCAACATAGACACATGAAAAACCGGGTGAATAGAACTCAAATTCAGAGGCAAATCCAACCTATAAGCCACATCCCCATTCGCTCAACAATTCTCATAACCAATATACCAATGACTTGGCTTGCCCTTCTTTCTAAAATGAATCGCACCTTTCATAGGTGAGACTTTCACATATACCTAATCACCAACATGAAACTCAAGATCCCTCTTCCTAAGATCCGAATAGGACTTTTGGCGACTTTGTACCATCCTCAACCGTTCCCTAATAAAATTTATATTCTTCATAGCCTTAAACACCAAATACTGGCCAATCAAGGCCATCTCTCCCAACTCAAACCACCCTACAGAGGATCTACACCTCCTCCGTACAAAGCCTCAAACGGCACCATACCAATGCTACCATGAAAGCTATTATTTTAAGCATACTCAATGAGTGGTAGATGATCATCCCAATTACCTTTGAATTCCAACACATGCCCTCAACATGTCCACCAAAGTTTGAATTGTCCTCTCAACTAGTCCATCGATTGGAGGATGAAAGGTGGTACTCAACTTCACCTTATTACCAAGTCCTTTTTGAAATGACCTCCAAAAAAAGTGTGAATTAAACTAGATGCCATGATCTGATATGATAGAACTAGGTATACCATGCAACCTCACCAATTTTTGGATATAAACCCTTGCATAATATTTGGCACTAAATGTAGTCTCGATTTGCAGGAACTGAGTCGACTTAGTAATCCGATCAAAAATAACCCAAATTGAGTCAAATTGCCTTTGGGTCCGAGGCAAACCAACCACAAAATCCATGTTCACCTCTTCCCACTTCCAAGTAGGAATTTCAATATCTTTAGTCAAACCACCTGGCCTTTGGTGCTCTACCTTCACCCGTTAACAACTAGGATATTCGGATATGAACTTGGTTATATTCTTCTACATACCATGCCACTAATGCACTTCCATCAAATCCCGATACATCTTTGTAGATCTTGGGTGAATAGAACAATGAGAGTGGGCTTCACTCGTGATCACCCTCCAAAGGTCACCACATTCGAAAAACATAACCGATCATGATAGCGAAGCACACATTTCTCCCTTAGGGGAAAACCTTTATCTTCCTTTTGGCAACCAACTTCTTCAACTCAACCAATGACAGGTTAAGATCTTTCATAGCCTTAACATCAACAACCACAGAAGACTTGCCTCTATTTTGAACATGAATACCACTATCATTAGAATCGGCAACCTATCACCCAACCTAGCTAAATGCTGAATATCCCTTTCCAACTCCCTCTTACCTTCATCAACATTGGCCACACATCCCATATATAGCCTACTAGTTGCATCGGCAACAACATTTTCCTTTCAAGGATGATATTGCATACTCATGCCATAGTCTTTAAGGAGTTATAACCACCTTCTTTGCCTAAAATTAAGATTTCTTTTAGTGAAGACATATTGTAAACCCTTGTAATCGGTGAAAACATCAAACATAAACTCCATATAAGTAATGCCTCTAAATCTTCAAAGCAAACACCACCGCCGCTAACTCAAGATCATGAGTCAGGTAATTATGCTCATGCAGCTTGAATTGCCTTGATGCATATGCTATCACTTTACCATGTCGCATAAGCACACAACGAAACCCAATCCAATAAGCATGACAATACACCATAAAGACATCAAAGCCATTTGGTAGAGTCAAAATAGGAGCCGAGGTAAGTTGATCTTTCAACATCTAAGAAGTTTTCTCACATTCATCCAACCATAACAACTTGGCCTTCTTTTTAGTCAATTGGTTAATGGATGAGAAACCTTCAACGAAACTTCTATAATAAGTAGCCAATCCAAGAAAACTTTGAATATATAAAGGAATCAATGGTATAGGACAATTCTTTAAGCCTCAGTCTTCTTTGGATCAACCTTAATACCATCATCGGACACCACATGTCCAAGAAAAGCTTCCTCATTCAACCAAACCTCACATTTACTAAACTTAGCACGCAATTGCTTCTCCCTCAAAGTCTGAAGAAGTAGCCCCAAATAATCCATTTGCTCCCGCTCACTTTGGGAATAAATAAGGATCTCATCGATGAAGACAATCACAAAACTATCAAGGAATAGCTTGAATACCCAATTCATGAGATCCATAAACACAGCCAAAATATTAGTCAAACCGAACAACATCACCACAAATTTAAAGTGCCCATACCTAGTCCTAAAAGCTATTTTAAGAATGTCACACTCCCTAACTTTCAATTGATGATAACACGAATGGAGATCAATTATTCAAAAATGTGCGGCCCCTTAAAGTTGATCAAACAAGTCATCGATGCTTGACAACGAATACTTATTCTTGATGGTTACCTTATTCAATTGCCTATAATCAATGCACATTCGAAGAGATCCATCTTACTTTCTTACAAATAAAACCGGAGAACCCCATGGAGATATACTTGGCCTAATGAAGCCTTTATCCAACAAGTCCTTTAATTGATCCTTCAACTCTTTCAGCTCAGCCGATGCCATATGATAAGGAGGAATAGAGATAGGTTGAGTACCGAGAGAAGATTTATGCTAAAGTTTACTTCCCTTTTGGGAGGGATACAGGGAAAGTCTTCTAAAAACACAACTGGACACTCATTCACCACCAGAACCGATTCAAGAGTAGGCGACTCAGATTCCACATATTTAACCCTCACAATATGATAAATACATCCCTTAGAAATCATCTTTCTTGACTTAAGGTAGGAAATAAGCCGACCTTTAATAGTGGAGTCAGTACCCTTTCATTCAAGAACGGGCTCATCTGGAAATTGGAACTTGACCTTTCGGGTTCAACAATCTATAGAGGCATATGAAGCATGCAACAAATTCATCCTAAGAATAACATCAAAAATCAAACATCTTAAGTTCCACAAGATCACATGAGAAGACTATATGAAAAACAGAGGTAGGACAACCCCGATAGAACCTATAAGTACTAATAGATTCACCCACGGGAGTATAGACTGAAAAAGGCTCCCTGAAGATTTCAGGACTCAAAACCAATAGAGGCGTCACAAAAGATAAATTGGCATCTGTATCAAGCAAAGCATAAACATCAAAATCAAGGACTTTCCACATACCGGTCACAACATCTGTAGCTTCCTCCACTTCCTGTTGAGCATGCAAAGCATAGAACCTATTCCGGGGGGGCCCATCTAGATGAGCTCTTGGTTGGACTTGATTACCTTGAACTATTGGACCCTTCTTTGGTGCCTTTAGGCAATGAACAAGCTTGTGACATGTCTCCCCACTCCCAAAGCAAGCATAGGAACCCCATAAGCACTTCTCGGAATGAATCTTTCAACACTCTTCACATCGTGGGGGCAATGGCCCACCCTTAACATGTGCTTTGGGAGGAGGAACCATAGCATTAGTAAACCTTGCATTAGAATCTTGTCCCTGCTGAAAGCGACCATAACTACCGCCACTCTTGGAGTTGGAGAACCCACCATCATAACGGACCCTCTTAGAATCATTCACCCTCTTCCTTTTGAGCTTCTCTCCCTCAATTCGTTCAATATATGTCATGAGCCTGGAGATGTCCATATCCCAAGTAAGCATAGTCACACAATATTCCTTCACAACCAATTTAGAGATCCCAGAAATAAACTTGTGCATTCTTGAACGAGGGTCATCCACAAGCATAAGAGCATACATAGAGAGCTTTGCGAACTTGAGGTCATAGTCTCTCACACTCATACCACCCTATTTGAGGTTAAACTCTGTCATCTTGGCTTTCCTATGTTCATGTGGGAAGAAACAATCCAGAAATGCGAACTTGAATTCCTCCCAATGAACAACATTACCACAAACCCTTTCCATCAACCATTATATGTACCATACTTGAGCCACATCTTTAAATTAATAAGCAACCTACTCATCTTTATCCTTAGAAGTGACTCCCATAATAGTCAACACCTTAGGGAGCTCATCAATATATTCTTGAGCATTCTCATTAGCCTTTGACCCATAGAACTCCGGAGGATACATCTGAGTAAAATCTCTCACTCTAGATGCTAGAGTAGGATCACGAGAAAGATTAGTCTTCCTAGTCTGAGAAGTCACCACTTATGCAAGCATAGCAAACGCAATAAGGAATTCACCATTAGATATAGGCTCTTCCATATGCCGCTGAGAAGCTTGACCCACATTAGCCAGGGATGGTCTTGGTAGGGGAGCTCATCATAGAGGCATCTTCTATAACGTAGAAAGAACATCGTTAGGACTAGGAAACTATAATATACAGTGCAAAGCATGACATAAGACATATAGAAGTGAGATAACTCCTAGAACGCCATCATAGCCTCCCACTCATAGGCATGGTGAACTTCACACCGATGAATAGGACTCTACTCGACACGACATATTGGGGTCCGAAGATCAGTTACAAACTTAGTGCTCTGATACCAAGCTTGTCATGATCCGGACCTAGGGTCTAGGAGCGGCATGGTGAATGGGAGCCCGAAAGTCACTAAATAAGCCTCATAACATCTATCCACACGTCATCGATTTGGAAGAGCACAAGATAAAGTAAACACATAACTCAAAGGGATGGAAAAGTAGGACTCATGCTATGGGGACATTATAAGGATATGAATTAACATGGATTCACATACCATGTGGCACATAAAGACTAAGGGGTGGGTAAGTATGACTCACTCTACGGGGGCAATACAAGACTTAGAATGTTTCATATCATAATATGTAAGCATATCATAATACTCATAATCCATCCATAAATCGATAACTAACAGATAGCCAAAGCAATAATCATAATCTCCGAATACAACACTTAACATATAAACATACGGGAGTCTACAAAATGTCCAAAAATAGATCTTGTCATAAGATAGGATGGGGAACAAGACATGTCCCAAGCTCACACTTAAAGTATATAAGATAAAAAAGCATCATTGTTCGAGGAATGGTGGTTTGTCCTTTGAAGATAGGACTCACCACAACAACCAACTCAAGATCCAATCTAGCAGTCGTATAGTGGATGGAGGTAATCTCAAGTCCCTACATGGTTAGATCATGTAGGCAAAAGTATGTTAAGTACATTTAAATGTACTAAGTATAAGGGGATGCAATATAGATGAACTCGTTAAACGTGAATTTAATGTTAAATGACAAGGGTGCATATACAGAAGGGATCATATAACAAGAGATAGTATAACAATATGCCATGAGATGTATGATCCATTAATGCGAAAAATACTTTATATATAATGAGGATGGGGCCATAACTGACATAAGACAAAATGAGCTATAATTTGGAAATCCATCATCTACCACACATCTGATAAAGACATGACCTACTTGCTAAAGATAGGTCCATAATAATTCATCATTCACAAAGGGGCATAAGCATATCTCTATGTTAGGCATATAGTTCAAGAGAAAAGAGTATGCACCCTTGGGGATAGCCCATCCTTCCTCCAATACCATCGGTACTAAGTCTTTCTCCCACAAGAATACATATACATATACGTGTTTGTAAAAGAGGCACAAGACTTTCAATTCATTTACGTGCATACTTAGTCCTAAAGGCCAAATCACATTTGATAATTATGAATTCTTAGGCTTAAAATCCAAACATACTTCATACTCATGCATACATGGGCTGAAAAGACAAATCATACTTCATGTCATACTTTCATACATATGAATAGGTCCATTAAGTACATAGATATGAGAAAAGGAGTATTGATCCTTGTGGATAGGCCATCTTGTCTCCATCCAAAATTCTATGCTCTTTTGAGCAGCGTCATGAGAAAGGAGTAAGGACCCTTGGAGATAGTCCACCCTGCCTCCAACTTCAAACACTACTCTATAAACTTAGTGGTGTAAACACCCATCATTTTCTCAAAGAGCCATAATCATAGACATCTATGTGATCACATTCCTGTCATACCCGTACATACATTGAAAACATCATAATTATCATAATGGGGACATAGCCCACATCATAAACTTCATGAAACCATAGTCATGTATACACATGCCATAAATGAGATTAGAATAGAATGGGCAATAGAGGTCAAATTTAAATCAACAACACATTATGAAATTCAAGTAAAAATATAATTAAATCATAATATAGGTTACCTATGCTTAAATCACGCTTTAAAGGGGACATGCACATTCATATCTTCATAATATCCATGAAACTCAACATATTAGGGATTAAATCACTTTAAACTCATCAATAAAACATACCCCATTAATCAATTGAATTTAATAAGCAATAATCTTAAAAACCCATATTTAAAGTAAGCTAAATTTCATGAAAATCAATTCAAAAGAGTTTGGGTCTTCTTGGTTGAAAAAGGGCCAAGAATAAATCCCACTAGCTAAGTTCATTAAGAAGAATTAAGAAGTATTTGATGAAGATAGAAGTCCTTCCTTGAATCCCAAGCTAATTCTCCACCAGAGTCCTTGAGAGAGTTCTTAGGAGAGTGAGTTAAAATAATTCTAAGTGTATGAGTCCATTTGAATAAGGGAATAGAGTATAGGTCATTTGAATGTCTTTAGGTAGCATAGAAAGTCTCAATAGACCCTTCAGTGAAATCATAATAACAAAAATGCCATAAATGAAATGTGTAGGAAAATATTGCCAGGGTTCGTATGGAGGGGTATATAACCCGTGATAGGGTATACGGTCCGTATACGTCTTCCATGATCCAATACTTAGAAAAAATTTCACTGATGATGGTCCGGGATAGTAATTCCATACTTAGAAAAAATTACACGCCATCATCCATACGAAGGGCATCACGGCTCATACCAAGGTATACAAAATGTGTGCCTCCTTTATGAAGGTTCACATAGAAATATTTCTTCAATGATAAAGTACAAAGATGATGATCCAATACTTAGAAAATATTCGCTGCGACGTCTATATGGAGGGCCTCAGGAATCGTGAAGGACTATATGGTCTGTGAGAGGGTCCATCTGTGAATTGCCTTGGCAAAAATATGGATTTTCAAGGCCAAGGCAACCCATACGGTCTATCACACAGACCGTGAAGCTGCAAACGGACTCTGTGGAGGTCAATATGTGGTATTCCTTGGTCTCGAACTCCACCTTAAAGAGTACACACCACACACAATCCCAAAGTCGATTTCAATGAGCCTCCACTCGGTCCGTATACCCTTACATAGACTGTGAAGGCTTCCCTGAAGCGACACCTTGGTCCAAAACTTTCTGGAACCAAATTTTCAAGATCCATTAAGGTCGTACAAAGTCCGGGTTCTTATATATACTCCCCAACTTATCATCATTTCATACATATTAGGTTCTTAGGTCACTCTCATAATCATCATCATAACATACTTATATACGTGAAATCATATTCATGAGAATCATAGTTTAATCATAAGAAATTAGGGCATAACATTGGTTAATGAACAATTGAAGTTAAAATCAAGCAATTGGAGAAAAATCATGTGAAATTAATGCAATAAAAATCAAATTGAATCATTTGTAAAGCAAACCATATCAATGCAACAATCCTTAATCTATACATTCTTGAAATCAGTTGAAATCAATTGAAAGTCATGAAATTCATATAAGTTATCATAATTCATGCTTAACTACGTATGTTAATCATGTATAATTCTAATCCAAGTGTTTAGAATAAAATCATAAAAATCCAAACAAATCTATACTTGAAACCTGTAGAAAAAGGAGAGTTTGGATTAGGCTCCATGGATTAATTGAGTCCATGGATGAAGCCGTACATACCACAATAGAAAAAACCTAGAAATTAAGATAAATTAACCTTAAAATCTCCCTGACCAGCTTGGATACTTAATATACTATAGAGAGAATTTCATAAGAGAAAAAACATAGAACTTTGGGAGTGATTCGAAGAATGAGTGAGTTCGAATGAAAGTTGGGGTAGTTTTAATGAAATTAAGTCGATTATAGCGGTTACTAGGGGTCAAAAAATATAGTTTAGGAGTCAAATGAATAAGATATAACCCAAAAGCCCTTCATTAAAATTTATCTAGACCCATCTACGAGTCATAGACTAATGTATGGTTTATACTTTGAGGATTCGTCCTATTAAATTTTTCTTTCTAAAAGTTGTCTTTGAATCTCCATCCACGAAGATTCTTTTATGGAACATATTTTTTTTTATAGATTTTACTTATCCATCATAAAAGGCCTTCTAGACATGGAAATTGTTTCACCTCACTGGTCCACATTGCGACCGATTCTATAGTCCGTAAGGACCATTCGTACTTCCCTCAACACTTGGCCAAAATTTTAGGTTCTCAACACTCCTATCCACGAACGCATTTGCAATCCTTCTTTCCAATTATGACTCGTGAAGTACCTTATGAACTCACATCCAATGTTAAAATGTTTTACCAAATCCAGGACCCTAGTCACAAAGCCTGTCTATGGGTCATTGTTCAGTCCATGCGCAGTAGATTGACCCGTAATGTAAGTCCAGTTTGCACTTTTCTGGAGCTTTCAAATTTCTAAATTTTGCTACATATTGTGTATTATAATATATCTCCCTTAGGATCATTCGTCCTTGAATGAAACAAATACAAGCTTGAGTTGAATTGAAATATCACCAACAAACCAACATGAATGGAAAATTGCAACTTTAACATTCATTTCATAAAATCATCAAACTTATGCATTAAATATCATGTAAAAATAGTCTAATGATCATGTATGCATATAATATGACAAGAAAAAATGATTCGGGAGAATTTGGAGGAATAGTTCAATTTCGATACCTTAGGCTTGAATAAAAAGAAAAAGGTTTGGATATTGCTTCATCATGTCTGCCTCTGCTTCCCAAATAGCACCGTCAACTAGTTGGTTTTTCCATAACACTTTATCATATGTCACTTCCTTATTTCTCAATTTCTCCACTTGCCGGTCCAAAATCTCAACTGACACTTCTTCATAAGTCAAATTCTCCTCATAGTCACATCCTATAGTGAAACAATGGAGTTTGGATCACCTATGATTCTTAATATCGATACGTGAAACACTTGATGAACCATACCTAACTTCATTATAAAGTCTAGCTAATATGCCACCTTTCCAATTCACCTCAAAATCTTGTGAGACCCCACGTATCCAGGACTCAACTTTCCTTTTTTGTCAAAACACATTAACCCTTTATAGGTGAAACATCAAAATAGACCCAATTATCTTCATCAAACTCAAGATCCCTTTTTCTAAGATATGAATAAGACTTTTGATAACTTTGGGTAGCCTTCAACAGTTCCCTTATGATTCACACTTTCTATATGGCATCAAGTATAAAATCCACCAATCGATGAAATATCTCCAACTTTGAACCATTTGAGAAGTGACCTACTTCATCTCTCGTGTAAGGCCTTGAATTGTGACATCTCCATATATGAATTGAAACTCTTATTGTAGGCAAATTTAATAAGAGGTAGGTAATTATTCTAACCACCTTTTGAAATAAAGTACATACACCCTCAACATATGTTCAAATGTTTGAATTGTTCTTAGGGCTTTCCATAAGTTTGGGGATGAAAGCAATACTTAACTTCAACTTCATACCAAGTCCCATTTGAAACAACATTAAAAAAAAGAAGTGAATTGATTACCTTAGTCTGGTATGATAAAAAGGGGAACCTCATGCAATCTTACCAACTCTAGGATACAAACCTTATCATAGTCCTCAATATAATATAAAGTCTTCACGGGTAAAAAGTGGGCTGATTTTATCATTCTATCAACAATTACCTATATTGAGTTAAATTGTTTTGGAGTCTTTGGAAAACCCATGATGAAGTCTATATTTACCTCCTTCAATTTGCAAGTAGGAATTTTAAAATCTTGGATAAACCACTATAACACCTCCCAAAGTGCCTTAGAATCCTCTTATAATAGATTCCTTGCATAAGGCATCATCCATATTCTTTTTGGCATCTGAGGCCGGATTCTTGATCAGGGGAAAATTAGGTGGAAAAATGGCCCCATTTGATTTTTAGGTCAATCGTATCGAAGAATACTTTTTTTGCGCAAGTTTTTGCACTTTCCAAAGGGATCCACGACCTCTCAACATCATAGAGAGTCTTCATTTTAGTGTAACAATGATTGTGACTCATTCCTGAACTTTGTGCAAAAATGAACTATGTCGGAACAAGTTAGCTTTGAGTCTTGGTGTCACCATATTACACTTTTTAAAAATATTTTCATTTGTCACTAAGGGAAATTGGGACAAATCTCTAAACCCTTATAGATGTGATTTCACAAAAATTCCTATTATCTTAGATGTATTTCACACACCCAACATACAAAATTTCCTCTCAAAATCTCCCAAAATTTCCTGCTATATTCCAGGGTTTTAAGACTTCTCCATTAATGTTCAAGATTCAAGGTGGTTCCCAATCTTCTCCAAGGTTCCTTTTATCTCTTTCCTTAAGGTATGTGGGTTTCTTCATCTGTGGGTTCTTCCACTCATGGAATCCAAAACCCTTTTCAACTTAATCCTTTAATTTCAAGACTTGTTTCACTATGGGTGCTTCTTATTCTTAATATTATCCATGATTCATATTGAAAATTATCATTTGTTTAGTTGAAATGCATGAAATGATTTAGTATTTATGAACTATTTCATTTTTACATTGGGTTGATGATTTCCTAATCGTCTTGTTAAATTGTTACTTAAATTTTCTATTTTGGTTGTAGTATTGAAGATCATGTTAAAATGAGTATATACATCTAATTGAATGAGTTGATAGATTTTAAAAACTGTCTTGTCTTAAACTATTACGGGTTGTTTAAACTATGGTTTATGAGGTGATTTTTATGATGCCCTAGCTAGGGTTTTACAATACTTATAGTAGGTTGTTTGAATAGTTTCAACTGATTATTATTTACCTCATTTATACATGTTACTTTTTAATTTCATGATTTTATGTCTCTATGCATGAACCCACCATGTTTTAGAACTAAGACTATATGGCGAAGCACCTTTGGAACAACGAAAGGTTTTACCACATGTTATGCAAGTTCATGAATATTATGAATGATAAGGGTTATGAAGCATATTATGAAACCCACTGAAATTCTATGAAAGCTATGCAATATTATGAAACCCTCTTCATGATGTTATGACACACCCTTTTGTGACAGGAAACACTTACTTAAAAGGGGTTCGGGTTCTAATGAACGACTCATATTATGATGTTATGATTTACAAGATTTTGTATGTCATAATTATACTTATGTTTATATATTCCATGGAATTATACTTATTAAACAAAATGAATGAATGATTTAAATATGACCCTCTACCTAGCTATGATTATGAGATGATGATAGGCAATTCGTAGAGGCATAGACAATACATAGAAGTTATCATTATGATGATGATTTATGTCGTAAATCTTATAACATGGGTTAGTATAATATCTCTCCATATTAAATGACTCTATGATTCATGCTTATGATTATTTTATGAGAGTTACACATAGCACCGAGTGAATTTTTGAATAAATGCGAAAACTCCTAATTAGCTAGGGCAAGGGACCGTTAGTAGAATCTCATTGTCCTATAACTACATTCCACCTTAGGAAATAGGGTCCCACGCTAGTAGAGGTTGATTTCTATCCCTTGGTTAGTAGAGGCTTGCTAACTAATAAGATTTAGTAGATCCACTTAGGCATCTTAGGAGGTCACCTTAGCAAGTGATCTCCCCTTTCTTCAAGTGTCGGGGAAACAACAAGACTCCATGGTTTAGCTCACATAGTTTATGTTGGTTAGATATTGCTCTCACATATGTTCAAGGTCCCCTTTTACTGTTATTGGTATTTTTCATAAAGGTACATGACTTTCTCTTCAAGTATGCTTAGTGTTCTTCATTATGATTGCTAATTTTTGATTCATAGTAAAATGTACCTTCCCTTAAAGAAATGCATTGTTTTCCTAACAACCTATGTTTCTCATTACTCTAAGTTTAAGTGTTTTATCATGCACTCAATTAAGTCTATGTTCTTTACCTTCCACATACATTATCTTAAGTTCCATGGCTTATGTAATGCCTTAAATGATCATGATGTTCACTAGAATTGCATTGCATATCCACATAGTACATTCAATAGTACTAAATGCATATTCTATGCCAACATGATTTCCCCTTGTAGGAACCAACATTTCTCAACATCCTCCACATGGCCAGCTTTGGATCATAGAAGATCCTTCTTGTAGTGAGTCCTTTAGTTCGAGGGGAATATCCATCTCCTATATATCTTTTTTATGTTAAGACATTGCTACTCTTATTACATTACCTTTGAGGGTGATCCCCGGGCATATCTTGGTCCCCACCCCATCTATGACTACAGGTATTATTGGATAATATGGTATGTATATATTATACGATGATCTTGTATCTAGGACAACTTTCCCTTAGTTCTCATCCCATACTTGTTGTTTCTATGATTTTATTAGCTCGGTGGTGATATTACTAAGCCCTTATTTCCCACAAAGTGCTTCCCATGTCCTCTTTCCTTAGAATAATATTTTGTGATTTAATGGTGGGGATTCCTTATCCATTTACTCCATAAAGTGCATCCTAAACCCCTAATCCCCCAGAGCTACTTGATGATTGGTTGATTTACATTTTATTATAGATGATATGCATATGCGTGCTATGAGGCTTGTTTAGGGGCACTTTTGGGTTCCCCATTTGCTGTGTCATTCTTAGGCAATAGATTTGGGATGTTAAAAACGCCCTCTCTTTGGTGTTCAACTTTCACTTGTTGACAATTTGTACAATTGCGACACACCTCACTATGTTTTTCTTTATTCCATTTCACAAATTCCCCTCTCTTAAATCTCTACACATCTTGGTGGATCCCATATGGATATAGTAATAAGAATGATGAGCCTCACCTATAATCTTCTTCCTTAAACCATCAAGATTCGGGACACACAACTGTTCTTAGTAACAAAGTACTCCATCCCCCCCTTCGTGAAAAAACCTCAATCTTTTTATCGATCACTAACTTCTTCAACTCAACCAAGGTAGGATTAACAACATATTTTTCTGTCACCAAGATAATTTCACCCTATTTTTTCACAAGTACACCACCATTGCTTGAACCATCCAGCCTCACCCCCAAATGAACCAAACAGTGTACTTCTTTAACCAACTCTTTCTTTCCATCCTCAATATGTGTTATGCTTCATATTGATACTCTACTAAGTGCATCGACCACAACATTTGCTTTGTTGGGGGTGATACATCACACTCATATCATAGTCTTTAAGAAGTATTAACCATTTCTTTTTCCTTAAGTTCAAATCTTTTTGATTAAATACATACTGCAAGCTCTTGTAGTCGATGAATATGTCAAAATGCACCCATAGAGATAATTCTGCCAAACCTTTTATGCAAACACAATCGCTGTCAATTCAATTTCATGAGTCAGGCCGTTCTTTTCATCCACTTTCAATAGCCTTAAGGCATAGGGAATGAACTTTCCATGTTTCATCAAAGTATAACGCAAGCATACATATGAGGCATCACAACAGACAATAAAACCATCCAACCTTTTGGTAATGTCAAAATAAGGGCTGAAGTAAGATGATCTTTTAACATTTAGAAACTATTCTCACTTTCACCGGACCATTGAAATTTCTCCTTCTTTTAGGTCAACATAGGCAAAGGAGATGCAATGGAAGAAAACCTTTAAAAGTATTCTATAATATCTGGCCAAACTCAAAATGCTCCAAATGTCGAAAGGAGACAATGGTCTAGGCCAATTCTTTATTGTCTCCGTCTTTTTTGGATTGACCCTAATACCCACCAGAAACAATGTGGCCATGAAACGCCACCTTACATAACAAAAAATCACAATTGCTAAACATAGTAAAGAGCAATCCGTAGGTGATCCTCATTCTCCTTTACATCCCGTGAATACACCAAAAAATCATCTATGAACACAACCATAAACATTTTCATGTATGATTTGAAGAACTATTCATCAAGTTCATGAAAGTTTTAGGAGCATTTGTTAGTCTAAAAGACATGACTAAAAATTCAAAATGACCATACGGGGTTCTAAATATCACATTTGGAATATCATTCTCCTTCACCATCAATTGATGATACCCAGACCGAAGATCAATCTTAGAGAAGTAGCTTGCCCCTTATAGTTGATAAAATAGCTTATCAATTCTCATTAATAGTAACTATTTTTTTATTGTCACCTTATTCAAATGTCGATGATCTATACACATCCAAAGTGAACCATCCTACTTCCTCACAAATAATATGGGGACAACCCATGGAGACTGATGATCCACTACTAGAAATATTGCCTACGGCAACGGTTCTATTTCTGTTGTTGTATATAGGAATTCCATTGCGATAAACCTATTGCAACGGTTTTAACAACCCTTCCAACAGATTATGTTGCAATAGATTTATTGCAACGATTTAAGGCAACAATTTGCAAACTGTTGTGGCAGACATTCCTATTGAAGTGGTTTGTTCTTTTGATATATGGAAACAATTCTAATCCCAATTAGGTTGGTTTTGAAATCGTTCTTATAGAATCTTGGCAACACTTATTTTCTTATTGCAACAGTTCTTAGTTTAAGGTATTGCAATAGTTGTAACCCCCTATTGGGACATTTTGTAAATGGTTCCTATAGTGTTTTTTGTAACACTTACTTTATATACCAATTGAAAAAAATTCTCTAGTTTATTGCAATGATTTTATTGGACCACTGGAATATAATAGAAAGCAATTATTACACTTGATGACTGCTATATTTTGTTATTCTATTGGGATCTTAAAATACAATAAGGGCTATTTAAATAGATATAGGCAGCAATATTGCATAGAGCAATGTAACATACATAAAATAGTAGAAGACACTAATTATAATTAGATATAATCCACGGTAAAGTAATAATCATTTAAAAAATAGAAAATACTCTTTCACCATTGATCTAGACGTATAAATACAAAAAGCTAGACTTGTAGCAGTAGTCTCACTGTTTTACCACTAAAACAAATAGACTTGTAGAACACGTGTTAAGTTTCAAAAATATCAACTCAATCCTCCTAAGGCATGTCTTTTTGTGTTCATCCCTTTGTTCAACTTCATTACCTGTAAATGGTAATAAAAAATGAATTAGCAAATTTTGAAATTAACCTAGTATAACAAATACATTCATGAGAATGTATATTAATTACAATAGCATAACTATAATATTTTGCAGCCTCATAACTCTTGGGTCATCGTTAAAAATCTGAGCCTTTCATTAATTCTTAAATGATGGGACAAAACAACCCGTGATCAAAGGTTATTTTGAGGCCTAAAATATACAATTTTTCCATTGCAGATCTATAGCTGTTTTCCATTTTATTTTTCAAAACAGACATTATACAAAAAGGGAAAAATCAGACAGCAGACTAAATAATTTGAAATATTAACAATTGAACAACGTCAAACAGTCAAATTCCAAGATATTTCACAACAACACAGTTATGCTGCTGGAATATATATTGATTCTAGCAGCATAACCATATTAAACTTGATTATATTCTCCACAACCATACAATTATGTCAACCAACATTTACTACTTATTCAATCAACTCATCAACTTCTATCCATCATTATCTAAAATTACATCACAGTTTGAAAATAGCTACTGTTATCAAAACTTTGACCCAAATTTAGTAAATGAATTTCTATCCTACTAATATCTCCTTATGCCACCATGGTAGATAGATTTATATTCTACCAAGGATAGGATCTTTGACATGCCTTGCGACTTTATGTTGCTTTGCTGTGGGTAAGAGATGGAGATTAACATAGCCCTATGCTTGTTTTTTGCAATCCTTGAAACTCTCAAGAAATGGAGAGTTTCTGGGGAGAACGCAGGTGCATGAGTTTTCAGGTTCATATCTAATCGTAGGACTCTTACATCCCTCTATATGAGGGATAAAAAAGAAGTTAGTTCGCTCCCAGAAGAGATGTTCAAAAGCCTTGCAAATTTCAAATACTTGAAGATCTATGAATTCTCAAATCTCAAAGAGCTTCCAACCAGCTTAAAATGTTTATCTGAGGGATTGCAGCACCTAACATCCCTCACAACTTTAACAATTGGAAAATGTCAAAAAGTGGAAAAATGGTGTGACAAGGTAATAGGAGAAGATTGGCAAAAAATTACTCCACTTGCTGAAGTCATGTTTGTGCTACTATAGGTGCTCCAACTCATATTTGTTTATAGTAAAATAAATAATTTTAGTTGTTTCGTTAGAATGAAAAAGAATTACTTGTAAGAAGGGCCTTTAAAAAGAAAGAAAGAAGAAAGTAGTAGAAGATGAGAAGTGAGGCGATTCATGTCCTTTGATCAGAGTGAAAAAAATCTTAAGGAAAACCATTATAAATAAAAGAAGAAGAAAGTGGAGGAAGGAGACGAAGGAGAATCAAATAAGTAACAATAACTTTGATTATTGCTACTTGTTGATGGCCAACAAACTAGATGATCAACGAGTGGTGAAGAAATAGGTTCTCTAGGTGAAGAAACACATAGTGCTGCTAATATCTCCATACTAATTACTCCTGCATGTTGAAGTTGTGCAATTATATTTGTAGTAACATCTTGTTGAATGGTTTTTCTTTGTTCCTCCATTTTCTATATCCTTTCTTGCATTTGTTGTACTGCATCATTTGTGGCATTTGAAGCTGGTTAAGAATTTCCTACTCTTCTTTTCAAATATATTTTAGTGACCCCTCCATCCATGTAATCATAGATGCCCGGGATTTTCAGGACCCATGATAGAAGAAAATGCATCAACAGTAGACTCACTATCAACAACACTTTGTTGTTTTTCAATTTCACCCATATTAGCCTAAAAAAGAAAGAGTAAATAATAAAATTCAAGTAAATATAAATTATGAAATAATAAATTACTAAAAAGATATTGCAAGTAAATAGTATTAGTACAATTTAACTACTCGTGTCTTCATTCGACTCTTTGTACGAACATTCAGGGCGTGTCATTCTTGTGACCATAAAAAACTCCTTTTGTTATACAACACTTTCCCTTTTTTTTTCCTCATGTTCACATGAAAAAATGATATTAATAACCTATTTAAAATAAAAAATTAAAGATTGATAAAGAAGCATAAAAACACACCAAAGCATTGCGAATTAAAGCAAAACTTATTTTGCCGGCAGTTTGAGGATTCTTTGACTTTTTCCAATTAATAATATTGGTTATTTTGCCGGCAGTTTGAGGATTCTTTGACTTTTTCCAATTAATAATATTGGTTTCAGCCATTTTCTGCAAATAAATAAATTAATAAAATTCATTATTTTTAATAACTAACCAAACATATAAACCCCCACTATAAATGGCATGTTTATTCAATAAGTTGAGAAAAAAAAAAGACGTGATGGAAAGTCCTTTCAATTTCGTCAAACTGTTCACAATAGAGAGGAGAACATGAGTTAAGCAAGATACCATATTCATCTTTACAATAGCTTCTTTAGCACACATTAGATCTTCACGACAATAGAGTACCTAAAATCAAAATAATCTTCTAAGAGAGGACAAAGAAAGGACACACACATACAGGACATGGAAGAACTATGTAAATGAATTATGAAGAAGCAGCCTTGGGAACTACAATAGAGTACATAAAATAAAAATTATCTTCTTAAAGTAAGCCTAAAAATAGAATTTTCATTACTAAAAAAATGGGAATATTTTGGTTCTCAAGAAAAATCCCTAATCCATAATTTTCACAATAACCTTCACTAAATCAGAGGTAAAAACTTCACAACATATATAACAAATGAATGACATAAAATAGGATAAATAAAAATTCATTTAATAAAACCCACTTGTGTATTCTAAAAACTCTTCAATGGAATTAAATTTTTTAAAGAGATCAGAAAGCTCTTTAAGAAATCCTATACAGAAATAGATGAAAAATCAAAAGGTAAACGAACTTTAGTATGTACAAAGTCATACCTTTATTTGATGAAGATAAAGCTACAACAAAACCCCAAAATCTGTCAGCTTGTCCAAGGTGTAAGAGACGCCACTTGTTCTAGATGAGCTATCCTTTTTAAGAGATGAGACCTTTATTTTCAGAGCTATTCTTGAAGTTCCTGCAGATTGTTCCCTCACTAGAGTGATGCTAACCCATGCAGATTCTTGAGTTCCTGCAGATTATTTTCAGAGCTATTCTTGAAGTTCCTGCAGATTGTTCCCTCACTAGAGTGATGCTAACCCATGCTAACTCAAGTTCCTGAAGATCTAGTTTTACCTCACTATAAAGTTCTAGAGAAAAACCCTAAAAATTACTTTTTATCCCCAAAAAAAGTTTTAAGGACTAAATAATAATGTGGAGGGATAATAATTTATTTGGGAAAATTCTTATATTTTTTTGCGGATATATTTTTTTTTACAAGAACTGTTGCTGTAGCATTTAGGCCCACAACAGTTTACAAAACTGTTGCACAAAGTATCTTTGTAGCAACGCTTAAGGATAGTGCAACAGTTTATTTTAATTAGTATTGCATTAGGACAAAGAGTCTATGCTAACGGATAAAACTGTTGCTATAGACTATTTATGGCAATGGTTTTAAAACTATTTCAAGAATATTGTTGTCATAGGCCATATTTCTAGTAGTGTGAGTGTATAACTTACACTCATTTCTTGCTCTTTTCTTATGATTTTGTGTTGGTCATTTCTTAACTTAAGGCTAGTTATGTTTTGGATTGTGTACATTTTAGGTACATGTGGCTTAGAATGGAGATTTAGTGGGAGAAGAATTGAAGTTGGAGCTTAATTGGATCATAAAGGAGCTTAAAATGCAAATAAGTGTACCCAACCGCAATTACACTCGACAGACATAGCCTTAGAGTTGGCAAACGCAGAGATGGAGCACGTAAATAAGCGCAAATGAACTATGCCTAGGCGCGAAAGCGAAGCACAAGAAAAATAATTCTCCGTGATAGCGGAATGTCAAGTGCGATCGTGGAATGTTACAAACTTAGGTGGTGGGTCAGTTTGAGAATTTCACCATTCCTGTCCAAAAATACCTTATACATGCACTCTCAGCCCTTGTCTTCATACTGTTAACATTAGATTCATACAAAAGGAGAGAATTCATACAACTTGGAAGAGAGAAAAGACACCTTAGTGTATATTTTAATTTAGGGTGAGGATTTAGAGAAAGTTTTCTATAAATTCTTGAGTGGATTGAATAGTGTGAGCTTTACATGTATTTATCTTTCACTCGATTCTTTTCTTGTTCTTGAATGCTTAGTTGATGATTTACATGCAAAATTAAGTAGGTTTCTTATAAATTTCCTTAATTTGATTAAATTGATTTCTAGGTTCATGTATACCTTTATGTTTAACTTATGATTTGAGGCTGCAAACATTAATCTAGCTTAGAGTTCTAATTATTACCGTAATTTGAGTAGCTGGAGTGGAGGGTTTTCATGATATGTGTTTATAGGTTAAGGTCCTCAAATAGGACTTAACAACTAAGTTCTTAGGAGTTTTGTTTTGAGGTGCTCAAGCAAAGCATGTCTTTGAGATGCTCGCGTGAGAGGCCGTAATAGGCTCTTGTGAAACACCACATTGTCGTAATTGTTGTGTGGTTACAAGAAATCTACCCTACACATAGAGTTAATTTAATGCTAAGTGTGATGGGTCAATTGAACTTTGATTGTTTTCCATCTCCCCATCCTTTCTCCCTTGCTTAATCAATTCTTACCCCATTTTCTTATTATGAGTAATTAATAGCTTAGTTTCCCCCAATTAGTTATACCTTTCTTTGTACTCGCTTGTCGAATCGAGACTAGTAGCTAGTAGTCCTTGGCCGTTTCAATTGTTAACAGATTATTCCCTGTGAGATTCGATCTTGAGCTCTAATGTTAGGTTATTATTCTGATGGCGACCGCCCCTAATAACTTTTATTAGCCGGGTTAAGCAACATCAAAGCATGGCACCGTTCCCGGGGGATAATACGCGTATTTGATGTGCTGTCAAAATACAACTCTTTTGATGCTTAAAACTTGCAATTTTTGTGTGTTCTCAATGCCCTGTTAGTGTGCTTTATGTGTTTTATTTGCAGGATTCCAGGATTGGCCTTGATTTTTGGAAGAAAATGCAGAAATTGCTGATTTTGATGATATACGAGACCCTTTACGGGCCATATTGTGTAGTACAAGACGCTAAGGAGGTACCATGGATGATTCCCGTGAGGGACTGATTTTTTGAAGTTTGTTCTAAGAATATGCAGACGAGTTGTGCACTACTTTTCAAGTCATAGATCATGTTTCGTGCCCTGGGGATCAGAGAAGAATGACCTTCTGAATATTCATCATATGCAACCCCTTATGGGCATTAGTGCACTTTACGGTCCGTAGAGGATATCGTAGATCACAGGTCCATATTTGCAGCAACAATGTACGAGAGCCCGATTACGAGCTGTGGAACACAATACTGCCCAAGAAGCTGTTCGTGAGGCATGTCGACGCAGTTATCCTATTTTATTTAGGAGTTGTATTTTAAATATTATAAATAAGTATTTAGGTTAATTTTTATAAAGTTTTCAAAGAGTTGAACAATTTGAGCGAAAAAATAGTGAGATTGAGTAGAGAAAACATTGGAGAGTTTTGAGAGACAATTCTACTTTGATTTGATCTTATAATCTTGTGATTCTCATTGAAGCTTGGATTTACTTGTACTTAATTCAATTATGTAAGTGCTCTATTATCTTATTCCAATTAATAAGTCTTGCATCTACACAAATTATAAGCAGTTAAATCCACAACTAGGGTTGTGGGAACCATGAAGATTTGATAAGTTAAAACTTGATAATTCATAATTCTTGGAAAGTGTGCATGCATGTATTAAGTAACTCTCTTCATTTTGCATGTTTTCTGATTGTGGCCAACATTAGAACCCGCCTAGTATTACTTGCTAGAGCAAGGTAGTAATGAATAGGAAAAGATATTAATTAACAGGATTCGATTTATGTGTTCTCGTCTAATCAACTGAATTGGGCCAAGGGGAGATTGTACATGGACTAATAGGTTAGGGTTAGTAATGAACACTATGGAGATGGGCAAAGCCACGTGGTGAAATCACCTCTCGTCTGGGCTAAAGGGTTTGGTGAACTTAACTTATCGTCCTACATTCTACTCTAGAAAAGAATTAGGTTATTTGGTGATACCAAGTTAGGGAATCATGGGGAACACAATACCCTAGTTTCTCTCAACATTGGTTAAAGTCTCATGTTAGTTAGGTTTAATTTTCTACTTGTTATTGCAAAAATCCCCTTTGGGGAGATAACAAGGCGAATCACTCAAATTACATTAATTGAATTCTCTTAAGTCTACTTCCTGTCGGTTTGACCCTAATCTTTGTTAGGTTCTATTTCTTCACAATGATCGCTTTATCCTCAAAAAGGAGGTGTAACTTAGGCGAAATCAAGATTTTGGCGACGTTGTCAGGGAATAAAGCTAGACTTGGTTAATTCAAAAGTGATTTGGGCGTCAACCCTTTTTCCGTCATTTTATGTTTTTTGTTTCTTTCATTTATTTACAGGGTATAAGTGTAGTGTATGCCCAACACGCAAAGTCAAGGCAACCCATTGACTCTGTTTAATCCAGTGATCCAAAAAACACTAAAAAGAATGGCCTAAGATAATGCCAACAACATGAAAAATGCAGCTCTGAACAGGAATGAGAATGAAAATGCTGACCATGAGAACCCACCTCCTCTTGAGGATATTGTTGCATAACCACAGGATTTCAATGCCAACTCTTATCAGTGGAATCAATATAGGTGGAATCCTATGCCTATAGTATTGACTTGAGCTATTGTATTGCCACCACTACCGATTGACATAAAGTTCACAGTTTCGAGTGGGTTGCTTCAGATGTTGCAGAAGCATGGGCTGTTTGTGTGCTTACCATCTCAGGATCCTCATAGAAATCTACATAACGTTTCATTTGATTGTAAGAGGGTAATGGGAACATATAATTTTTCTATTGATGTTGTAGGACTTCATGTCTTCCTATTGTCTCTTACAGGCAATGCAACACTATGGATATCTGATCTCTTGTAGAGTTTGATCACACGTTGGGATGAATTATAGGGGGCTTTTTAGAGAGGTACTTCTTGAGGTTGAAGAAGCTCAAGTTGGAAGATCACATCAACAACTTTGAGCAACTTCCTAGTGACTCGATCAATAATACATGGGAGTGGTTTACTATGTTTTTTTAGAAGTGTCCCAAAACTCAAAATTGTTGATGATGCCTCGATGGAGATCTCTACCGTACCCTTGATAGAAATAGTCAGACTTGTGTTTTTACCATTATGGAGGCATGTCCTTAGATCAACCATTCACAAGGATTGCAAAAAGGATGGAAAGGGTGGTTAAAACTACTCGTGCATAGGGGCAAAGAGACACAACATCCATCAAATGTTTGTGTGTTGTTAGTATTGGTTTGGTGCAAGCTAAGATAAATGAAGAGACTGTGCAAGAGCTTGCCTGAATCGGTACATTCATGGAGGTGCTTATGAAGCAGAAAGAGCGAATTAAATGCAGTGGTTCATCAGCCTCCACGTGTACCAGTGTATGATTATCCCTATTATAAGGAGGATACTTATTTTATTGCTGATAAGACGGGGGGTTCTTAGACAAAGGCTCAAGGGTCCAATCAAGACTATTACCGCTAAGGTCAAGGAAACCAAGGTTAGAACTTCAATTGATATGGAGCCTTTAGAGACAACCACAGAGGATATTACGACAGGAATCGAGGCTAAGACAAAGATGTCGATTGAGCCCAAATTTACAAATTGTTCCTAGCCATACCCCACTGAGAACTTCCGACCACCGACGCTAACTACACCTCTATTTTCTGATGACCTAGAGTTTTTAGTGTCTCATCAATTACTTCATCTTCTACATTCTAATAACACAAATTGGTAGATTTTTGGTTAACCCAATACCATTTATTTGCCTATATTTGTATGGTTAAATTGAAAAGTGTGATGGGAATGGTTGTGTTAGATACAAACTTATGTGTGAAAATTGACATGTACATAATTAAATAGTGGTTGGCCGTTCTTTAAATATGTTTCTAAAATCAAAATTTGGTGTAGTTGTTTTGTTATATGTTCGAATGATGTTTTGGCACCTATTGAATCACCCACCTTTTGTGATGAATTGATCATATGTGTGAGTTGGTGTATCTTATGTCATGGGTGCATAATTTTGAGGTCAATTCATTCATACAAGGTCGGAAATGTTAGGGAAGCATGCTCAATTGTTTTTATTGGATCCATATGTTAATTATCATGTTGGAGTGTTGGTTTGTATGTTAAAAATCATGTGGGAGCGTGTGTTTCCTCAGATGCTGTTAAAATACGATTGAAAAATCATTTGGGGACTGTTTTGTTGGACTTATAAACTCAGGTGGATGTGTTTTCTAGTTCACGAGTGGCTTTTACGACCCTTGGAACATTGCACAAGTCGTGATTACCCCTCGGATAAGATTCTAGAAACTTGAAGTTTCAGAGTACCATCAGACAAGAACTTCTACGAGATGTAGAACACATTACAACTCGTAGAAAGGTCCCCTGGATCCCTGCCTAAAATACATTCTGACATTAGAAGTATCTATGACTCCAGTAAAGAAAGAGTTTCTGCACACTATTTTTATGAGAGCTTTCTATGGCTCGTAGTTTTTACTATGACTTGTATATGTGCTTTTGTGGACCCTTCTCCACCTAAGTCTGAGTTGTTTCTGCATTTCATTTTTTGATCTGTGGGACTAACCAAGGTGTGTAAATGTCTTTGTTCAATGGCCCCGAAAGCAAAATGTTATGAAATCAGGGACAAGCAGAGGAGGCTACGGGATGAGCCCTCGGAGGATGAGCAGACCCATACTCTGAGTGGTTCACTAGAGGACCTCAGCATTCGACCTAATCCAAATGCTGACAGACCACAGACAAGGGTTGTTTCTAGAGTAGGGCAGACTCAAGATCTTATAGTTCATACTCTCCAGTCTGATAAGGGAGGCCATGACAAAGGCATCACTATACAGATGACTCCATCCAGAGAGGAGTCAGCTCAAAGTTAGGCTCCGGTGATGAGTCGGAGATAGAGTCCTCTATTACACCTCGAGCATCACCATCTCCACCAGATGCTCTTACTAGTTGGTGGTGCATCGAGGGCATGCAGGATAATTTTGTGGAGGATGTGCAGACTACAGAGTAGGGCAAACCAGTCTGCTCCATCTATGAGGAGCCCAGAGTCATCTTAGATAGACTCGATAGTATACCCAGTCTCCAGGGCACTATGATCATATATGGGCTCCAGTAGCTTACTAGATCACTAGGGTGATACTCCCTGAACATGGTGAGGGAGTTCTCTGTATCATATGCAGACACCATTCACAGGTACTCTTGTAACACCCCATATCTTACATGTACTGGTCCTATGCATATGAAACATGATATGGCAGGGTCAAACCAGCACACATTTTTTAAGTGCTTGAATTGTAGATTAGAGGGCTATATGTACGTCTAATGCTCAAGATGACCGAGTGTATATAAGTTTTAAGTCAAATTGCAGAGAGCGGGGCCTTAAACAAAGTGAAAGGAAGTAAGGTGCTTGTGAGACTTAGGAAGCGCACAGGTGATTCACCTATATGCTTAGCTTAAATAGGCTAGGTAGACGGAGACGAGGCCCAACAGTGAATTTGTTCAAGTCCGATAAAGAATAAACCCCGAGTTAAGGATGTCATTTCGGCCCATGGTTTAGCATCATAAAGGGACCACATTTGCAGCCCAAGATGAATATGAAAAGGGCCAAATTACATTCACAACCCAATTCACAAATAGGGCCCAAAATAAGTGGGTGTAAAAGAGAAATATTTGCAGCAAAGCCCATCCAATTAATGCCAATAAGGCCCAAGTAAAAAGGCCAAGTTACTGCATCACCACCTTAATAAAATAAGGCTTGAAATGAAAAAAAAAAGTCAGCCAAAAGTAGCCTTATAAAAGGGATCAAAAGCCAGCAATTTCAAGTCATTTATACAAAGCCAAAAATCAGATTTGTTTCCAAGTTTCACCTTGTTCTCTCTTTACTTTGTAAAGCAGCCAAGGCACACCTTTAGGGTTCTTGAAGAGCATCTAATCCTTGAGGGCTAAGGTAAGTAAAAATACCTATGGTTTGGTATAACTTTTCCATGAAAAACATGAAGAGTATGCTGGTTGTACTTGTGCAAGAATTTAGGACACCATGTGTTCCAAAGATTGTTGTCCACTTTCCTTGTTTATTGAGAGGCTTTTCTCTGGTTGGTTGGCTGGATTATGAAGTAATATTTATGTTTTTAATAAGGCTTGGTTCTGTAGTGATGTAAGAAGGCTGCTGGACCATTTTTATTTTCTGCGAAAATGAGTTCTTATATGATATCTTAATTGCTCTCTTAGTAAGAATTTGTGGACTGAATATTGGGAATTGTTGCCTCATGTTTTCCATCTACTTGGGGACTATTTAAGACTGTCTTAGGACTTTTTTTGTGTGTAAATAGGTTGAGGACAGTTTGTTGAGGATTGAAATAGATTGGGAATGGTTGAGATTGAAATATAACGAAAGGACGTAACGTTACGTTGCCTACTTGCGTGTTGTGTAGAATTGTTGTATGTTGTACTTTATGAGCTGTTATAACACTGTTATGGGACTAAAACAAGTTGGATATGATATGTATATGAGAATGTGTATTGGAAAATATGATTAAGAGTGGAAATGTTGTAAGAATGCTCTTTGGTTGCTAATTACGAGCTTGTTGCTCGGATATTATTTTTGGGTGGAATTGGACTACCAAGATGTGTTTATTAGCTGCTAATACTAGTTTTATCACCTACTGTATTGTAGATAAGTATTTGGATGAAAAGGATACTACTCCGAGGTAATAACGACATAGTAAAACGAGGTATATAAAGCTACTTGATTTCCTATTACTTGGCATGAAATCTAGGTTCTTCCTTGGCACATAAAGGCACTTACCAACTCCGATATAACTAATAAATGTGTCTTTACTCTTTACCATGTTCATATGTTCCCATACATTGTCAAATCTGCATAGATACTTGGATATCAAAGATACATGAGTTCCTTTTTACCAAGTAAAGTCCATGTGTTGTTTAATCTCCTACCCATTTCATTAGTTGTGTAACTCTCTTTTCATTATGGTATTATCTTGTATGATTGCTTATATGTCACATGTCATGTCTATATTCCTACAACTCTAAATGTTATGACCACCAAAAGAATAATCTCAAAAGCAAATAAAAGATAACTCAAAATTGCTTATTAATGGGTGGTATCCCAGGGGTGGAAGAATCACCTGGCATGGGTCGATCCCATATTACGGGGGATATCCCAGGGGTGAAAGGAAAGCCTAGCATGGGTCGATCCCGATATTGATTTACCACTGATCAGCTGGTCATTTACATGATATATTGTGCACAGATCATACAATAAAGAAAGGTAAAGTAATAAAGAGACATATAGTACATGATTCCATAGTATGACTAAAGGTGGTCTTTTTACCCTTACACACCAGCGTGTGATTTCATTTGAGTTCATATTTCATATACAGTATTTCCTGCTTTACATATTCAGTACATTTCCTCATACTGACGTCCCTTATGGGGGACCTGCATTTCATGCGGCAGGTAAAGGAGCTACTAGGTTTCCCCAATAGGAGTACAGGATTTCCAGCTGTTGTTATTGAGCTCCAGGTTGCTTCGAGGCTTTGTGTGTCTAGACTTATATTTTGTATTGTATAGTTGGTCATGAGGCGGGGCCTGTCCCGACCCATATAGATATTGTTCCTTACATAAAGGCTTTATAGACTATGTAAAGTAAAGTGTGGTCAAGTATCGTACTTTAGACATAGTGGCTCCAACGGCCCCGTCTTATGCATTTCCTTTTAACTTGTTAATATTGTTTACTTTTACTTTGAAGCATGTTGAGTATGGAAACCTCTTATAATGTTCTTAGAAAGTGTATGGTTATATGTTGGTTCTCCCGAGCTTGCCGGCAACGGGTGCCAGTCCGCGTTAATGGGACTTAGGGCGTGACAACTCTTCTCAAGGAGAAGAAGCCCCTCGCTCAACCAAGACTGATAAAGACCAGAGTGAAGGGCCGGCGGGTTGATATCTTAAAGACCACTATTCGCCACATGCTTTTTTGGCTTGAGTTCCATGCCCCCAGATCCATAGCTGAGTTTGATTATAGGGTAGGGCAGACGAAGGATTTGACAGTGATGATAAAACCAGATCATATAGCTGTCTTTATGAGATAGGTGGCCGGGTTAATTGCTAGTAAGGTTCAGAACTTTCTTCGATTTCCACTTACTCGGAGCCTATCGTTAAGGCTTCTCTTAGTTTACCCGCAAAAGTTTTGTAGGTGGTTGTTAGATCACACATCTCGACGATACTTATTGATAATACCTTGACACTAAAGCACGTTATACTAGGTCCCAACATCTTCGCTGGCTACGAGATTGATTTGACCTGCCTCATTACCAAGCAGATTTACGGGGCTGCCCTGAAGAGGTTTACCTCCATTCCCTTTCCATGTTTGTTCTAAAAACATTGTCTAGAGTCAGGGAGTCTACACTAGCTGGAGTCACTGATCAAGGCCAATCAAACCTTGGATGATAGCCTGATAATGGCTGAGGAGAACTGACCAAGGTCCATCATACCTTGGATGATAGCCTGATAATGGCTGAGGTAACCTAGTTGGACTCCAGCGAGCGTCGCTCTAGCCTGCTTACATGCCAGAGATGTTCACCCCAGTGCCCCCGCATGAGGTTCCACACACTACCTCCACTGCTGCTACAGAGGATAGGCCCCCACAGCCCTAGGCAGATGAGGAGAGAGGGCCCACTACGTCTTCTCTGGCACCGCAGGCCATTTCTTCACTATTTGCGTTGAAGGGAATGGTTTACATGTTCGTAGTATCTATACTAGCCATGGCATATAGATTATCACATGTTGAGTCGCAGTTGACCAAGCTAGTCCATCAGTTTAGGCCTTGGGTCAGCCAGATGATTTTAGAGGCAGAGGGTCGCATGTTGGCATACACGATCACTACTTTTCAGGGTCGTCTTTCTGACGTGGATGCCCGCATTCACACCTTCAAGAGAAGGGTACAGTAGAGCCTTAGAACAGCTTGGCTAGCAGACTTGATAACCCCACAAATGGAGATCCAGCAGCTCCGGGCTGATATGATAGCAACACTAGATGCACCGGTGACACTGCCAGAGACTACACTCCCAATGTTGGTGGAAGATCTATTTGCTCCTGAGGAGCAGACAGACTTTCCACGGGAAGAGGCCCCACTCGAATTATGATCCTAATACTATACGTTTTCGTGCGGGTCTAACAAAGGAGGAGGAGCTTGAGTTTGTCTTTAGATAGTCAAGACAAGGGGAAGAGATACGACGAGGTCATGAGCTAGAGTAGGTGAGGGGAATGGCAGCCCCTCCGGGCAGTGTGCTAATACTGAGGAGGCCACTACGCAGGGCGAGGGTGGTTAGACTCAGCCAATTTATGTACTTTAATTGTGTGCAGTTGGATAATGCACCTCTTTTTCAATGGGGTGTGGGTAGTTATAGGCCTCTGAAAAGTCTGAGTATCTTTGTCACGATCTATGACTAGGGTCTAGAAGTGACACGTCAAATATGAGCCGGAAAGTCCTCAAACAAGCCTCAACGTATCAAAATCCCACTACTAGAAATTTGGTATATTGCTACGGTTATCAGGCAACGGTTAACAGCCGTGGCAATAAATGAAATATTGCCACGGTTGTAACCGTGGCAATATATATTTGAGCGTATCAGTAGAATTATTAAAGTAAATCATGTTATTAGTGTGTAAACCATCGCTATAAATTACTTTATGCCACAATTATTTTTAACCGTCGCAATAGATTACCTATGACCACGGTTATTTTTAGCCAAAAAATAAAAATCCCCGGGAAATAACTATAGTTCCCTCCTTCACTAAATAATAAGCGTCTAACCTAATATTTCCCTCCTCCACTAATTTTTTTCAGAACGGCGCAACTTATCAGTAAGGAAGAAGAGCAAGTCGTCTTCTTGTATGAAGGTTCAACTCCCTCCTCCACCGATACATGCAGAAGTTGAAGAAGAAGAATCCAGCTTTCTTCTTTAAGAAAAAGAGTCAATACTGTTCTTGATTTTCTCTTACAGGTAATTTTACATACTTTTTGGGGGTTTTGTATTATTGTGTTAGTTGAGGTGTTGATTGAAGTTTTCGGAGTGAAATTGATTGTTTTTAACTACTTTGAGGTAATGGCTCTCTGAATGTAGGCATTTCATCAAGCTTGGACGGTATTGGTCAACATTTCTGGTATAGAAACTTTCCGTTGTCAATCTCTGTCTACACCCAAAACCTCTGTTCATTCAAGGGTTTTTGTTCACTGAAAAGTTTTAACTTCCAGTAGTACGTTTTGTGATTTCTCTGCGTATTTCTTAATGTCTAAGTCCCCACAATATCTAATTTATAGTGCATGTATTATATTGTTCAAAATCAGAAATTCTATTAAGGGTTTTGAAAAATCATAAAAAATAACACATGGGTTTCTGAAATCTATGTTATTTGCTGATGTTAGTCTCCAATTTTTCAGATTATTCGAATATTTGTTCATTTCTAGTGTGATTTTCGTTCTGGATTTTCTAGAAATTCTCTTGACTTCTCATAAAAAAGTTTCGTAGACTCAAGTGCTTGACTATCAGATATTGTTTGGTTGCATTTTCGTTCATTTTAGAGTTTGTTGGATTATTTATTTGGTTGTCTGGGCTGATTTGGTGTTTTGATGGATGATACATTACACATTTCCATCAGACTACTATTGTTTTTGACGGATTAAGAAAATATGGATAAGATAATAATTCTCGAAGTTATGAATCTTGCTAGATATTAACTATTAGCCTAGGACAACCTGAGAAAATGAGGCATTCTAGTGGTGTATAGGTGTTTTAGGTGCCAAAACAACTTAGAGACTGTAAACCACTTGCTGTTGCATTGCCCTATGGCAGCTGACCCTTGAACTATGTTTTTGGCAATGTTTGGAATTAGCTGGACAACCCCCCTCAACGTAAAACAAGCAGTTGAAAGTTGGAGTTCATGGAAAGTGAACACGACCATCAAGAAGATCTGATAGATGATCCCAGCTTGTATTTCTTGGTGTTTATGGATAGAAAGAAACAAAAGATGTCATGATAGGACTTCAACTCCCAATTTCTCTCTTAGATATAAGTGTTTGTTAAATCTTTATAACTAGAACAACCTTTCCCCTGCAAATGATATCATCCCCCAACTGGATTTTATCAGTCCCTCTCATTGGCTTAGCAGCCTTGACCCAGTGTTTGGAGTTAAAGTTATTTGATTAGTAATCGTTCATGCATCTCTTTGATGCCTTTTCAATACTTCTTATTTCATCAACAAATAAATAAAAACACAATTAGGCAATTCCAAGCACTAAAATATCACTCAAGGCATTCAATTCAAATAAAGAGAATTGTCTTGAATGTTTGCATCATTTTTGGAACTTGAGTATCACACACAACATTTTCCTTTAGCTTGATTCCCTAGTAGGTAGTGCCTTAGCTTGGTGGGTGCTTCCATTTTTGTTTTTCATTTCTGTAGTTCGGATTATTCTATCTCATTTTTTGAGAATATGGATATCCATAATCCTTTTGGCAGTCCAAACAATGAATCTTCATTTATTTTGTTTCTTTTTGTATTTTATGTGGGAAAATTTTCAATTTTATTGTAGAATTGAAATCTATAAATGTCACTGTAGTATCAAGGAAAGAAGGTTGAGGAGCTTATCTACAACCTGGCATACATATTTATTTGTTGTACTCCAGATACTCGTATTCTTTGCCCAAGCCAATAAAGGTACTTTACTGCCTCATCTGCTAGAGATGTAGAAATGTTAAGTTTGATATCTTGTGTATTTGTTTCTGGATGGGGGATTCCTATTTGAGTCTATAATGGGCTGGTTGCATTGAATTTTTATTCTTTCTTTCAAATCTTATTGCGGAAAGATGACAAATGGTTTTGTTGTTACCATCACTTGTATACATTCTTCTTGGAGGCAAACTCTGTATATCTTGGCTTTGTTGCAAATAGGATTTTTGTAAGTTGATCAATGAAAGTTGGAGTTAGTGTCATATCTCCAGGCCTGTTGTTGATTAAGTTTTTATTTTGTGTTATGGTGGCAATGTTGAAACTGAAAGCGGGGACTTGTAATCAAAATTGCAATACTGTCATTCTTAGAATTACTACTCTGCAGAAGACACGTATAGACTCTTTTGGCATTGAATCCTTGCAACTGGGAGAAGTCTTAATATCCATATTTCATTTCTTTAGCTTATTTGGTTGTTGCATCAAAATAATTGGTTTTTTTGCTTCTATCATATGTTGATTGTATCAATCATCCTTGGTGCATTACTTACTCATTTATGTTTTGATTAATTTATTGCCTATACTATTTTGGTCATGTATGTAGGATATTAAATGGATATAGGAGATAAAAGTTGGATGGATCTCCGAAGATCCACCGACGAATATATTCATGGAGTTAATGATTTTCTTGATAAGGCATTTGAAAAAGCTTCCCAAGGAAATGAAATAGTGTCCTTGTAATAAGTGCTTTAATCGTAATTGGCATTGTCGAAATGTAGTGGAGGATCACTTGATTTGTCATGGATTTGTTCATGGATACATCAAGTGGGTTTTTCATGTAAAAGGTTTTTCCTCAAGAAATATGCCACAACCAACCAATGATGATGAAACTTCAAACATGCATGATGATTTTGGTAAACTACTTCATGATACTTTTTAAAATGTAGAAGATCACCTAAGACATGAGGGAGTTCAAGAGGGACCATTTGAAGATGCTAAACAATTCTTTAAAATAGTAGAGGATGGAAAACAACAGCTTTATCTGGGGTGTAAAAATATTTCTAAGTTGAGTTTCACCGTCCGATTGTACTTGTTAAAATGCATTCACAAATTGAGTGATGTTGCCTTTTTAGACTTGTTAGACTTGATAAAAGAGGCATTTCCATTTGATCAGATACCTGAGTCTTTTTACAAGGCAAAAAAGGTGATAGAAGATTTGGGTCTTAATTATGAGAAAATTCATGCATGTGCTAATGATTGCATGTTATTTTGGAAAGACAATGCAAAGTTAGATAATTGCTCTGTGTGTGGATCTTCTAGATGGAAGAATGTTCGGAATGACTTAACAAATAAGGTCACTAAAATCCCGGTGAAGGTTTTGAGGTACTTTCCTTTAAAGCCTAAGCTTCAGAGAATATTCATGTGTTCTGAAACATCTATATCTATGAGATGGCATGATACTGAGCGACCTAAAGATGGAAATCTAAGACACCCTGCTGATGGAAAAGCTTGGAAGGATTTTGATTCCCTTCACCCTGACTTTGCTAATGTTGCTCGTAATGTTAGATTGGGTCTTTCAAGTGACAGATTCAATCCATTTCGAACTATGAGCATTTCCCACAGCATATGGTCGGTTATGTTAATGAATTACAATTTATCACCATGGATTTGCATGAAGTCAGAGTACATTATGTTGTCAATGATTATTCCAGGTCCATTGTCTCCCGGAAATAATATTGATGTATACTTACAACCACTGATTGAGAAGTTGAAAGAACTATGGGAAGTGGGAGTGAAGACATATGATGTTGTAGCTAACCAAACATTTATGTTGCGTGCAGCTTTACTATGGACAGTTAGTGATTTTCCAGCATTGACAATGCTTTCGGGATGGAGCACCAAGGGGAGATGGGCATGTTCCACTTGCAATCATAATACTCGTTCCCAATATCTCAAACATAGTCGTAAGATGTGTTACATGGGTCATCATGCATTTTTACCTCCTGATCATCCTTTTAGAAGAGATAAGAAATTATTTGATGGTAAAGAGAAGCATAAATCTGCACCGATGCCCTTATCGGGTGTACAAGTGCTGGAATAACTTCGTGATTTCAAAACTATTTTTGGAAAGGGTCAAAAAAAAAAAACGAAAGAATGATGGTCCATGGAAAAAAAATCCATATTTTTTGAATTGCCATACTTGGCAACTAATAAGTTGAGGCATAATCTTGATGTAATGCACATAGAGAAGAATATTTGTGATAGTTTGCTTGGGACTTTATTGGATATATTTGATAAGTCCAAAGATCATATAAATTCGCGCTATGACTTGCGTGATATGGGGATACGCAGAGAGCTTCAACCAATGGAAGATTGTGATACTAGAGACATTCATCTGGCTAAAGCTTGTTTCTCTATGAAACCAGAAGAGAAATGACTATTTTACACTATTTTAAAAGATGGCAAATTGCCAAAAGGGTGTGCCTCTACTGTATCAAATCGTGTGTAAATGGAAGAGCTGAAAGTATCAGGATACAAAAGTCATGATGCTCATTTCATACTACATTACTTGATCCAGATTGCAGTCCGGAAAGTGCTACCCAAGAATGTGTGTTTAGTCTTGATTAGGTTGGGAAACTTTTTTAAAACCATATGTAAAAAGGTCATAAGAAGAAGCGATCTTGATAAGATGAAGGCTGAAATCATTGATATACAATGCGAGCTTGAAAAGATTTTTCCTCCATCCTATTTTGATATAATGTCACATTTGCGTATTCATCTAGTAGACAAAATTAAGCTTGGGGGTCCGACTCATTTGCGTTGGATGTATTCTTCTGAAAGAAATATGTGTGAATACAAGGGGCTTGTTCATAATCGAAAATATCCTGAAGGATCACTAGAAGAGGGTTGTAAAGGTGTAGTGTCACGACCCGGGGTCGCGGTCTAGATATGACACAGCGAATGGAGACCCGTAAGCCCCCAAACAAGCCTCGGTTGTTTTGCAGAAAACTAAAGACAAGTATGAAAAGGGAAGTTCTAAATCCAAGAAGAGCATATTTTATAGATAACAAAATAACAAGTCTTTACATCACCCAATACATGCCTCTAAGGAGGGAAGGGGGCCAGGACAGGTTCCGGGCTCACCCTCAGCAAAAATACAAATGTACGCAAGGAATACAAGGAAATAAGGTTTGCCCTCGGAAGAAGGGGCTCACCACAAAATAGCTGGGAAAAGGGGAACTACTCGCCCTGCGGATGAGGCTCAAACTGCTCGGTCCCTGCATGGTAAAATCATGCAGGCATAGAGTATGCGTTAGTACTTTTAAATGTACTAAGAATGCGGCTATGCAATGCACGCGAATTAGTGAACCTGCTTAATCATGTTAGATGACAAGGGCACGTAATATACAAGTATCATATAATCAAAGGAATTTAATATACAAGATGCCATGAGATACATGGTGCGTGCAATGCGATAATGCCCCTATATATCTAACGGGGATGGACTTTAACCGAAAACCAAATCCATGCGAGCTATTACATGGATTGGACCGATTTGGACCTCCCTCCGGTAGGGAGAGGATTACTTGCCAAAGGTAATCCACATCACACCTTACGGGGACACCCATTTCGGTGGATGGCCACCTTCCTTAGGGGGACACCCATTTCGGAAGGGTTTATAGAATCATATAACAAACATTATAACGACTAACCATCACACCTTACGGGCACTCCCATTTCGATGGACGACCACCTTCCTTACGGGGACACCCATTTCGGAAATGGTGATCGTCCCTATGTTAGCACATAGTTCAAGGAAAGGGAGAGGGACCTTGGGGATATCCCTAACGCCCCCAATCCATCGGTGCTAAGTACACATCTAACTAGAATACTTATACATATACAGATGCTTATCAAGAGAGAGCTAACATCCATTTAAAAATGTAATTATACAAATAGGCTCAATACCAAATCCCAATCTATGACCATAATGCGTGTGAAAGGAATAACTCACCTACCCATATACCATAATGGTGCAAGCACCCATGTTGCTCAAGGAGCCATAATCATAAACAAACCGGTGATCACCTTCTTGTCATATCCAATGTCTTACCAAAATTCACCTTATAATCTCCCTTTTCGGACCAAAATTAGACTTAGCCCATATCTCCATGATTTCCATGTATAAATGCCATGAGTATGTTGTAATGCAAATTGTAGGAATGGCATGGGTACTGTAGAATGTATCCAAAATTAGAAATATAAAGTAAAGACTAGGAATTCCATAATAAAATTCATATGAAAGTATAGTATAAATCACCCATGCAAAATAACATCTTTAAAAGGGACATGCAAGCTTCATAGTTCATAGCTCAAGTAACTCACCATAGTTCAAACTTAACATAATTCAAATTTCTGAATATTAACTAGCTCATGCATGGTTCAAAATATCAAGTTCAAGTAGTAAAATTCACATTTTAAGTAGACAAACTCATAAATAGTTTAAGAAGGAATTTGGGTCTTCTTGGTTGGAAGAGACCAAGAATCAACACACACATACCTGATTGTAGACAAATTGAGAAGGAGAATAGACTCAAAATCTTGACCCCAAGCTTGAATGATCTAGAGAGATGTTGGAGAGTTCTTGAGAAAAGAATTTTATAGAGAGAGAGTTGAAGTGTAAAATGGCTGGAAAATGAGGGTGTTCACTTATATAGGGGGCTTAGGAAGGGTGGGAAAAGACCAAATTTTCGTTGGAATAAACCAATATTTCAAAAATGCCATTAATGAAACGGAGCAGGAAATGGTCCGTCTGAGGCATACGAACCGGTAAACGGTCCATCTGGGCTCACACGGGCCGTTTACTAGTCTGTGGCCCTTCCCTTAAACTTTTCGGAGGCAACATTTTTTTTGACTAAGTTGATCCACACTGTCCAGTAAACGGACGGTCTAGTGTCATACGGGCCATTTACTGGACCATCCCACCAGACTTAGAATTTTTCAGAGGCAAAAATTTTCTTTCGGACCAAGTGTCACCAAACGGTCGGGTAAATGGACCGTTTAAGGTCACACGAACCGTGCAAGGGTCCGTATGAAGGCACCAAGGAAGTACACACACTTAGAAAACAATTTTGGCAAGAAATTCGTGGGCCAAAGCAGTCTCACGTACTGTTTGATGCCACACGGTCCGTGTGGCTGGCCGTGTGGCTTGCCTGCACGAACAATCTGAACGTAAAAGAGCATAAGCCCTTGGTCGGAGCTCGGAATTAGGTGAAACCAGGTGCGATGGAAAGCTAATTCAAAGAGCTTTATTTTGATATGCCATGGGTCACCCAGTTCAATTTGAGCTAAGAGATATGCCCACTCAAATTTGACCCTCTTATTGGTACTTGAGATAAGTTTAGCCAAGGAATACTTTTGAGGTCGTTAAACAAATTTCCAGGTCCTTACATCATCTCCCCCTTGGGAACATTCGTCCATGAATGTGCAAGAACAAGGCTTGAAAAGATAGAGTTTAAGCAAGATAGTTCCAACTCAAGACACAATGCACAATTCAACTCAAATTACAAGGTTCGTACATAAAAGCTTTTGTCACAAATCAAATGATAGTTCAAAACCAATTCATGTCAAAATTGTATTCAACTCATTTGCCAAGAAAGGAAAATTCTTTAATGTACACATATGCATGTCATGCCATGAGACTCAAGAGGACAAGAAAATGACACAGTTGATAGGAAAAGATTCCTAGTACCTTAGGCTTGAGTAGATTGGAAAAGATGGGGGTATCGTTTCATCATGTCCAACTCCGCCTCCCATGTAGCACTCTCCACTAGTTGATTTCTCCAGAGTACCTTTATCGAAGCCACATCCTTATTGCGAAGCCGTTTAACTTGCCTATCCAAAATTGCCACCGGCACCTCCTCATAAGTCAAATTTTCCTCAACCTCAATCCCTTCCAAAGGCACAATGGAGCTAGGATCGCCAACCAACTTTCTCAACATAGATACATGAAAGACCGGATGGATGGAACCCAAATCCGGAGGTAACTCCAACTTATAAGCTATATCTCCAATCCGCTCAACAATTTTATAAGGACCTACATACCGGGGGCTCAACTTTCCCTTCTTGCCAAAACGCATAACGCCCTTCATAGGAGAGACTTTCACGTAAACCCAATCCCCTACATGAAATTCGAGGTCCCTCCTCCTACTATCCGCATAGGACTTTTGGCGACTTTTGGCCGCTCTCAATCTCTCCCTAATTACCTTTACCTTCTCCATAGCATCCATTACCAAATCCGGGCCAACAAAGGCCATTTCCCCCACTTCAAACCACCCCACTGGGGATCTACACCTTCTCCCATACAAGGCTTCAAATGGCGCCATGCCAATACTAGCATGGAAGCTATTGTTATAAGCAAACTCGATGAGTGGAAGATGATCATCCCAATTCCCCTTAAATTCCAACACACATGCTCTCAACATGTCCTCCAAGGTATGAATAGTCCCCTCCGCTTGGCCATCGGTTTGAGGATGGAAAGCGGAACTCAACTTAATTTTGGTCCCAAAGTGGAAAGTGAATTGAGTACCACCATCCGATATGATGCACCTAGGTACACTATGCAACCTCACCATCTCTTGGATATACAACCTCGCATAATCCTCGGCACTAAAAGTAGCTTTGACCGGTAAAAAGTGGGCCGATTTCGTCATCCGATCCACAACAACCCAAATGGAGTCGAATTGCCTTGGGGTCCGAGGCAATCCAACCACAAACTCCATATTCACATCCTCCCACTTCCAAGTGGGAATTTCAATGTCTTGGGCCAAACCACTGGGTCTTTGGTGTTCGACCTTTACCTGCTGACAACTCGAGCATTCAGACACGAACTTGGCAATATCCCTCTTCAAACCATGCCACCAATAAATCTCTCTCAAATCTCGGTACATCTTGGTAGACCCCGGGTGAATAGAGTAGCGAGAGTTATGAGCCTCGCTCATAATCACCTTCCTAAGGTCATCCACGTCGGGATCACAAAGCCGGTGTTGGTACCGGAGTACTCCATCTCCCCCTTGGGAGAAAACCTCAATCTCATTTGCCGCAACCAACTTCTTCAACTCACATAATGACGGATCTAGATCTTGCTTAGCTTTCACCTCATTCACCACTAACGATTCTGACCCGTCCGGAACCCGTATACCACCCGTGCTAGAATCAGTCAACCTGACACCCAACCTAGCCAACCGGTGAACATGCCTTGCTAGCTCCCTCTTCTCATTTTCAACATGCGCCACACTCCCCATAGACAGTCTGCTAAGAGCATTGGCTACGACATTGGCCTTGCCCGGATGATACAACACGCTCATGTCGTAATCCTTTAAAAACTCCAACCACCTCCTTTGCCTGAGATTAAGATCCCTTTGGGTGAACACATACTATAAACTTTTGTGATCGGTGAATACATCAACATGGACCCCGTACAGATTATGCCTCCAAATATTCAAAGCAAACACCACCGCTGCTAATTCAAGGTCGTGAGTGGGATAGTTTCGTTTATGCACCTTCAAATGTCTTGATGCGTACACTATCACCTTACCATTCTGCATAAGCACACAACCTAAGACGACCCTTGAGGCATCACAATACACCACGAATCCTTCTGAACCACTTGGCAAGGTCAAAACGGGAGCTAATGTAAACCGGTCCTTCAAAGTTTGGAAACTCCTCTCACATTCATCCGACCATGCAAACTTCTCCTACTTCTGGGTCAACTTGGTCAACGGAGATGCAATAGAGGAGAAACCTTATGCAAACCTTCTGTAGTACCCGACCAACCCAAGAAAACTGCGGATATCCGAAGGAGTCAACGGTCTAGGCCAATTTTTCATAGCCTCTGTCTTCCTCGGATCTACCTTGATACCATCCCCGGACACCACATGCCCGAGGAAAGCCACTTCACCCAACCAGAACTCGCACTTGCTAAATTTGGCATACAATTTCTTTTCCTTAAGAGTTTGGAGGGCTATCCTCAAATGATTTCCGTGCTCTTGTTCACTTCTGGAGTAAACGAGGATATCATCAATAAATACCACTACAATGCTATCCAGGAAAGGCTTAAACACCCTGTTCATTAAATCCATAAATGCGGTCGGAGCATTAGTTAGACCAAATGACATCACCACAAATTCATAGTGCCCGTACCTTGTCCAAAAAGCTGTTTTGGGGATATCACATTCTCTAACCTTCAATTGATGGTATCCGGAACGGAGGTCAATTTTTGAGAAGTGAGTGGCACCTTGTAGCTGATCAAACAAATCATCAATCCTTGGCAACGGGTACTTGTTCTTAACTATCACTTTATTCAACTGCCTGTAATCAATACACATGCGGAGAGACCCATCCTTCTTCTTCACAAACAACATGGGAGCACCCCACGGTGATGTACTAGGCCGAATAAAGCCCTTCTCTAATAAGTTCTTTAACTGCTCCTTCAACTCTTTCAATTCTGCTGGGCCATCCGATACGAAGGGATAAAATAGGCTGAGTATCTGGAAAAAGATCTATGCCGAAATCTATCTCTCTATCCGGAGAAATGCCCGGCAAGTCCTCGGGGAACACATCTGAAAATTCATTCACCACAGGGACTGACTCGAGAGTAGGCACCTCAGAATCTGCATCTCGGACCCTTACCATATGGTAGATACACCCCTTAGAAATCATTTTCTGCGCCTTGAGGTAGGAAATAAACCTACCTTTAATAGAGGAATCACTACCCTTCCATTCAAGAACTGGCTCACCGGGAGGTTGGAATAGGACCTTCCGGGTTCTACAATCTATGGAAGCATAAGATGCATGCAGCCAATCCATTCCAAGAATCACATCAAAATCAAACATTTCAAGTTTCACAAGATCACATGGAAAGATTTTATGCAACACAGCAACAGGACACCCATGATAGACCCTATGAGCAACAATAGATTCACCCACGGGGCTGTAGACCGAGAAAGTCTCTCTTAGAATCTGAGGTTTCAAACCAAACTTAATGGCTAATGGGGAAGTCACAAAAGACAAGTTTGCACTTGGGTCAAGCAAAACATAAGCATCAAAATCAAAAACTTTTAACATACCCGTCATAACATCTGGAGCCTCCTCGACATCCTGGCGAGCATGGAGTGCATAAAACCTGTTGTTCTTTGGAGCAACACCTTGGACCCCTTTGTTGACCCTGCCCGCTTCGAGCTACCTGACCTCGATCTCCGCGTGCACCCCTCGGGCAATCAACAACTTTATGGTCCTTGCTTCCACACCCAAAGAAAAGTCCCAATTCCCTCCAGCAAGCACCCGTGTGGGACTTCCCACACTTGTCACACCTCAGATATCCTGGTCCACCACCCACCTGTACCCCAGGAGGGGGTGCCCGGGCATTAGCCACCTGAGCTCCCAAGCCTTTGCCCTGTTGGAAGTGACCCAAACCCGCATTCTTCGCTCCGGAGAACCTACCATCAACCCGGACTCTCTTGGGATCGTGTGCCCTCTTCTCCTTGAGTTTCTCCCCCTCGATCTACTTAGCATACACCATGAGTCGGGCAATATCCATATCCCCAATCAGCATAGCAGTCCTACATTCTTTCACTAGCAAGTTAGAAATACCTGAAACAAATTTGTGCATTCTCGCACGGGGATCGGCCACCAGGGATGGAGCATATTTAGACAGCTTGGTAAATTTTAGGACATAATCCCTCACACTCATGCTCCCCTGCTTGAGGTTAATAAACTCGGTCATTTTGGCCTCTCCTCAACTCAAGTGGGAAAAAGCGGTCTAGGAAGGCAGTTTTTAACTCTCCCCATTTAACGACATGATCATCAACCCGCTCCATAGCCCAATGCGTATACCATACCTGGGCCACATCTTTCAATTGGTAGGCAGCCAACCCCGTTCTTTCCTCAGAAGAGATGCCCATAATGTTCAGTATCTTCGTGAGCTCATCAATGAACTCCTGAGCATCCTCATCAGCCCTCGACCCGTAGAATTCCGGAGGATTCATCCGGATAAAATCCCTCACAACAGAAGCGGGTGCAGGATCCCGTGGCATGTTGGCCTGCCTTGCCTGAGCTGTCACCTCCTGCGCAAGCATGGCAAAAGCGACACGAAATTTGCCATTAGAGATAGGCTCCTCCATAGGCTCGGGAGGGGCCTGATCCTCGACAACCGGAGCCGGCCTAGGGAGTGGAGGTCTTCCTCGAGGCATTTTCTAAAATAGATTAACGACACCAATAAGTAAGGAAATTCATAAGCTAGCCGTAGCACGATACAAGATGCAAAGAAGGAAGGAATTTCCTAAGATGTCTCCGTAGCCTCCCACTCATAGGTATGGTGCACTTCACACCCATGAATAGGACTCTACTTAACGCGACATGTTGGGCTCCAAGGATCATTGAAAATCTAAGGCTTTGATACCACCTTTTTGTCACGACACGGGGTCGGGGTCTAGATGTGACACGGCGAATAGAGACCCGTGAGCCCCCAAACAAGCCTCGAATTTTTTGCAGAAGACATGTATCAAAAGGGAACTTCTAAATCCAAGAAGAGCATATTTTATAGATAACAAAATAACAAGTCTTTACATCACCAAACACATGCCTCTAAGGAGGGACGGGGGCAAGGACAGGTTCTGGGCTCCCCCTCAGCAAAAATACAAATGTACGCAAGGAATACAAGGAAATAAAGTTTGCCCTAGGAAGACGGGGCTCACCACAAAATAACTGGGAAAAGGGGAACTACTCGCCCTGCGAATGAGGCTCAAACTGCTCGGTCCCTGCATGGTAAAATCATGCAGGCATAGAGTATGCGTTAGTACTTTTGAATGTACTAAGTATGCAGGTATGCAATGCACGCGAATTACTGAACCTGCTTAATCATGTTAGATGACAAGGGCACGTAATATACAAGTATCATATAATCAAAGGAATTTAATATACAAGATGCCATGAGATACATGGTGCGTGCAATGCGATAATGCCCCTATATATCTAACGGGGATGGACTTTAACCGACAACCAAATCCATGCGAGCTATTACATAGATTGGACCGATTTGGACCTCCCTCCGGTAGGGAGAGGATTACTTGCCAAAGGTAATCCACATCACACCTTACGGGGACACCCATTTTGGTGGATGGCCACCTTCCTTACGTGGACACCCATTTCGGAAGGGTTTACAGAATCATCTTACAAACATTATAACGACTAACCATCACACCTTCCGGGCACTCCCATTTCGGTGGACGGCCACCTTTCTTACGGGGACACCCATTTCGGAAATGGTGATCGTTCCTATGTTGGCACATAGTTCAAGGAAAGGGAGAGGGACCTTAGGGATATCCCTAACGCCCCCAATCTATCGGTGCTAAGTACACATCCCACTAGAATACTTATACATATACAGATGCTTATCAAGAGAGAGGTAACATCCATTTAAAAATGTAATTATACAAATAGGCTCAATTACCAAATCCCAATCTATCACCATAATGCGTGTGAAAGGAATAACTCACCTACCCATATACCATAATGGTGCAAGCACCCATGTTGCTCAAGGAGCCATAATCATAAACAAACCGATGATCACCTTCTTGTCATATCTCATGTCTTACCAAAATTCACATTATAATCTCCCTTTTCGGACCAAAATTAGACTTAGCCCATATCTCCAAGATTTCCATGTATAAATGCCATGAGTATGTTGTAATACAAAATGTAGGAATGGCATGGGTAATGTAGAATGTATCCAAAATTAGAAATATAATGTAAAAACTAGGAATTCCATAATAAAATTCATATGAAAGTATAGTATAAATCACCCATGCAAAATAACATCTTTAAAAGGGACATGCAAGCTTCATGGTTCATAGCTCAAGTAACTCACCATAGTTCAAACTTAACATAACTCAAATTTCTGAATATTAACTAGCTCATGCATGGTTCAAAATATCAAGTTCAAGTAGTAAAATTCACATTTTAAGTAGACAAACTCATAAATAGTTTAAGAAGAAATTTGGGTCTTCTTGGTTGGAAGAGACCAAGAATCAACACCCACATACCTGATTGTAGACAAATTGAGAAGGAAAATAGACTCAAAATCTTGACCCCAAGCTTGAATGATCTAGAGAGACGTTGGAAAGTTCTTGAGAAAAGAATTTTAGAGAGAGAGTTGAAGTGTAAAATGGCTGGAAAATAAGGGTGTTCACTTATATAGGGGGCTTAGGAAGGGTGGGAAAAGACCAAATTTTCATTGGAATAAACCAATATTTCAAAAATGCCATTAATGAAACGGAGCAGGAAATGGTCCGTCTGAGGAATACGGACCGGTAAACAGTTCGTCTAGGCTCACACGGGCCGTTTACTGGTCCGTGGCCCTTCCCTTACACTTTTCAGAGGCAACTTTTTTTTTTACTAAGTTGAACCACACTGTCCAGTAAACGGACCGTCTAGTGTCAAACGGGCCGTTTACTGGACCATCTCACCAAACTTAGAATTTTTCAGAGGCAAAAATTTTCTTTCGGACCAAGTGTCACCAAACGGTCCGGTAAACGGACCGTTTAAGGTCACACGGACCATGCAAGGGTCCATATGAAGGCACCAAGGAAGTACACACACTTAGAACATAATTTTGGCAAGAAATTCATAGACCAAAGCAGCCTCACGGACCGTTTGATGCCACACGGTCCGTGTGGCTGGCCATGTGGCTTGCCTGCAAGAATAGTCTGAACGAAAACGAGCATAACTCCTTGGTCCGAGCTCGGAATTAGGTGAAACTAGGTGAGTTGGAAAGCTAATTCAATGTGCTTTAAATTAGTATGCCATAGGCCACCCAGTTCAATTTGAGCTAAGAGATATGCCCACTCAAATTTGACCCTCTTATTGGTATTTGAGAAGAGTTTAGCCAAGGGAATACCTTTTTGGTCGTTAAACAAATTTCCGGGTCCATACATGTAGAGTGTTTGGCCTTTTGTTCGGGTGAAAACAAGATTTAGTAGGTACGAAACTGAGGATGATAAGGACATTCAAATAGCTGGAGATGATGTTTCGCCTTTATTTCCTAAGATAGGTCGTCCAATTGGAAGTAAGAACAAAAGGAAAGGCAAGACCTTTAATATGGAGCATGGTGCGTGGTCTGCAGCACATCGATACACTTTGTTTAATACCAAGTGATGAAAAAGTTGATGCATTAATCAAGTAGGTGTTGAAACTTCATTTATACGTTATGATTAATGTGTTTTGAATTTCATTAATAAGTACATATTGGTTAAATTGCAATACATGCTTGTAGGGAACATAAGAGTTTAGTTGATACTCGTAATAAAAGACGTGCCTGGGTAAAAGCACAAATCCGTAGTAGAGAATTTAGTGATTGGTTTAGGGAAAAAGTTAAAAATGTTGAAGTGTCCAATCATTTAAGATGGCTTGCCTAAGGGCCTAATTTTGTGGCTAAAAGATGTACTAGATATTTCATTAATGGATATCGTTTCCATACGAAGACACGGGATGCTCCTTGCAAAACTCAAAATAGTGGAGTGACTTTGTCAACAACAACAGATAGTTTTGCTAGTGCTAGGGACCAAAATCCTGTCGATGGAATGATTATCTATTCTGGAATTATTCAAGACATCATTGAGATTGATTATTGGAGTTGTTTTAGTGTTGTACTTCTCAGATGTGATTGGTTTCATAATGAAGTTGATGAATATGGCTTGACTCGGGTATACTTCAATAAAAATGTTATACGGATTATTCTTTTGTACTAGCATCTCAAGTACATCAAGTTTATTATGTGGAAGACCCAACTGAGAAAAATTTTTATTATGCAAGAAATAAAGTTCCAGTAGATTTGTATGATTTGGAGGAAGAGAATTGTCCTAATATTGAAGAAATATTTTTGAGGGAAACCAATGATGATATTGTTTCTTCAGAAAGATTAGTCGATGTAGATGTTAGATGGTCAAGGGAAGATCTTCTAGTTGATATCATTGATGCGCCTTCCATCTTACATGATTAACAAGATGTACCTTCGGAAGAATTGGAAGAGGAAGATGACTTCGATAATACTGATTGGGATTGGATGGAGGCTAATGATTGACAAAGGATCTTCCGACCTACTTCAAATACATTCTCTTCTTCATTTTTTTCAGTGAGTAATGAATACCCTATTGAGTTGCATCTTATCAATTACGAATGTCGATTGGACTCTATTTTCTATCTTTGTTATCTATTTCTATTAATGTGGTCTTTTTAAAGTTGTCTCTAAATTAGTCCCATTTAAATAATACGCACGTGCTATGTATTATTGCATATATTACTAAGCCTAATTTTCTCTTTTATTCCTTTTCAGTGTTCTTCCTTCAAAGTTTGTCTGGAGAATCTTCAACTTAACAGTGGACCAACAAAACTCCAGGTTCTGATCTCTTTTTGGAACATTCACCAGCTTTTTAATAGTTCTAACTTTTGGGGAGCTTTATTGTGTTCTCTAACAAAAATGTCCTTTTTAGAGAGAATATGAGAGAAAATATGTCCAGAAGAAGACAAATGCTGAGTGTCATTTATGTCCTTTGATTTTTCTTATTTACCCTGAGCAGAAAGAATTTTTTTGTCCTTCTCTTGAAGATTTATCAAGATTTCTTCCTAAACGGCTAACTACTTTGCTGGTCCATTTCGTTTTCTTGTATTGTGATGGAATTTGTTAGGCCACCAGTTGAGTGCATTAAAGATCTTAAGGTTCCAAGGTAATTGAAGCTGTAATCTTGCAAGAAGATGAATTTCTACAGTAAATCTTTGAAAAAGACTCTAATGTTCTAGTGAAAGATGTGGATTGGTTGGTGAGGAAATGTTGAACTTGTTTTCCTATCTTGAATCTTTTGGAAAATAAATCTGCACTTTGTTTTTCTCTCTCATTGCCTCCTTTCAGCTTCTATACCTAGAAAAGTTTCTTTTTTTTATTTACATTGCTGTTGAAGGAGGACTCTGGTGATTTCTCCCTGTTGTTTACCTGCTTTGCACTGTGATTGGTTTTCATATGTCGAGCTTGTGCTTACAGTGAATCTCATACTTAAAAATGCCCCTTTTTTGATTTCTTGGAAGGTTGAATACTGACTTGTAGTTTTGGGAGTGAGTTTGTTGTCACTTAGTCTAGCAGAGAAGCTTCTTCTGGTGTTACAATGGGGCTATTTAGGTTTTTGATGCTTGTGCTTTGTTTTGGTTCTGACTGAGTGGTGTTACTTAGAATATTTATCTAAATTATGTAATTCGACTTTCATGATAATGAACTAGAGGATTATACAAACACCACAAAACACAATCTAGACAAACTACTAGTAGTACTAGTCAACACACAATCCAAACTAACTATTACTAGTCTACAAGTAGTATTAATTTCACCCATCATTTCTTCTGTGCTCACAAGAATCAACAAAGTCACCATGGCTAAACCAATCACAAAAACTCCATCACCTACCTGTGCAAAAATCATAGAAGAAATTACAAGAATTTACAAATCACTCCCCCCAAGACCATCCATTTTAGAGATTGAAGCTTCAATTTCTGTAATCAAATCAGTAGAAACAGAAGAAAAGATAGAACTTGATGAAATTTCCAAGAAAGAAGTGGCACCTGAAGAAGATGTCCCAATTGAGTTATACTCTGTATTACAACAAGTCAGAAAAGGTATAGTCTTGTTCCAAAGCAAAGAAAAGAAGAAAGTGGTTGTTCAGTTGATTGAACTTGATAAGACTTATCAAGATTTTGATGGGTTGATTCAGAAAGCTACAAAATTGATTTCTGGGATTACCCAGGTGGGAAAAATCAATTCTTCTTCAGGTTTGGATTTGTTTTTTGTCCAAGATTTCAACTTTTTGCTTGCTTGTCAATTGTGGAGGTTGTTTTAGTATTGCTTATGTTGTTTCTTGTCCTTTTGGTGCTATCTGTTGTTGGTTATATTTTTTTTTGTTATGATTTTACATCCATTTATATAGGTCAAAAATTAGTTTTTATAGATATATAGTAAATCTTGGACTTCCTTAACCAAATTTCTGGTTTCGCTTCTGTGTTTGGGGCCTGCTACAACTCACCAATACATATATGTAGGTTTTGATAGTCATAAGTGAACAAGAATCACCAAAAAGAAATAAAAAAACAAAACATAAGGCATATGCTAAACCTGGATCGTTATCATTCTTGGCAAATAAAAAGCGACGGTTGTTGACAACAAATGAAGTAGTTGAAGCTATAGAGTCGGAGAAAGGACGACTGTTGAAATTAATTGAAAAACAACCAATATCTCCACGGTCTGAAGTTGATTGATGATCTGTCGAGGCACAAACTTTCGATGATCATCCTTTTGAGCAGCAGCCTGTTGAGGATCAAGTGCAAAGGAGTTCTTTTTGTCCTCCAACAGATGAACAACCTGAAGAACAAGGTAACATATAAGCTTAGGAACTTACTTATTTCATTCATGATTTCTAAGTCATATTTTGTTGTAGTTGATGGTGTTCCCACTAAAAATACAAGAGGTAGAACAATGATGCCTAAAGTACATAGCCAGCAAGAGCGTAAATTGATCCTATTGAATAGTTTAAATCAACCGATTGGACCTACTGAAGATGACGTAACAGAGCTAAGTAGCTTCCTAGGCACATTGGCAAGAAATGTGACCCTTTGTCCATAGGATATATTTGATTGGAAGAACATGGACAGTAAAAAAGATTTATGGGATTATACCAAGGTTTGGACTTTTCAATATTTAATTATTCTTAAAGCAATTTTACTTCTCTTTGATAACTTATTGACACCAAATTGTAGGAGAAATACAATATTCCTGATGCGGCAAAAGCTTGGACTCTGGAAACAATTCGAGATGCATGGAGAAGTTATAGATCTAAGTTGAAGAGAACTTATTATGACCCATATGACAATGATACAGTTCGAATGTCAAAAAAGCCTGTCCATATTCCAGAATGTCAGTTTAAAGAACTCCTCAAATATTGGAAGTCTGAGAAATTCCGGGTAAATTGTAGTTCGGAATCTAAAACTTTCAACACATTCTTTTCCTGATCTTTTCTATGATATTGTTGTTGTTGCAGCTTTATTGTACATTAAAGTTGATTGTTGCCAAATTATTGATCACTTAACTAACATTATTGATTCATTTATTTGCAGAAGATGTCGGAAACAAATACTAAGAATCGGAAAAAGATGTTGAATCCACACACTACTGGCAAAAAGAGTTTTACTGTAATCCGTAATAGATTGGTGTGTTTTTTTTATTTAGTATCTAGTATTAATCTATCATTTAAGCAATTTCTTATATCAATTTTCTTGTGACTAGGAAAAAGAGAAGGAAATTGTATCATCTAAGGAGCTCTTTGTGGTCATAAGAACGAGGAATCCTAACCGTGGGTACAAGGCCTCCTATGAAAACACTGCTAGTAAAATTGTATGTATACTGTATATTAATAGATTTACAATGAGATTAATTCTTTATTTAGAATTAAATACAAGACTCTGATTGTTGGATATACTTTGTTAGGCTGAAATGGAGGAACTTGAAGCACAAACGAGTGCAAATGGCAAGTCTGTTGATTCATTTTCTGCAGTCATGGGTCCTGAACACCCTGGGCGTCTAAGACTATATGGAGCGGGGCTTACAAAGACTACTTTGAAGAAAATAGTTGGCAATTTTGAACCAACTTTTAATGCGCCAAATGGTGTAGTGAAACAAATGGAATAAAGGATCCAAAAAATGCAGAAACAAATGGAGGAACAAAAGAGAACTATGAGACAAGAAGTTATTGCCAATGTAATTGCACAACTACAGCATGCCAGATTAATTGACCCTAACATACTTGCAGCATTGTCTGTTCCATCACAAAGAGAAGCTGCTTCTGCACAAGCGACTGAACAAGGTTAGTGTTACTAATTTTTTGTTTTGACTCTTTCTTCTTCTTCTTTTTCTTCTTCTGATGCTGCTTCTTATTCTTCTTCTTGGAACATTATTTCTTTGTCTATTGAAACTCTATGTTCTTCTTGTTTGCTTTTTTATTGCGATCCCTGATGTCAGACTGAACCTCTCTGTTTTGCTGTAATAACTGAACCTCTCTGTTTATTTTGTCTCTCTGATTTGTTTTGTCTCATGATTCTTGTTGATAATTGGGTGAAAATGTCCAGAATCTGGTTGTCTCATGATTTGTTTTGGATCTGATATTTTGAATCTGATATCTAATTTTAATGAATCTGATATCATTAAAATTATTTGATGATATGAAAACATCATTACACTGATGATGTATAAAGTTATATGACTTTTGGTACGTTTTATTAACAAAATATTACGAGATTATATGATATATCCTTACTCTTCTTAATTAACAGTCATCTAACACCCTAACTAACTTTTAACAACTTTTCCATCATCATGTTACAACAGTCATGCTAGCAGGTGCGAAAATATTTAAAATTCCTAGCCTTGTTAAAGTCTTTCTCTTATAAAGTAGCAATTAATCTCAAATATATTTTGTTTCTCATGATATACTGGATTGCTGCAATTTCAAAAGCAGCCACTATAAACTTGTACAGGTAATTGAACTTTAACATCTACTTCTTTTAGCATTCCAAGTAGATGTACTTATTCTGACACAGTGAAGGTAAGACTCTAATATTTAGTCTCAACTAAACTCCTTGACACTGTCTAAGAAATTATTGGAATTTGTGTATCATTAAAAGAAATCCATTTACATAAAAGCTTATGGTCAAAAGGTAGCAGCCTTTGTTTTCAAAATTATATGCTCTCAACTATGTGAGGGGAAGCCTGTGAGTGAAGCTCAATTAATGGAACTCTGTCATAGCTGTTATACTCTGTCAGAGAGTGGTAAGTCAGACTCACGCTATTAGGAAAACGGGGCTTAGAACCTTCCACATTTCTACACCAAACATACATACATAACATAATTCCATAATCAATCCATAATAGCCATTTCCAAAAAGGTAACCGATAACATGAACTCCGAACACATCACATAGCATATATATATGATCTACGATAGTCTACAAGATGTCCAATAATTGCTCAAGTCATGAGATAGAACGAGGGCCAAGACGTGTCCCCATCTCACCCTCAAATAAGAAAGTAGACATAGGGTAACATATATAGAAGAAGGGTGGCTTGTCCTTAGAAGATAGGACTCACCACAAGTTAACCTTCAGAATTTGAGCTACTCGCCAAACGATGGATAGTCGAAGCATTCAGCCCCTATATGGTAAAATCAAGTAGGCATAGAGTATGCGTTAGTAAGTTTGAATGTACTAAGTATGCGGGTATGCAATGCATATGACTTATCAAACCTGCATTTCAATGTTACATGACAAGGGCACATAATATAGAAAGAATTATATAACAAAGGAAGGGTAGTATACAATATGCCATGAGATTCGTGATGCATGAATGCAATGATGTTAATATTTAGTGGGGATGTGACCTCAACCGACATGAGTAAGACCAAGTCTGCTAGTATTTGGAATCCCGATTAAATCCCCTCACCGATACAGAGGTGGTTTACTTGCCAAAGGTAAACCATACTTCACCTTACGAGAACATATCCCATTTCGTATGAAGAAACTCCCTTTTGGGAACATATCCCATTTCAAAAAAAGATTTTTCATATCATATCATAATACCTCACCTTACGGGAACCTATCCCATTCGTATGATGCAACCTTCCTTACAGGAACATATTCCATTTCGATTAGGATTCTCATAACATATGCTAGGCACATAGTTCAAGGAAAGGAAGAGGACTCTTGGGTATAGCCCTGACGTCCCCAATCCATCGGTGCTAAGTCAACATCCCACGAGAATACATAGAGTATATATATACATAATTTCAAAAAGGCAATAGTGATTTTTAATCCGATCAGTGCACATTTAGGCTGAAATGCGAGATCATAACTTGTAGTTATAATATTCATGCGTTGGACTAGCTCGATTACAAATACAGAATGGTGCGCGCATCCAAAATGCTTAAAAGACATAACCATTGACATATATGCGATCACATTCTTGTCATAATCATTATCTTATAAAAATCACTTCATAAAACATAATTGGGCTTAACCCACTTCATAATTTCCATAAAGACCAATGTTCATGAATGAAAATGTAATGCATGATATGAATATAACATGGGTGATATAGATTGAAACCAAAATCAATAATATAATAAGAAATTGAAGTAAATCTATAGTTAAACCCACATTCCAATCATCATCTAAACAACCCATGCATAAAATCAAGCTTTAAAGGGGACAGACATCTTCATAACTTCATAATCTCAATGTAATTCATCATAATAGGGCTTAAAATAACTTAAATTCATAAATAAAGTACAAGCCATACATCAATTGAATTTAATGAAATCAAATAATGAAAATCCACATTTAAAGTAAGCTTAATTTTATGAAAATCAATTGAATGAGTTTTGGGTCTTCTTGGTTGAAAGGGACCATGAATCAATCCCACATACCTTGGTTAGGAAGTTGAATTTGAGAAGAATTTGTCAAGAAGTGGAATTCCCCAATTGAACCTTAGCTTGAGTCTTGAGAGAAGGACTTAGAGAGTATTTTGGAAATGATCTTTTGAGTGAGAGTATTTTCAAAGAGAATGAATTAAAATGGAAGGATATCAACTGATTTAGAGGGTCTAGAATAGGCAAAAGGTCATGAAACATAATTAAAATGATTCGTAATTACATAAACGTCATTAATGAAACGGATGGAAAAGTGGGTGTCAAGGCTACACGGGCGTCTACACAGTCTGTGTGGCACTTCACGGACCGTGAACCATGACAGTGGGATGGCACTTAGACAGATTTCGCAATGTTAGCACTTAGATATTTTTCGAAGCTAATGGGTGCTATACGGACAACCACACGACCCATGTGATACTACACAGGTCGTTCCAAGGACAGTGAAATGCCACTTAGAAATTTTCTACACGAAAACGTTACGAGATGGTAAGTTTGTAATTAGAAAAATTTTACATCACGAGCTTATACGGTGGGCCACACAGCCCATACCATACTACACAGACCGTGTGAGTGGCTGTGTGCCCACACTTAGTCAGAGACTCTCTGTCGAAACCCCATAATCGAAATTATGGCCAAGTACCTCTCCATTGAAAGCCAAACGGTCCGTGTTCCTTCACACTGGCCGTGTGGGCCTCCCATGGAGCGACACTAGGTCAAATTTTCTCCCGGGCCAAGATTATGAGATCCGGTAAAGTTGTTTGAAAATTTGAGTCCTAACATCATCTCCCTCTTGGGAACATTCATCCCAGAATGTGCTACGACAAGGCTTGAGAGTTTGACTTAAGACATGAAACATCCGAAGACGACGTATAACACATTGTTTATCGCTTGAAAATCATAAAGTCTTTAAAGCCCATATCAAAATGTATTCAAATCATTCAAACATCATACAAATTATTTTCGTGCACATGTATGCATGTCATGTCGTGTGACTCAAAAGTGAAAGAAAAAGGACTATTTAGAAGAGGAATAACCTAGTACGTTAGGCTTCAGTAAATTGTAAAAGATGGGGATATCGCGTCATCATGTTCAATTCCGCCTCCCATGTAGCACTCTCCACGTGATGATTTCTCCGAAGCACCTTCACGAAGCCACATCCTTGTTACAAAGCCGGTTCACTTGCCTATCCAAACTCTCTACCGGAACTTTTTCATAAGATAAGTTCTCCTCAACCTTGATTCCTTCCAAAGGCACAATGGTGCTCGGATCCCCAACTAACCTCCTCAATATAGACACATGTCCGAGGAAAACTATCCACAAAGTCCATGTTCACATTTTCCCACTTCCATGTGGGAATCTCAATATCTTGAGCAAAGCCACCGGTGCTCTACCTTCACTTGTTTACAACTTGGACATTAGGATACGAACTTGGCTGTGTCCTTCTTCATACCATGCCACCAATACAATTCCTTTAAATCTAGATACATTTTATAGACCCCGGGTGAATAGAATAATGAGAGTTGTGAGCCCCGCTAATGATCACCCTTCTAAGATCATCCATATTCGGAACATAAAGCCGGTCTTGGTACCAGAGCACACCATCTGCCCCTTGGGAGAACACCTCAATCTCTTTCTCGGCAACCAACTTCTTCTTTTCAAGCAATAATGGGTCTAAATCTTGCTTAGTTGTTATATCAACCACAACGGAGGATTCTGCCCTGTTGTGAACATGGATACCACATCGTTCGAGTCGGCCAACCTAAAACCCAATCCAGCCAACTGGTGAACATCCCTTGCTAACTCCTTCCTTACCTCTTCAACATGCGTCACATTTCTCATAGATAGCTTACTGAGAGAATTGGCTACAACATTGGCCCTGCCGAGATGATAATTAACACACATGTCGTAGTCCTTTAGGAGTTCCAACCATGTCCTTTTCCTCAAGTTGAGATCCCTTTGAGTGAATACCTATTGCAAACTCTTGTGATAGGTGAACACAACAACATGAACCCCATAAAAATAGTGCCTCAAAATCTTAAAGGCAAAGACTACCGCCACCAACTCAAGATCATGCATTGGGTAATTATGTTCGTGCACCTTCAACTTCCTTGATGCATACGCTATTACCTTACCATGTTGCATAAGCACACAATCCATTTGGTAAAGTCAAGACGGGAGCCGATGTAAATTGATCCTTCAAGGTTCGGAAGCTTTCTTCACATTTATCTGACCACATAAACTTAGCCTTCTTTTGGGTCAATTTAGTCATTGGAGATGCAAATGATGGCAACCCTTCAACGAACCTTCTATAATATCCAGTCAACCTAGAAAGCTTCGAATATCCGAAGGAATCAATGGTCTGGGCCAATTCTTCACTGCCTCAGTCTACTTCGGATTCACCTTGATACTATCACTGGACACCACATGACCATGGAAATCCACTTCTCAAAGCCAAAATTCACATTTGCTAAACTTGGTATACAACTTTTTTTCTCTCAATGTTTGTAGGACTATTCTAAAATGATCCCCGTGCTCCTGCTCACTTCAGGAGTAAATGATAATGTCATCAATGAAGACCACCACAAAACTATTAAGAAATGGGTTGAACACCCGATTCATCAAATCCTAGAACACACCCGGAGCATTAATAAAGCCGAATGACATCACAATAAACTCAAAGTGTCCATACCTTGTTCTAAAGGCTGCCTTGGAAATGTCACACTCCCTAACCTTCAACTGATGATACCCGGAACGAAGATCAATCTTTGAGAATGAGTAGCCACTTGAAGCTGGCCAAACAACTCATCAATCCTGGGCAATGGATTCTTATTCTTAACATTCACCTTATTCAGTTGCCTATAATCAATACACATTCAGAGAGATCCATCCTTCTATCTTACAAATAACACTAGAGCACCCAAAGACAATATACTTGTCCTAATGAAACCTTTCTCCAACAAGTCCTTTAATTACTGTTTTAACTTTGCCAACTCCGCCAACGCCATACTATAAGGAGGAATAGAGATAGGCTGAGTATCCGGCGGATAATCTATGCCAAAGTCTAATTCTCTTTCAGGGGGAACAGTGATAAGTCTTTGGGGAGCACGTTCGAAAAATCATTCACCACCAGAACCGACTCACGAGTAGGTGCTTGACCCTCACATTGTGATAAATGCACCCCTTGAAAATCATTTTCCGAGCCTTGAGGTAGGAAAGAAACCGAACTTTAATAGAGAAATCACTACCCTTCCATTCCATAACGGGCTCATCGGGAGGTTGGAACTTGACCTTATGGGTTCTACAATCTATAGAGGCATATGATGCATGCAACCAATCCATCCCAAGAATCATTTCAATTGAACATCTCAAGTTCCACAAGGTCACACAGGAAATGTTTGTGCAACACAGAAACCAGACAACCACAATAGACTGTATGGGCAATAACACGTTCATCCACAGGAGTATAAACTGAGAAAGGATTCTTCAAAATCTTTGGACCCAAACCAAATTTAACATCCAATAGAGAAGTCACAAAAGACAAATTCGCACCCGGGTCAAGCAAAACATAAGCATCAAAGTCAAAGGCTTTAACATACCAGTCACAACATCTAGAGCTTCCTCAACATCCAGATGGGCATGGAGTGCATATAACCTGTTGTTCCTTGGGACAACACCTTGGGGAGCTCTTTGTTGGCCTTGACCGCCTTGAGCCACCTGACCATTGTCTCTATAGGCATTCTTAGTATAATTAGCAACCTTGTGTTTTTTATCACCACACCCATAGAAAACACCCAAATCCTTCAAACATACACCTGTGTGGGGCTTCCTACACTTGCTACACAGAGGATAACCCTATCTACCACCAACCGGGGCCCTAGGAGGAGGTATCCTAGCATTAGCGACCTGAGCACCAAAACCTCAACCCTATTGGAAGCGACCAAAGCTACCACTTCATGAACCAGAGAATCCACCATCAAAATGAGCCCTCTTAGGATCGTGTACCCTTCCCTCCTTGAGTTTCTCCCTTTCTTTCTATTTAGCATATACGGTGAGTCTAGAAATATCCATATCCCCTATAAGCATGGCAGTACAATGTTCTTTTACAAGCAAATCAGAGATACCAGAAACAAACTTGTGCATCCTTGTACGTGAGTCAGCCACAAGCGACGGAGTATACTTGGAGAGCTTTGTGAATTTGAGGGCATAGTCCCTCACACTCATACCTCCTTTATTGAGGTTGATAAATTCAGTCATCTTGGGCTCCTTAAGGTCAAGGGGAAAGAAGCAATCTATGGATGCAAGATTGAACTCTTCCCAATTGACATCACCACCGCAAACTCTCTCCATAGACCATTGGGTGCACCACACCTGACCCACATCTTTCAGTTTATAGGTAGCCAACTTAGCCTTCTCCTATGAAGTGATACCCATAATGTTCAATATCTTGGTGAGCTCATTAATGAATTCTTGAGCATCCTCATCAGTATTTTACCAATGAAACTCTGGAGGATTCATCTGGGTGAAATCCCTCACCCTAGAAGCTTGTGTAGGATCCCGTGGCAGATTAGATTGCTTAGTCTAAGATGTCACTACCTGGGCAAGAATGGAGAAGGATGTATAGAATTTTTCGTTTGAGATGGGTTCATCCATAGGCTCTTGTGGTGCCTGATCCTCATCAGCCAGAGCCGACCTCGGTGGGTGGCGTCTTCCTCGAGGCATCTTCAGAAATGAAGTAATGACACCGTCAAGATAGGGAGACCAAATATACAATCCATAGAATGTCATAAGACTTGAAGAAGTAAGGCAATTCCTAGGACATCTGTAGCCACCCATTTATAGGAATGGTGCACGTCACACTCATGAATAAGACTCTATTCGACGTAGTATGTTGGACTCCGAAGACCATTTATAAACTTAGTGCTCTGATACCATCTTTTGTCATGACCGGAGACTAGGATCTCGAAGTGACACGATGAATGAGAACTCGAAAGTCCCTAAACAAGCCTCGAAGTATCCAAATCTATATCATCAGTTTGGAAGCGCAATCAATTAATAAACACATAATACTAAGGGATGGGTAAGTAAGGGTTACATTATGGGGACGTCGAGGAGAATGGGATTTACATGGATTCACGTAGCACATAGCATATAAGATCTAATGCGCCTGTAAGTAGGACTCACGCTATGGGGGCAAACGGGGCTTAGGACCTTAGACATTTGCACACCAAACATGCATACATAACATAATTCCATAATCGATCCATAATAGTCATTTCAAAAAGGTAACCGATAACATGAGCTTTGAACACATCACATGGTATATATATATAAGATCTACGAGAGTCTACAAGATGTCCATCAATGCCATTAGTAATAAGATAGAATGGGGGTAAAGTCATATTCCAGGCTCACCCTTAAATAAGAAAGTAGACATACGATAACATAGATAGAAGAAGGGTGGCCTATCCTTTGAAGATGGGACTCACCTCAAGTTCAACCTTAAGAATTTGAGCTGCTCGTCAAATAGTGGATAGTCGAACGTTCGGCCCCTACATGGTAAAATCTTGTAGGCATAGAATATGCTTTAGTACGTTTGAAGGAATTAAGTATATGGCATGTAATGAATATGACTTATGAAACCTGCATTTCTATGTTAGATGACAAGGGCATATAATATAGTAAGAATTATATATCCAAGAAAGGGTAGTATATAATATGCAAAAGCGATTCGTGATGCATGAATGCAACAATGTTCATATTAAGTGGGGATGTGACCTCCACCAACATGAGTAAGACCAAGTGAGCTAGTACTTGGAATCTTGATGAAATTCGCTCACCGCTATGTAGATGGTCTACTTGCCCAACATAAACGATACATCACCTTACGGGAACATATCTTACTTCGTATGAAGCAACACCCTTATGGGAACATATCCCATTTCAGAAAGGATTTTTCATATCATATTGTAATACCTCACCTTACGGGAACATATCCCATTTTTGATAAGATTCTCATAACATATGCTAGGCACATAGTTCGAGGAAAGTGAGAGGACCCTTGGGGATAGCCCTCATACCCCCAATCCATCGTTGCTAAGTCAATATCCCACGAGAATACATATAGTATATATATACATACTTTCAAAAAGGCAATAGTCATTTCAAATCCGATTAATGCATATTTAGGCTCAAATGCCAAATCATAGTTTCTAGTTATAATATTCATGTGTAGGACTAGCTCGATTACAAATATGGAATGGTGCAAGCACCCAAAATTTTTAAAAGCCATAATCATTGACATATATGTGATCACATTCTTGTCATAATCATAATCTTATCAAAATCATTTCATAAAACATAATTGGGCTTAACCCACTGCATAATTTCCATAAAGACCAATGTTCATGAATTCAAATGCAATGCATGATGTGAGTATATCATGGGTAATAAAGATTCAAGCTAAACAATATAATACAGAATTGAAGTAAATCCATAATTAAACATACATTCAAATCATTGTACAAATAACCCATGCATAAAACAAGCTTTAAAGGGCACATGAGTCTTCATAACTACATAATCGCAATGTAAATCATCATAATAGGGCTTAAAATAACTTAAAATCATTAATAAAGTACAACCCATACACAAATTGAATTTAATGAAATCAAATAATGAAAACCCACATTTGAAGTAAGCTTAATTTTATGAAAATCAATTGAACGAGTTTTGGGTCTTCTTTGATGAAAGGGACCAAGAATCAATCCCACATACCTTGATTAGGAAGATGAATTTGAGAAGAATTTAGCTTGAACTTGAATTCCCCAATCGAGCCCTAGCTTGAGTCTTGAGAGAGGGACTTAGAGAGTATTTTGGGAATGATCTTTTCAGTGAGAGTGATTTTAAAGAGAATGAATTAAAATGGAAGGATATCAGCTAATTTAGGGGATCTAGGATAGAAAAAGGTCATGAAACATAATTAAAATAAGTCGTGCATAAATTTAATTAATGAAACCGATCGAAAAATGGGTCGTCAAGGCTACATGGGTGTCTACACAATCCGTTTGGCACTTCACAGACCGTGAATCGTGACCGTGGGACGACACTTCTACAGATTTCGCAGCGTTAACATTTAGAATTTTTCCAAGCTAAGGGATGCTATAAGGAAGACCACACGGCCCGTGTGACACTACACGGGTCATCCTAAGGACCATGAAATGTCACTTTGAAAATTTCTGCATGAAAATGTTAAGAGAGGGTAATTATGTACACTAAAAAATTTCACATCGTGAGCTTATACGATGACCACACGAATCGTGTGAGTAGTCATGCGCTCACACTTAGTCCGAGACTCTTTGTCGAAACCCTGTAATAAAAATTATGGCCAAGTACCTCTCCACTGAAGGCCACACAGTCTGTTTGGCTTCACATTGGCTATGTGGGCCTCCCATGGAGCGACACTTGGTCAAATCTTCTCTCGGGCAGGCATTCTGAGATCCGATAAAGTCGTTCAAAAATTCTGGTCCTTACAATCTTTGGTCTATAACTACCCCAATTTTTTATCTCCGGTTTTCTTGCTTGTGTTCATTTTCCCCATGAATTTTTACTTTCTGTTGAACCGGCATATTTAGGATCTTTAGATAGTTTTTGTAGCATATAGTACTGATATCCTGGCATATGCATGTTTTTGTGGCTTTTGTGAAAAATGATACCCACCAAATGTTTATTAGTTAGTCTATATAACAACCATGCATGTTTAGGTGTGTTGGCAATGCTATTCTGATAAGTGATGTTAAATTGAGATAAAAAGCATGATTTGAGAGTGTTTTGTTGATGATGTAATTAGTGCCATGTGAGTGTCGGCTTAATTTGCTAAATTCATATGTTGTGTGCTAATTCAAAACTGGCCATATTACTCTAAGTTAGACTATAGATTAATTAGAGTAGGAAAGCATCTTAGGCAATTATTCTTAGAAGTTAACTTATCCTAAATGACCAACTAAATTTGCAGAATATCCCTGGATCCTAATATTTGGCCTGACATGTACCTATTCATTGTGAACACCTAATTAACCTAGCCTTGTAGTAGTAAAATATTTAAATTGGTTGTTGTCCTTCCTTCAACATTGTGCACCTTAACTGAGGAAAAATGCCTACGTAAAGGTGGCTACCAAAAGTGGCCCTCGTTGTGAGGATGGATAATGTGCACCTTAAATTTGACCAAAAGACTGAGATGAGGGTGGCTGGTGTAAGGGTGAAAACAAAATGTGGGGGAAAGTTAGTGATACAGAGAAAAGGAGAAAAATCATATATTGAGTGCAAGAAAAATAAGTGATGCCTTAGTTGTGAGCTAAAAAAATTAAGTGAAAAAACAAAGAAAAAAGCTGAAAAATTAAAAGAAAGCACCCAGAAAAGCTTGAAATAAAAGAAAAGGGAGAATGGAATAAAAGCAACAGGGTCGGTAGGGACAAGAGTGTAGAAAAATGCAGTGTCAAGGAGGGCCTTTAGTTACTTTATTCCCAGAATATCATACCAAATCTCCCTGACCTATGTTACAATCCCATAAAGTCCTAAAGTGATCCTAGTCCAAGTAGTTGAAGGTCTTAATCATTAGTATAGGGGCATGCCTATGGTATTGGGCATGATGCATGAATATCTTTTGTGAGAGTGAGTGATTTTGCATATTCCCAAGATTATACATGAAACCATAATGTAGAGTGGGATATGGGAGTTGTTTCTATGAAGGCACTTGCATTGCATTGTTAGCGTTATGCTTATTCAATGATTGGTGGCTTGTTGATAGTACCTCACTTGTCATAAATGTATTGTCACATGCACTAGTCTGTATTGGTTGTCGAGATGCCTATTTGATTCTATTTTGAAAAGTTGTGTGGGTATATGTGCTTTAGTTTTATGTGATGTATACCACTATGTTGATGTCTTTAAGCTACTTTACTTCTTGTATAGATCGAGTCCGTCACTTGAGGACAAGCAACAATTTTAAGTTAAGGGTGTTGATGTTTTGTACAATACAACCCTTTTAATGCTTAATACTTGGAGTTTTGTGTGTTCTCAATGCAATGTTAGTGGGTATTATGTGTTTTGTTATTTTATTTGCAGGATTCCATGGTTGGCCTTGATTTTTGGAAGAAATCCAAAAGTTGTTGTTTTTGAAGATATATAGGACACTTTATGGGCCGTACTACATTCTACGAGCTGTGAAGAAGGACTCATGGACAGTTCTAGTGAGGAGCTGATTTTCTGAAGTTTGTTCTATAAACATATAGACGGGTCGTCGACTACTTTATGAGTTGTAGATCATGTTTGGTGCCTTGTGGATCAGAGAAGAATGACTTTCTGAATATTCATAAAACAAAACCCCTTACGAGCGGTAAAACACTTTACGGGCCATAGAGGGGTGTTATAGATCACAATTTCAGTTTTGTAGCAACAATGTAAAAGAAGCCGATTATAGGTCGTGGAACATAATATGGCCCGTAAAGCCATTTGAAAGGCCAGCCAACCCTATTATCCTAATTTGTTTATGACTTGTATTTCAAATAATATTAATAGGTTTTTAGGTTATTTTTCATAAAGTTTTCAGATAGTTGAAGAGTTTGAGAGAAAAGATATCGAGATTGAGTAGAGAAAACATTGGAGAGTTTTGAGAAACACTTGTACTTTGATTTGATCTTATAATCTTGTGATTCTCATTGAAGCTTGGATTTACTTGTTCATAATTCAATTGTGTAAGTGCTCTATTATGATATTCCAATTCATAAGTCTTGTATCTACATCACTCATGAGTTGCTAAATCGACATGTAGTGTTTCGGGAACCATGACAAACTAATAAGGTAAAGCTAGAAAATTCATAATTCTTAAAAAGTGTGCATCCATGTATTATTTAACTCTCTTTGTTTTTCATGTTATCTGATGGTGGCCAACATTAGAACCCGCCTAGTATTACTAACTAGATAAAGGTAGTAATCAATAGGAAAAAAGATTAATTAAAAAGATTCAATTGATGTGTTCTCATCTTATCAACCGAATTAGGCCAAGGGGAGGTTGCACTGGGACTAATAGGTAAGGGTTAGTAATGTACACTATGGGGATGGGCCAAGTCACATGGTGAAATTCGTGTCTCGCCTAGGCTTAAGGTTTTGGTGAACTTAACTTACCATCCTATATGCTACACACTAGAAAAGAATTAGGTTATTCCGTGATACTAACTTAGCGAATCATGAGGAACACAATACCCTAGTTTCTCTCCATATTGGTTAAACTATTGTGTTAGTTAGGTTTACGTTTTTACTTGTTTTTGAAAAACCTCCCTTTGGGGAGATAAGTAGGTTAATCACTCGAATTACATTAATTGAATTCTCTTAAGTCTTTGTATTTCTTGTGGGTTTGACCCTAACCTTTGTTAGGTTCTATTTCTTGACAATGACCACTTTATCCTAAAAAAGGTGTAACTTGGGGGGCATCAGTATTGAGTCTACTCAGGACTTGTAGTTTACTGTATTTGATTTGATTTGTGAGTACTTTGTTTTCTTTGCTTTTGCTTTTGTTCTATGGCTAATTGTGATGAAAACTCTTTTGATGAATGTAAGCCCTTTTTCTATCTTCTTCGAAGTATAGCACTTCATGGTGAGAAAATAGTGTTGAGTATATGAATGGGGACGAGAATGTTATGGGACAAGATTGGCTCACAGACTTAAGTCTAAGACTTGCTAAAGTAGTGGCTCAAAGACACCAAGTGCTCAACATGAAAGATGAACTTAAATGCTTGTTTATTCCTAGAAGTTTTTAGTTGGACCGATTGGAATGAGAAGTTGATGTTTTTGAGGTGAAGTTGAAACTAAGCAACTATAAGGACCCATACCTCGAGAGACCTTAACAATGCTTAAAATTATGTTTCCAAAAGTTTGTGACCAAGGTACCCCTCCAAGGACAATCCCACGAGCCATGGGGGCATCCATAGGTCGACCCATGGCTTTGTTCATGGCTTCATGTTGTTAAAGAAAGGATTTTGGGCTTGGTGGCCCTCCATGGAACCTCCCACGAGTTGTTGTCATCAACACTAGCCGTGGAAAAGCCTCATGGTAGGTGCCCAGTCTTCAAGCAAAGAGTTTATCTAAGGCAGCCACCATGAGACCCTTGTATCGGTTATGCATCCCACCATGAGTTGTGGTGAGGTCTCGTGCAACCTACCATGAGCCGAGGTGGGGTGTCTCGTTAAGCCCTTTCCTTAAAATATTATTCTACATATAAAATTACCATCTCAGAATTTGGGTCATTTGTATAGACCATTGTATTATGAGTGAACCTCTATATGGACAATGAAGCATTTAGTAGAAGCCTAAACCTTTCTATGAGTCTTGGAAGGCATTGTCGTGGGAACTTTGTACAATCAATGCACTTTTTTGCAGACTATGGTGCATTTGTACGGGACCCCTTGACACTCTTTAAAGTTCACTTTATTAATGGTCTTTTGGTAATTTGAGTTTATTCTAAAGGTCTTTTAGGACCTTGGAACCTATCCTAAAGACCCTAAATCATATTATGGTCACCATTTACACTCATTCACTCTCATTATACTCAAATTCTAGAATTCAATACCCAAGTTCTCTCTTCAAGTCTTCCGTTATAGGATTCAAGCTAGAATTCAAGAAAGCTTTCAATTGAAGTCAATTCCACCACAATTCTTAAAGCTATCTAAGGTATGTTGGATTGATTCATGATCCCTTTCAATCATGAAGACCCCAAGGACTTCTTACTTCTTAATTTATGAATTTTAAGCTTACTTTGAATATGGGTCTTTTAAAAGAATGTTGATTTGTTTAAATTGAGTTATGCGTTGTACTTAATTGATGTGTTTACTATAATTTAAACCCTATTATTTTGAATTGCATTGATATTATGAAGGTTTGTATATGCATATCCCTTTAAATTATGAATCTATGCATAGGTAATTTCAAGTATGTTTTAATTGATGATTTCTTCATGGATTTACTATGATTTCATTATATTATGATGATTTAAATATGAGTTCCTAGTACCCATTCTATTAATTCATTCCTCAATACTTATGCATTCATGAACATTGATTTTCATGAGATTTATAATGTGGAGGAAAACCCAATTATTATTATGACTATGTTTTCAAGAGATGTATGGGTATGACAAGAATGTTGTCACAAAATGTCTATGAAATGGCTCAAAAGCAACATGGGTGTGTTTACACCAACATGTACAAGTATTAATGAGATACCGCTATGCATTTATTCATAAATTGAAGTATCATTTAGCTTTTTAGCCCAAGTACACATAATTATGAACTATGTTTGGCTTTCAAGCTAGATGTGCATGATTATGATTTTGAAAAGACTTATGCCTTTTTTAAGCACGTATGTGTATTCTCGTGGGATGATGACTTAGCACTAAGTGGACTTGTGTGAGGAGGACTATCCCTAAGGGTCCTTATATAAATCCTCAAGTCCCTTATCTATGTACCAAACATAGGTTAAGGTTTATGCCCCTTTTTAGGGATTATTATGTCAAAGATCGACCTTTGGCAAGTAGATTACCCATTTATCCTTTGTGGGGCAGACAACAAAGTTCTAAGTAGTAGCTCGCTTGGTCTTATGTCAGTTGAAGTCACATCCTCGTACTTTGAAGTATATGGCATTCATGCATCATGGATTTCATGTCATATTGATATTATATTCTTTCCTATATACGTCACAATCCAAGCCTAGGTCCTAGATGTGACACGATGAATGAAAACTTGAAGGAAACCCAAACAAGTCTCTTAGAATATTATTTGCACATCCTTGGTTGTAGAATCATAAATAAACAGAAAGAAATTAACAAGTAATTTTAAATGAAGCAAGACTCTGGCCTCAAGTTATGGGGATATTATAGGGAAGAGGTTTTGTATGAATCACATAACAAATAAAGTCTAAGGGGCGGGTAAGTATGACTCACGCTATGGGGATGTTATAGGGACTTGGGACTTCCATCTCATCAATCTACATACAAAAAGCATAGAGGGGAATAAAGGGACTAAGGGAAGCCTTTCATAACTACATAAAATAAAGGGAGTCCAGCTCAATACATAAATATCCATATCCAACAACACCTCTAATATGAATGGAACGGGGGCCAAGACATCTCCCAGGCTTAATCTCAAAAGATAAGTAACAAAAAATAGATAAATTTGAATAAAAGCATGAAAGTAAGGGGGTATTATCCCATGAGTAGAGGACTCACAAATTGTAGTCTTCAAAAGATCCATCTAGCCACATGGAGGAGGAGGATGAACATGAGCTTTTTTCCCTATGTGGTTAGATCATGTAGGTGAAGAATTATGCGTTAGTACTGGGAATGTACGAAGTATGCAAGGTGTACTGCAACAATGACATAATACATAATTAACAAGATGTATAAGTATAATCCGTGGATAAAAGATCAATATGACAAGTATGATCAATGTTTAAGCTAAAACATGCATGTAGATAGTCAAACATGCATACCATAGCATATATATTTTGGAGGAGACCGTAACTGACATATAAGAAAAATGAGCAACTATTTAAAATCCCGATGTTTGTCTTCTCACAGAAAAAGGAGTGGTCTACTTGCCAAGGGAAACAAAACTTGACCCCACATAGTAGGTAACTTATCCTAGTTGGAGCCACTAGTAAATTCCATCTAGGTAAATAATATAAAACTATGGTGGCACAAAATTAAGAGACCAAGACTTTATATAGGGACCCCTTGGGTTGAGCTGTCACATGAAGCCTCTTGCGGTGCTAAGTCTAATCCCACAGAATACTTTACATAATCATAACTTGAATGACTTGTAAACACATGATAACATGGAAGAAGTACCCCATTCATAACTTGAATGACTTGTAAACACATGATAACATGGAAGGAGTAGCTCATTCATATACTTGACCCTTACAAGTGAGCATCCCCCTTATATTAGAGGGTAAAACATTTCATAGACTTGATCCCTTCTAGCCAAAATTCATTCCATATGAGGGTAGGACTTGTAATATGGTTGACCCCTTCTAGCGAGCTTTAGCTTCTACATGAAGATAAAATAGTTATCATGCTTGACCCCCATATGTAGACATTATTCACTCACAAGTGGGTATATTATAGTATAAGGACTCAACATTTTACTTATAAATCATAGGAATTATTCATAAGTTCAATGCATGCTTACGAGCTCATAATTTATCATATCATACTTGTCTTAAAACATACAATAGTTTTTCAGTAACATAAGAATCTTTTTTATTTAAATTTAGTCAAACATGTTAGATATATGTACATATGCTTAAAATCATGCAATTCAAGAGTATAAGAAAAGAGAGAAGTAAAATTAATTCATTTGGAAATCATTCATTTCAACCCACCAATATTGTAGTAGAAACTCCAATTTGGGTGTCATGAAATCCATCTTAAAAGTTCACAATCTTTCATAGTTTACATAGTTCACATCATGCGTAGCTTCAATATATATAAATCAACTCATGCGATACATCTTCAATAGATATTCATGCTTAATCAACCAATACTTTAAGAATCAAAACTCAAATCATGTTTATAATGTATAATAAAGTTTACCCATAAAGTATCAAACCTGAGAAATCATGAAATTGGTATGTGAGAAGGATTGACTTTATGAGTAGAAAACTCCCCATTAATGAAGCCCACATAGGTTTAACTTGAGACTTTCTTGATGAAAACTTGGGGAAGACTTAAGACTTCAATTAGGTTCTTGAAATCCAAAGCAAGTTCTTGAGATATCTTGGATTTAGATGAGTGAATTGTAGGATTTAGGATAGCTTTTGGGTGGGTTTTTGAGTTTTGTAGGGCTTGAAAATGGCTGAAGAGAAAGATATTCCTGCATATATAGGCATTGGGGTATTACCAAATATCCCTTACGTGAAAATAAAAATTAAAGAACCTATTGAACTAGTCTGCAATAAGTATGCGAAGCGGGCTTGCAGCGGACTAGTACATTTTCGGACAAAGTTTAATTTTCCCTTATTTTTGCCCAAGAATGGATTTAGGCCATTTATGCACTAGTGTGTGACAAGTATACGATGCGAACTGCTCGCATACCCTTTTTGGTTCAGCCTTCGTAGTGAAACATTATTTTTCGCTACGAGTCATCCAAAAATAGAACACCATCCCTTTCCTACACAAGTTTTCCCCCTAAAAAAATATGAAGTCGGATTCGCAAAGTCCTACACTAATTTTGAGATATTCAAAAAATACAGCATAGGGCATTTTTCTGAGGCGCGTGAGGGGTTTTACATTATATCCCCCTTAGGAATATTCATTCCCGAATTTAAGGAAACATATGTAAGAGGAGTGATTAGAAAACTTTTAGCCCAACATGAATGCAATCCTTGCACTTAGACATTATTCTCAAAAGATTCAAACATATACATAAAAATTACCAAAACTTGTTACCATGAACATGTAGGCATGAAAAAATGACATGAGGGCTGAAACTTAAGACTTGAAATCATAGATTGGATTCAATTTGTTACCTTAGGCTTTAATAGAGTGAAAGAGGTGTGGATATCTTTTCTTCATGTCTGCTTCAGCTTCCCAACTGGCACATTAGACTTGTTGATTCCTCCAAAGGATTTTGACATACATCACATCTTTGTTTCTTAACCCCTTAACTTGCCTATAAAATCTATCCATTGGGACCTCCTCATGGGTAAAATTATCATCTACCACACCCACAACATCAAAAGAAACTAAAGAACTTGGTTCACCTACACACTTACTCAACATAGATACCTCGAAGACTGGATGAACCATACTCATCTCCATAGGCAACTCCAATTCATAGGCAACCTTACCGATTCTCCTCACAATTCTATAAGTCCCTACCAACTTGGGCACAACTTTCCCTTCTTGCCAAGCTGGACCACACCCTTGAAGGGTGGAACCTTAAAATACACCCAACATCAACATTAAACTCAAGATCTCGCCTCCTCACATCGGAGTAAGAATTTTGCCTACTTTGAGCTGTCTTCAGTCTCTCCCTTATCAACCTCACCTTCTCCAAAGCTTCCATAACCAAATCCAGCTCCAGCAAAGCCATTTCCTCCACATAAAACCACACAATCAGGGACCTACAATCCCTACCATATAAAGCTACAAAGGGAGCCAATCCAATTCTATAGTGATATATATTGTTGTAACCAAACTCAATGAGTGGAAGATGCTCATCCCAACTATCCTTGAACTCCAAATCACAAGCCCTAAGCAAATCCTCAAGAGTTTGAATTTTCGTTTCGGCTTGGCCATCTATTTTAGAATGAAAAGTCATGCTAAGCATGACTTTTGTATGAAGACCGTTTAAGAAGGATCTCCAAAAGTGAGAAGTGAATTGACCACCACAATTCAAAATAATAGACAATGGTACTCCATGCAACATAACAAACTCATGAATATATATAGTTTGGCATAACCTTTGGCACCATAAGTTGTTTTAACAAGTAAAACCTGAGCCAACTTTGTCATTCTATCTACGATAGCCCAAATAGAATCAAAGTTTTGTCCAGTCTTTAGTAAAACAATCACAAAATCCATGTTGATCTCTTCCTACTTCCAAGTAGGAATTTCTCTGTCTCCGCTAGGCCACTCTTCCTTTGATATTCGCCTTTGACATATTGGAAATCCTGACAACTGGCTACAAAGTTAGCAAGATCTCTTTTTATACCACCCCACCAATGCCCCTCACTCAAGTCTCTATACATCTTTATAGTAACGGGGTGAATAAAGTAGGAATAATTATGTGCATCTTTCAAAATCAAATCCCTTGACCCATCAATGTTAGGTTTACAAAACATACCTTGGTATCTAGGGACACCATCTTCCCCTTGTGAGAAAACCTCCACTTTACCATCCTTCGCTAAAGTAGGGTCAAGGTCTTTTTAGGACATGACCTCTTCAATCAAAGAAGATTTGGAACCATCAATAACAACCACACTCCCATTTTCAGCTTCATTCAACCTAACTCCCAACCTAGCTAATCAATGAACTTCTCTAGCGACTTCCTTATTGCCATCATCAATATAAGCTAAACTTTCCATGGACACTCTACTTAGAGCATCCGCCACAACATTAGCTTTGCCAAGATGATAGTGCACACTCATGTCATAGTCCTTAAGGTGTTCTAACCACTTCTTTTTAACAAATTAAGATCTCTTTGTGTGAACTCATATTGGAGACTCTTGTGGTCAGTTAATAAGTGTACACGAACCCTATACAAATAATGACGCCATATTTTCAAACCAAATATTACGGCTGTTGATTCAAGATCATGGGTGGGATAATTACGTTCATGGACCTTTAGTTGCCGAGAATTATATGCTATGACTTTGCCACTTTGCATCAATACACACCCCAAACTAACCCTTGAAGCGTCACAATAAACAAGAAACCCTTCTAACCCTTTCACAATAAACTTGTCCTAGTTGGATCCACTAGTAAAGCCTATCTAGGGAAATGATATAAATCTATATTGGCACATAGTTAAGAGGCCAAAATTTTATATAAGGACCCCTTTGGTCGAGCCCTCACATAATCATAAATTTAATCATATCTTGAATGACTTGTAAAAATATGATAACATGACATGAGTAGCTCATTCATATACTTGACCCCTACAAGTGAGCATTTACCTTATACTATAGGGTTAAACATTCCATCAACTTGACCATTTCTAGCGGGCAATGCATTACACATAAGGGTAAGACTTGTAATATGCTTGACCCCTTCTAGAGAGCTTTAGTTTATCACTAGGGAAAAATAGTTATCAAGCTTTACCCCCCTTATTAGACATATGTCACTCATAAGAAGGTAGAATATAGTATTAGGGATCAATATTTCACTAATAAATCATAGGAACTTTCATGAGTTCAATGTATGCTTAGGATCTGATAATTTATCATGTCATACTTGTCTTACAAAATATGCAATAGTCTTTCATCAACATAAGAATCCTTGTCACGTAAATTTAGTCAAACATGGTGGGTATATGTACATATTCTTAAAATCATGCAATTCAAGAGTATAAGACAAAAGGGGAGTAGAATCAATTCATTTTGAAATCATTCAATTCAACCCACCAACCTTGTAGTAGAAACCCCAATATGGGTGCCATGAAATCCATCTTAAAATTCAGAATCTTTCATGGATTATATATTTAACGTCATACATTTCTTCAATATATATAAATCAACTCATGGGACAAGACTTCAATAGATATTCGTGCTTAATCAATTAATTCTTGAAGAATCCAAACTCAAATCATGTTTATAATGCAATATAAAGTTTATCCATAAAGTACTAAACCTTAGGAATCATGAATATTGGTATATGAGATGGATTGGCTTCATGGGTGGAAGAATACAGATGAATTAATCTACATACCTTTAGCTTGAGAATTTCTCGAAGAAAACTTGAGGGTTCAATCGGGTTCTTGAAATCCAAAGCAAGTTCTTGAGATATCTTGGATTTAGATGAGTGAATTATGAGGATTTAGGATGACATTTGGGAGGGTTTTTGAGTGTTCTAGGGCAATAAAATGTCTTAATATTAAGGTACTCCAGCATAGATAAGCATTGGGTTATTAACAAATTGCCCTTACGTGAAAACAAAATTTAAGGAACATGTTGAACTAGTCTGTGATAAGTCTGCGACATGAAATTGCAGCAGACTAATAAATTTACGCAAGTTCAAGTTTTCCCATGTTTTCACCTAGGGGTTTGAGGACATTTTGCACTATTGTGCGACAAGTATAAGACGCGAACTGGTCGCATACACTTTCTTGTTCAACACCCATACGAAAAAATTATTTTTCTCCACGGGTTATCTAAAAGCGAAGACCACCCCTTTCCTACACAATTTTGCTCCCTAAAAATGAATATGAAGTCAGGTTTGAAAAATCATGCATGAATTTTGAGATATTCAAGAAATACACCATACGATATTTTTTCAAGGTGCGTGAGGGGTGTTACAATATACTTCTTTCTATATATGTTCCCTTGTCATCTAACATTAATTGAAGGTTAATAAGTTCATAAGCATTTACATGCTCGCATACTTAGTGCATTCAAATGAACTAACACATACTTTTGCCAACATGATCTAACCATCTAGCCACCGAGAACTATTATCATCCACCTATGGATAGTTAGATTGGATAGTGAGACTTGCTAATGATGAGTCCTTTACACAAAGGATAAGAACAACCTTCTATCTACCGTTTATGCAATTTTCACTTATGTCTTTACTTATAGGGTGAGCCTGGGACATGTCTTACCCCCGTCCTATTCTATGAACTAGAGGCATTATTAGAAATCATGTAAACTCTATATATGGGCTTGTTATGTTTTATGTTATTTGCTTATGGACACTATGAATATGTCTATCTCATGTTGTTGACGTTAGATGATTATATACATGGTGAGATGTGGAAATATGGAAAGTCTTGAATCACTTCTATCCCTATAGTGCGAGTCATCCTTACCCGCCCCTTAGTTCTTATGTGTTGTGTGCTATGTGAATCTATATGAATATCTATACTTATGATATCCCTATAGCTTTAGTCCCGAATTCTCGTCCTTTAGACTTATGTGTTGAATTGTGTGCTAATAAGTCTTGTACCCTTATCAAGTAGCTTAAGTCAGATATCCCTATCCTTTAGTAACACTAAATGATTATGGTTATTTTCATGTGATTTCGAAGTGATGATGTGTGTATGGATTCTATGAGGCTTGTTTGGTGACCCTCAGGTTCACATTCGCCATGTCACTCCTAGGCCCTAGGCTCAGGTCATGACAAAAATGGAGTAAGTAAGTCTCCTGGATAAATGGTGATCAACCATGAATTGGAGTCTCAAGAAGAAAAAATGGTGATTGATGTTGAAGAGACATTGGGCCAATGCATTTCATCAAGGCCAATAATCATCAAAGAGACCAAGATTGAAGAAATGATACCAAAGTTGCAGGAAAGAAGCCATGGAAATCTTAGATGGTGACTTTAGTTCATTTGAAGTTGAGAGTGTCGTTTATTTGGAGGTCATAAAGTGTGAAGATCAATTTGAAGAAGGCCTCTTGAAATCTCATGTCTACCAAAAAAACCTAAGACTAAAGTTGATGTCAAATTCATTAGACAATTCAAGTCCTCAAAGTAGAGAGACCGGTAGAAAATGTTGATTGTTTGTCATCATCAACCCTAAGAGCTCAAACGGAATATCATCTTGAAATTGGGGAAAAGATTCATTTCCTCAAAGTGGAAACACAAAAAGGTGGTGAATAAACTTTTGTTCATATTTTAATTTCTTGAATAAATCCAGCATTTTTAACTTTTTAGAATAGCTTCTTAATTATAATTTTGATTGTTTAGCTAACCCTCACAAGTTTTAATTTATTGGTAGTGGTTTTGCACAAATTTTGATGTGGCAAGTTGATTAAAGTTGAATAATTGTGTGGAAAACCAACAATAATTTCAAAAGAATGAATATGGGCCATTAGGACCGCACCTTAGGGCCTAGGCATCGCCCCTCATTAAAGGGCAGATACTCTAACTAGGCCTTGGACTACCCAAAGTTGCAGAACCTTTGCCCAGGTATGGGACCCATTTGACATCTGCAAAGGTGGTCTCTTGTCCAAAAACATGGATTGCACAAAAGCCAATGAGAGGCAATCGCCCCTAAATGACTGCATCGGCAGAGCACTGATTGGTGAAGTTAAATTAAAAGACAAGTCACTTGTGACTTTACCTACTACATTTGAAAAAACAAGAGCACAAGCATGAGTTAGATATTATATGAGGTAAATCACTCAAAGAATCTTTTGCGTCATAATTCTTGAAGAAAAGGTCAAGTGTTTCTTTCTTCATCTTTTTTTGTTCTTCACTCAATGCTATGTCTACCTTAATCCTTCCCCATTAATGTTCATCAATAAATAAAATGTGCAACCATCAAAATGGCTTGGCGGTGGTAAATGCTAAACTTCAAATTTTTTTTTACCATGTTGCTACTCTGTTAAAGCCATCCTCTCTTTTTCCATTTTTTGTCTTTTGGCATGAATGTATCGTCACTATGGTGTCTCACCTAAGAGTTGATTTTTGTGCATAAATGCTGAAAATTTTATTAAATCTTGGTTCTAAATCATTGAATGATGTTTTGGTAGTGAATGCATGCTGTTGGGGATAGATTCGAGGTAGTTATCATATGAAAGTCATGATGTAAATGTGTTCCCTCCATGTGTTTAACGAAATGCCCCTTTGAATTTTGGTCCTTGTGACTTTTGTCTTTCGCGAATGCAAATATTTTGCCGCCAATGCGGGTGTCCTTGAAGCTCCTTGCTATCCACGGTTGCAGATAACCTCCCACAAAAGTGGAGGCTTAGATTGATGTAAAGTCCACGATCGCGCTTGTGTGGCCATGAATTTAGAGAATAGTGGGTCACTGTCTAAAAACTTCATGACTTTACTGTTTAATCTTGACTGTTTCTAGTTTACTTCCTTCGTCCACATGCTTTCTTAACACATGATTTAAAATGTCTATAAGGTGTTTTAGTCATGTTGTCTTTGATTGCAGGCCTAAATAGAGGAAAAATGGAATCGGAACATCCACTGTATGAGCATGAGATTTTTCCAAAAATGAGTGAAGGGGCCCACTTTGATCAAAGCAGATTCCACTCAGCCCAATGATCTGTGAAGTATGAAAAATATTTGAGAAGAACTGGGATTATTGAGAGAGGGATTTGCTTTGACAAACTAGAGGAAAAGATGTCAAAGTTCTTTGTCCACCTTCATACTTCAGGTTGGTCCGCTTTGCTGATGAGACAACTAAGACCAATCACCTCTTAGTAGCTAGTTCCATGTAGACACCTCAGAGACTAATCTTGGACAAGAGATGGCTACCATGACCATAGGAGTAAGAGTCAACTTCAGCCCGACCACCAGCAATGCTATACATGGGCTACCAGATGCAGATAAATAAGCCAAGTACTGGCTTATCATTTTAAGTAGTCCCTCATATCCTTTCATACTTTCTAGTCGTACTATGAGGAAACAATACCATTATGTCTAGGGGTACTCCTATGACTTGATTTGCTTTGATTTTGAATCTTTGACTCTCAGATTTCCTCTTGTACACCATAATTTATTCACACTCTCTCTAGTTGGTATGGTATATGCCCTTATCGGGTTTGTATATATTTTGATTGGGTTTAGCTATTTTAATAGATTTGTTAGCTTCTTATTTTTTCTTTTGATGGTGAGTCCAATTGATGGTTTTTTATGATTGACTGAGTAATGACATTCTTAAGGGAAAATCATTGATTAGGTGTGTAAGTGCCTGAGTAGAATATGGTCTTTGGTGAAGTCAGAGTGGCCATTGACTCTTATTGGAGCTATACCTTGGAATCGTGACTTGTTTGGTGCCAATATATTTAGTGAAGTATTGTGGATTGCGAAAAATGCATACCCCTCCCATTATTGAAAGTTAAGTGGTTTTGGGATGATTTTGAGACAACACATCGACTCTTACTTGCTAGATGGATATATGTTTAAAAATGAGTCCCTCATGCATTACATGATAGTTATATTCGTCCTTTCTTACTTAATTTGTATGACATGTGTGTTGTGACATTTTGTTTGATTCCTTGTGTACATTCATGTTACCTAGAACCTGCCTTTTTGGTCTTAAGATTTTGGTCTTGATATACTTTGGTTGGAAAAATGATCTTGGACATTCTTTTGTTTGAATTGAGTCCACTAAGCTTAAAAGCCACTAAAACGCATTGATATTTTCCTAGTCTCCTTTTGATCCTAATCCTTTCTTTTGGGAACTTAAATTACAAGCCTTGGACCTTTTTGAAAACATATTCCTCTTTTGAATCTTTGTCCCTCCTTGAATTCTACATGTTTGTGACAATTGAGGCTTTAAGCCTAAGTTGGGGTGACGTAGGAAGAAAAAGAAGGGTGTCTACCACTTTGCTTCTTAAAACAAAAGAAAAGAGAAAAATGAATGGAGGAAAGAAAAGAAAAGAAAAAGAGTGCATTCTAAATGAAAAATTGTAGAAAAAGTGCTTGAATAAAAGGAATCCTCCAAATGTAAAAAATGATTGCAAGTGGGGCACTTACGTGAAAAAGAATGGTTAAATGCACATTGGTCTGAAATGTGAAAACAAAGGTTGAAAATGTTGGAAATTTAATGTTGTATGTGGAGCTTAAGGAGGGTTAGTGACTATTATCTAAATTTTATCTACCCTACCCTTAAGCCTACACTACATGCCTAGAAATCCATTTGAGATTTCCAAGAAAATGAGGTTGAGCCAATGTTCATTGAAACTAGAAGCATTCCTATAGTGTAGTACTTGTGTACATGAGATGTTCTTTGGTTGAGTGTGCATCTTTAAGTCCTTCTCCATCGTTCATTGTACATACTTGTGGGTTTTGGGGGACTTTCTTTCTCTTTGTGAGGACATGCAAGTTTAAATGGATTGGTAAGATTGATGCTTTTCAAGTTTGAATCAAGTGGAACTTGTTAGTTGACTAAATGTTTGAGTCATTTCTTGGGAATTTGTGTTGTCACTTGGTTAACCTTGCAAATGAGTTTTAAAATGAATAAAAATGTGCTTTTGAATGTGAGAAAGTTGCTTGATAGGCACCAAGAGACTTGAGCTAATTCTTGGTACCAACCATTGTCATGATCATGATTTAGTTGTGTAAAGTGAGTCCAGGTTGTGTGCTTAAATTGCTAGCCTCTTCAGTTTTGTTTTCTTTTACTTGAGGACGAACAAAGTCTTCAGTTGAGGGTGTTGATAATTGTATAACTTACACTCATTTCTTACTCTTTTCTTATGATTTTTTATTGTTAATTTCCTAATTTGAGGCTAATTAGGTTTTGAATGGTGTACATTTCAAGCACATATGGCTTAGAATGGAAATTTGCTGAGAATAATTGATGTTTGAGCTTGATTAGAGCATAAAAAAGTTGAAATTGCAAAAATATATACTTGGCAATAATTACACTCCGCTGACGCAACCTTCAGGACAGACAAATATGGAGTTGTGGCATGCAGATAAGAGCGGACACTCTACGACCAGGCGCGGAGGTAGAGCATAGGAAAAACAACTTTCCGCAATTGCGGAATGTTGAGCGCGATCGCGAAATGTTATGATGTGCAGCGTGGGGGTAGTTCGGAACTTCACTATTTTTTCCCAAAATAACATTTACAAGCACTCCCAGCCCTTGTTCTTTGTACTTTTGACATTAGATTCATACCAAAGGTGATAATTCTTACAACTTTAAAGAGAGAAAACACACCTTAGTGTAAATTTTAGTTTAGGGTTAGTATTTACAACAAGTTTTTCATAAATGCTTGAGTGGATTGAAGAATTTGAGCTTCACATGTATTTATCTTTCACTCACTCTTTCTTTCCTTGTTCTTGAATGCGTAATTTGTTGATTTAATTGAGCTTGGATATTAAGTTTCATGTTTTGTTAATGATTTAATTGCAAAATCAAGTGGGTTTCTTCCAAGATGTTGTGATTTTATTTAATTGATTTATTGGTTCATGCCTACCTTGATGTTTAACTTATGATTTGAGGTCGTGAACATGAATCTAGATTAGATCTTTAATTATTACAATAATTTGAGTAGTTGAAGTGGAGGGTTTGCATAATAGTCATGGATTTATGTGCTGAGGTGCTCAAATAGCTCTTAATGGAAAAGGTCTTGGGAGTAATGCTTTGAGGCGCTCAAGACATGTGTTTCTTTGAGTGGCTTGCATGAGAGGCCATAATAGGCTCTTGTAAAACACCACATTGTTGTAATTGAGTTGTGGTTACAAGCAACCTAGCTTACCCATAAAGTTAATTTGATACCAAGTGTGATAGATTGATTGACCTTTGATTGATTTCCATATACCTTTCCTTGCTCCCTTTCTTGATCAATCCCTGCCCCATTTTCTTATTAGAGTAGTTTTTAGCTTAACCCCCCCCCCCCCTCCTCCCCCAATTTGTTAGAACTTGCTTGGTACTTGCTCGTCGAATCAACACATTATTCCCTGCGGGATTCAATCTCGACCTCTAAAGTTTGGTTATTATGTTGATGACAACCACCCCTACTTCCATTGATTAGCCGGGTTGAGCGACATCAGAGATCCACTAGACCTTATGAACCCCTTGTCAAGCAAGTCTCGTAGTTGTTCCTTTAATTCTTTCAGTCTACTTTGGCAATTCGATATAGAGGGATAGATTTAGGTTGAGTATCAGGTAAATGATCATTTCCCGATTAAATTTCTATTTGGGGAGAAATTCCGAGAAAGTCATCAGGAAGGCCATCGAGGAACTCATTAACAATAGTAACTGAATCAAGAGAAGGGCTTTCGGATTCAACATCCATAACCTAGACAAATCATTTGTATAGCCTTTACATAAGAGACAATCTTTCCCTTGAACACTAAATTTGTTCCCTCCTACTCAAGTATGGGTTCACTAAGGACTTGAAATTTAAGCATACGATTTCTACAATCAATAGAGACATAAGATGCATGCAACCAGTTTATACTAAGAATAATATCGAAATTTGTTATATCAAGTTCAACAAGATCATATGGAAAGACTATGAAAGACCAATATGATACAATTTTTATAGACCTTCTTAGCTAGGATTGACTCACTAATTGGAGTACAGACAGAACATGGATCTAATAAGACTTCAGGAGACACATCAAACATTATGCCAAGATAAGGAGTGACAAAAGACATATTAGCATCAAGGTCAAGAAAAGCATATGCATCAAGATCAAAGAGCCTTAACATAGTTGTAACCTCATTGGGAGAATCTTCGGCCTCTTGCCTAGCATGCAAAGCATAGAATTAGTTTCCACGTGGACCACCTCGTTGAGCTTGGACTCCTGCTTGAACTTGGCCTCCTTGAGCTACTTAGCCTTGAGGACACCCTTTTCTACCTTTGTAAGTAATATTAGGGCACTTGGATATATTGTTCCCCATCATACCCCAAACAAAACAAGCACCCAAGATTGGATATATTGTTCCCCATCATACCCCAAACAAAACAAGCACCCAAGATTCTCATATAATCACCTCCATGATTCTATCCACACTTTGTACACTAAGAGAAATTATCCCATCTTGCCTTAACAATCAACATGAGCCTTAGGTGTAGGAACCCTATCTATATCGATCCTTGGAGTAGCTCCCTGAGGTGATCCGTGTCCTTGTTGGAGACAGACACCACTAGAAGTAGAATGTGAAAATCCACCATCAAAATGAGCCCTCTTGGCCTCGTTCATCCTCATATTTTGAAGCTTCTCACTCTTAATTTATTAGGCAGGAGTCATAAGTCGAAAAATATCCATCTCCTTCATGAGAATTATGGTTTTACATTCCATCTTTACCGAATCAGACACTCCCAAAATGAATTTGTTCATCTGGGCCTCAGAATGGGCCACCAAGAAAGGAGCTTAATTTGATAACTTTGTGATTTTGAGGGCATACTTCCTCACACTCATACCACTTTGCTTAAGATTCATAAATTCCATCACTTTAGTTTCCCTTTATTAAAGTCGGAAGAAATGATCAAGAAAAGAGGCCATGAAAACCTCCTAACCAATGATCCTTATCATTAATTTTGAACTTTTATTGGGTGAATCAAATTAGTGAAACCGTCAAAGTTTGTAAGCCACCAACTCTACCTTCTCTTCGGAAGATACCCCATAATCTCCACCACCTTGAAGAACCCATCAATAAACTCTTGTGGATCTTTATCACCCTTGAACCTTATAACTTTAAAGGATTCATTCTTGCAAAGTATCTCACCCTAGAAGCCGGAGTAGGAGTCTTTGGGAAAGCCACAACTTGAGCAAACATAGTTATTGCGGCCCTAAACTCTTTATTAATCACTTGGTTGGCATGAGGGTCTTGATGAACTTGAGTAGCCGAAGGAGCTTTAATCTTACTAGAATGGACTCTCTTTGGTAATAGAACATGTCATGGAGGCATCTATCAAAATTTAAAAGGACAAGCATTAGAGGATAAGACTCTTGAAGGGATGGCATAGATCAAAAAAGAATTGAATATTTCCCAAACATCTAATAGCTCCTCATTCATGGTTGTGGCACGCTTCACACCTATGAACAATTCTCTACTAGACGTGGCATGATGGACTCCCTATCATGCTTTCATATCTTGTGCTCTGATATCAAATTTTCCATGACCCAAATCTAGGCCTAGTCATAACACGACTAATGAAGAACACGAAGGTTCCCCTTGCATGCCTCTTGTTCATATTATAAATACACATAAGGTAAATAAGAGATTTAAAGATTAAAAAAGTGGCAACATAGTCTAAAGTCAATCTAACATAGAAATCCATGATCTCCCATTAAAGGGAGTTACATCAAATCGTCCAAACATGCCTCGACATCATAGATCATAATGTGTTCTAGAACATACTACTACCTCACCCTTAAGATGGAGTAAATTAATAAAAGTCTTAAAATCTCAATTATATGCATGTTAAGGCTTGTCCCCTTAAACAAGGGAACTCACTGAATGTTCAACCTATGATATCCAACTCTAGCCACATAGCCGAGGTGCAGTCTTGTTGTCGCCCGCCCCTTACATGGTTTGAATATGTAGTCAAACGTATGCATAAGCATATGGAATACACTATGTATGTTGGTATGCAATGCATAAAAGAGAATATTGTAATCATATTATTAAGATTCATGATCATCGCAACATAACAAGGACAAGATATTAATGATGAATGCATGTTTGAAATAATGAATGAAAAGCATTTAAAACATTGAATAACCTAGTATGCATACATATGTAGCAATAGGACCATTACAGGCTATAAGAGCATTCAGATTGTTACAAGAAATGTTGATGTAGCCTCCACTCCAGAAACACAACGGCCTACTTACCAAGGTAGACTATATCTCACCTTTAATTCTTCTCAAAACGCCTTCATATGACATCATAAATACATATTATTTTTTTGCAAATTTGGGGTAGAATTCTTAATTTGGGAATAATTGTGTGAAAAGATGTCTCTTTTGATTTTTACATCAACTCTATTGAAAAATAATTTTTTTTAAGAAACTACATATATAAAAAAGTATGCTACCTTTCTGCATCACAGAGAGGGTTCATTTTATTGTACAAAAGTGATCTACATTCATTCCTAGGTCAAAATAGGAAAAAATTTAACTTCACTAAAAAATAACCTATGGTGGAACAAGTCTGCTTCGCGCCTGTGCTCCCTCTCAGTTCGGAATTTTTCAAATAATTCCAATTTAAAGTGCCATCATTTGGAAATTATTCCTAACCAACTTAAAATGTATTTGGACAGTTTTCATGATCAAAACCTACTCTATAAATAGCCCTTAACCCCTAAAGTAACCCATTTATTCATCAATTCACTCCCTACGAAATCTTCTCTCTCTAAAACTACTCTCCAATTGGATTTATTCTCTTTAAAAGAAATAAAGCTCCATCGAAGATCAAGTGATGGAAAATCCTCCATTTTTCTTCAAGCTTTCCAAAGAAATAACTTAAGGCATGTGGGTTTTCATCCAAATAATCCTTTCTTCTATGGAGCTCCTTCTAAATTCTCAATTTTTATCTTAATTCAATTATGAAATTGTATGGGTTTTCTCTACTTCTACTTAGATTCTTCAATTATGAATGAGATGATGACTATTGATCTAACATAGTATGAATTCAAGTCAATTGCATGAAATTAATGATTTTTTCATAAATGATGTTAAGTATATAATGATTAGGGTTTTTAGAAATTGATGTGGGTTGCTTTAAAAATGATTAAACGTGATTTCAATTGCATGATTCCTACATGATTTTCATCTATTTTTCTTTATTTTTACTCAATTATGCATATACCATCACATGGCCTTAGTTTCCTATGATAAAGTTTTTTATGAATTATGATTTTAAGTATGAAAAGAATATTTTTATGATGACGATGATGTAATGATGACGATGATAATGAATATGAGGGTATCCTAAGATCCTAACATTTATAAAATAATGATAAGATTTGGAGTATACCTACACTATATGCAAAGTTACGTAGATGGACTATTTCTATGATAATGATGTCATGATGCTTATTTTACAAGCTACGAAAGTATGATTTTGATAAAGTATGAATTATAATGATGTCTATGAAATGCTGGGAGGACATTGGTAGATTCCCTTATCGCATAACTACGTTCCACTGTAGATATGATGCTCATGTTAATATGCTTTAATGGTATAGTAATGGATCCATATATCTTTTTGGTGGATACTCATCGTGCTAGGATAGAGCCTAAAGGATGAGATCAAATGATAAGTTCTCACCGTGTTAGGATAGAGCCTATAGGGCGAGGATCAGATCTACCATAGCAAAGTAGACTTCTCTTTTTCTCGATGTAGAGGGAACATCCAGGTTCCATGTAATAGTTTTCATGGTCTTACTTACAAATATATATATGTGTACTAGGCTATGATATCTCTTATGATGCTTCTACATATGATTTTAAATGTTGCATTGCCCATGAATATCTTGTCGTTGTTCAGTTGTTATGTGTATGCTTATTGCTATTATGTATGATGTTTATTGATGCATTGCATGATTACATACTTAGTACATTCCAATGTACTAACATATACTATTGCCTACATGACATCACCATATAGGGATGGACGATGACTCTATTCATCACTATTGTTGCTAGCATTTGGATACTTGCTATTGAAGATTGGTGAGTTCCCATGCTTCGGGAACAAGCCCTTATGTTTCTTGCTTATGATGATATTTCTAAGACTTCTGTATTTTTCTAATCTTGGGGGTGAGCTAGTCAAGTTATGTTCCAGTCCCTAAAATCCATGATGTAGAGGCATGTTTTGGACACTATGTTGATGCAATTACCTTAAATGGAAAATGTTGAGTCTTATGATGCTATGTTCCACTTGCTTACTATTATGAATGATTATTTAACCTTACATATGCTTATGATGTGAAAGGAGGATTGGATGGGGCAACTTCAGATGTCATATTTGCCGTGTCGTGGCTAGGCCCTAGGTTCAGATTAAGACACGTTACAAGATCTTCCTATTTCAGTGAGTAGTTTATATATTTTGACCCACTAACAAAATACCGTATAGGCATATAACATAATCTGATAGTAACGTACTTATAAGACTTACGACTTTACACATGGACCCCTTAGGTCAAGCCCCTATCTTAAGCCTTATTCGGTGGTGAGTCACATCCTGCGGAATATATAATCATGCAATATAAATAGATATCATTATGATTCTCAAAATCATACTTTCTACCTTACAAGTAAAATACATCAATGTCATAAGAACAGTCCATCTACATTCTTGCATAAAGTGTGGGTATACACCCAATTTGTTCATCATTAGATAAACATTAGGTCTTAGATCACCCTCATATTCATCATCATATCATACTTCTATACTTCAAATCATATTCATGAATATCATAGTTCAATCATAAGAAATTTGAACATAGCATGGGTTCATGAATAAGTGAAGTTAAAATCACCGAATCGCAGGATAATCATCTGAAATTAATGCAATTAAAACAAAATTGGATCATTAATAAAGGAACCCACATCAATTTAACAAACCCTTATCAATACATACTTGAAATAACTTGAAGTCGATTAAAAATCATGAAATTAACGTAATTTATTATAGTTCATATTAATTCAGCTAATTGTATAATAATTGTACTCCAAGCATTTAGAATAAAATCATAAATATCGGTACTTAAAACTTATAGAAATAGGAGAGTTTGGATTGGGCTCCATGAATGAATTGAGTACATGGATGAAGCTCTACACATACCTCAATAAACAAACCCTAGAAATTAAGTTGAATTGACCTTGAAATCTCCTTGACCAAATCCCTATGATTCAATAGATAGAATACCTTGAGAGAAAACATAGAATATTTGGAGTGACTTGAACAATGAATGAGTTAGAGTGAAGATAGGGGTAGTTCTGATAAAATCCAGTTAGTTAGGGAAGTTACTAGGGGTCAAATGACATAGTTTAGCAGTCAAATAGGTCAAAATAACCAAAATACCCTTCATTAAAATTTAGTACGACCCATCTCCAAGCTTAGTCCATGAGTGATAGGATAAAGTACGACTTGTACTTTGAGGTTTCGTCCTATTGAAGTTTTGTTTCTAAAAATAATCTTTGAACAATCATCCATAAAAACTCCTTTATGACCCGTAGTATATTTTATGAGGTCATACTTACTCCTCGTAAAAGGCCTTCCAAATTGGAAATTATTTCTCCTTACTGGTCTACACTACAACCGATGGTACAGACCATAAAATGGATTAAGGTCCATAAGGATCCTTCATGGTTCCCTAAACACTATGCCAAAATTTCAAGTTCTAAGCAATCGTATCCATGAACCCTTTTACGAGCATCATTTCAATTATTATTCGTGAAGTCCCTCGTGAACTAAACTTCTAATGTTCAAAAGTTTCACCAACTCCTGAACCCCAATCATGCATTCTGTCTACAACCTATTGTTCAGTCCATGAGCCATAGATATAGTTGTAATATATGCCCTGCTTCTACTTTTCTACAACTTTTCAATTTTTCGACTTTTGTTTTTGCATATGACCTGTTACAAAAGAACATTCGTGTCATGACCTAAGATTAGGGTCTAGAGGTGACATAACGAATGGGAACTCGAGAGTCCCCAAACAAGCCTCGAAGTATCCAAATCCACATTATCGGTTCGGAAGCGCGATCAAATAATAGACACATAATACTAAGGGATGGGGAAGTAGGACTCATGCTATGAGGACGTCAAGGGAAAGGGATTTACATGGATTCACATAGCACATAGAATATAAGAACTAAGGGGCAGGTAAGAAGGACTCACTCTATGGGGGGAAAATGGGACTTGAAACCATCCACATTTCCACACCAAACATGAACACATATCATATTTCCATAACGATCTATAATGGACATTTCCAATAGATAACCGAAAACATAAGCTCCAAATACAACATATAGAATATATAAAGTCTACAAGAGTGTACAAGATATCCAACAATGCCTCTAGTCATAAGATGGATCGGGGGCCAAGACATGTCCCAGGCTCACCCTCAAATAAGAAAATAAACATAGGTTAACATAGAATGGAGAAGGGTGGCTTGTCCTTGGAGGACGGGACTCACCAGAAGTTCAACTTTCAGAATTGAGCTACTCGTCAAGCGGTGGATAGTTGTAGTGGTCGGCCCCTACATGGTAAAATCATGTAGGAGTAGAGTACGCGTTAGTACGTTTGAATGTACTAAGTATGCCGGCGTGCTATGCATATGACTATTCAACCTACACTTCAATATTAGATGACAAGGGCACATAATATACAAAGAATCATATATCCAAGGAAGAGTAGTATACAATATGCCATGAAATTTATAGTGCATGAAATGCAATGATATTTATGTTTAGTGGGGATGTGACCTCAACCGAAAAGAGTAAGACCAAGTGAGCTAGTACATGGTATCCCGATGAAATCCCCTGCCCGGTACAAAGGTGGTCTAATTGTCAAAGGTAAACTATATTTCACCTTACGAGAAACACTCCCAATTCGTATGAAGCAACTCCCTTATGGGAACATCTCCCATTTCGGGAAGGATTTTCATATCACAACATAATACTTTGGCTTATGGGAACATCTCTCATATTGTATGAAGCAACCTTCCTTACAGTTACATCTCCCATTTCGGATAGGACCCTTGCGGAAAGCCTTGATGCCCCAATCCGTCGGTTCTAAGTCAACATCCCACGAGAATACATATAGTATATATATACATAATTTGAAAAAATGCAATAGTAATTTCAAATCTGATCAATGCACATTTAGGCACAAATGCCAAATCATAGCTCTTAGTTATAATATTCACGCATAAGACTAGCTCGATTACAAATACGGAATGGTGCAAGCACCCAAAATGCTCAAAGAGCCATAATCATAAGACATTTATGTGATCACATTCTTGTCATAACCATAATCTTATCAAAATCATTTCATAAAACATAATTTGACTTAACCCACTTCATTATTTCCATAACAACCATTGTACAAGAATGCAAATGCTATGAATGATGTGAGAATAATATTGAATATTGAGATTCAATCTAAAATTAATAGTATAATATGAAATTAAAGTGAATCCATAATTAAATCCACGCTTAAATCATAACATAGACCATCCATGCATAAATCAAGCTTTAAAGGGGACATGCACATTCATAATTTAATAATCTCAATGCAAACTATAATATAAGGTTTAAATCAACTTTAAATAACCAATAAAGCATAACCCATACTTCGATTGAATTTATAAAATCATAAATCTTAAAACCCATATTTAAAGTAAGCGAAATTCCATAAAAAATCAATTGAAAAGAGTTTGGGTCTTCTTGATTGAATTAGACCAAAGATCACACATACCTTGATTAGGAAGATTAATTTGAGAAGAATTTAGCTTGAAGTTGAATCTCGTAATTAAATCCCTTGCTTGAATCTTGAGTAGAGAGCTTAAGGAGGATCTTTGGGAATGATTTTAGGGTGAGAGTGTTTTCAATGAGAATGAATTAGAATGGAACAGTATCAGATGATTTGGGATTCTAGGATAGGCAAAAAGATCATAAACCACCATTAAAATGATTTCTAATTACGTAAAAGCCATTAATGAAACAGATTGGAAAATGGGTCATCACGGCTTCACTTACACCTATACAGTCCGTGAGACACTTCACGACACGTGAACAGTGCCCATGAGGTGACACTTAAACAAATTTTCAATCCGTGAGACACTTCACGACCCGTGAACACTTCCCGTGAGGTGACACTTAAACAAATTTTCACAATACTCAACAATTAGAATTTTCCAAAGCAAAGGGGTGCCATACGGACGACTACACGACACATTTGACGCAACATGGGTCGTGTCAAGAGCCGTGTGACGACAAATAGAAAAATCATACACGAAAAAGTTACGAGACGGTAATTTTGTACTTAGAATTATTTCACATCGCGAGCTATACGGTGGGCCACACGGCCTGTGACACACCACATGGATCGTATCGGTGGCTATGTGCCCTCACTTAGTCCGAAACTCTCTGTCCAAACCCTGTAATAGAAATTATGGCCAAGTACCTCCACACTGGAGGTCACACGGTCCGTGTGGCTTCACACTGGCCGTGTGTACCTCCCATAGAGTGACAGCTGGTCACCTATTTTACCAGGTACCATTACGAGATCCGATAAAGTCGTTCGAAAAATCTACGTCCTTACATCATCTCCTTCTTTGGAACATTTGTCCCTGAATGTGCAACGACAAGGCTTGAAAGCTTGACTTAGGATATGAAACATCCAAACAAAAGGTACAATGAATAGTTCATCATTTGAAGATCGTAAAGTCTGTAAAACCCATATCAAAATGTATTCAAATCATTCAAACATCATAAAAATCACTTTCGTGCACATGTATGCATGTCATGTCATGAGACTCAAGAGTGAAAGAATTAGGATTATTTAGAAAAAGAATAACCTAGTACCATAGGCTTGAGTAGATTGGAAAAGATAGGGAGATCACTTCATCATGTCCAACTCTGCCTCCCATGTAGCATTCTCCACATGATGATTTCTCCAAAGTACCTTCACCGAAGCCACATCCTTGTTACGAAGCCGCTTCACTTGCCTATCCAAAATCTCTATCAGGACTTCCTCATAAAATAGGTTCTCCTCAACATCTATGCCCTCCAAAGACACAATAGTTCTAGGATCAGCGACTAACTTCCTCAACATAGACACATGGAAGAGGAGGTGAATGGAACTAAAGTCCAGAGGCAACTCTAACCTATAAGCTATGCTTCGAATTCGCTCAACGATCTAATAAGGACCAATATATCGGGGGCTTAGATTACCCTTCTTACCAAAATGCATAACACCCTTCATAGGCGAAACCTTCACATACACCTAATCACCAACATGAAATTCAAGATCCCTCCTCCTAACATCCAAATAGGACTTCTTGTGACTTTGTGCTGTTTTCAAGCCTCCTCTAATCACCTTCGCCTTTTCCACAACCTCCAACACTAAATCCGGGCCAACTAATGCCATTTCTCCCAATTCAAACCACCCCACTAATGACTACACCGTCTCCCATACAAAGCCTCAAATGTTGCCATACCAATGCTAGCATAGAAGCTATTATTATAAGCAAACTCAATGAGTGGAAGGTGATCATCCCAATTACCCTTGAATTCCAACACACAAGCCCTCAACATATCCTCGAAGGTTTGAATAGTCCTCTCAGCTTGCCCATTGGTTTGAGGATGAAAAGTTGTGCTTAACTTAATCTTAGTTCCAAGTCCTTTTAGAAATGATCTCTAAAAGTGGGAAGTGAATTGGGTTCCACGATCCGATATGATATACCTAGGCATACCATGAAATATCACAAATTCTTTGATGTACATTCTTGCATAATCCTCCATGCTATATGTAGTCTTGACCGGTAGGAAATGAGCCGACTTAGTCATCCAATTAACAATTACCCAAATGGAGTCAAATGGTCTTCGGATCCGCGGCAAGCCAACCACAAATTTTATGTTCACGTCTTCCTATTTCCATGTGGGAATCTCAATATCTTAAGCCAAGCCACCGGGCTTTTGGTTCTCTATCTTCAGTTGTTGAAAACTTGGACATTCTGATATGAACTTAGCTATGTCCTTCTTCATACCATGCCACAAATACACTTCCTTCAAATCCCAATTAGACCCCAAGTTAATAGAATAAGGAGAGTTGTGAGCCTCACTCAGGATCACCCTTGTAAGATCATCCACATCCAAAACATAAACTCGATCTTGGTACTGGAGCATACCATCTCCCCCTTAAGAGAACACAAAGAGCTTCTTTTCGGCAACCAACTTCTTTAATTATAGCAACGAAGGATCCAAATCTTGCTTTGTTTTTACATCAACCACCATAGAAGATTCTGCCTCGCTTTGAATATGGATACTACGATAGTTTGAGTTGGCCAACCTAACACCCAACCTAGCACACCAGTGAACATTCTTTGCTAACTACCTCCTTTCCTCTTCAACATGCATCACACTAAACATAGATAGCCTACTAAGAGCATCGGCTACAATATTGGCCTTGTCGGGATGATACTAAACACTCATATCATCGTCCTTTAGGTGTTCCAACCATCTCCTTTGCCTCAAGATGAGATCCCTTTGAGTGAAGACATATTGCAAACTCTTGTGATCGGTGAACACATCAACATGAACCCCATACAAATAGTGCCTCCAAATCTTCAAGGCAAAGACTATTGCCGCCAACTCGAGATGATATGTTGGGTAATTACACTCATGCACCTTCAACTTTCTAGATGCATACACTATTAACTTACGATGTTGCATAAGCACACAACCTAACCCAATCTGTGAGACATAACAATACACAACAAATTCCTCCAAGCCGTTTGGTAAAGTTAAGACAGAAGCTGACATTTCAATGTTTGAAAGCTCTTCTAGCAATCATCTGACCATACGAACTTAACTTTCTTTTTGGTCAATTTGGTCTATGGAGATACAATAGATGAGAACCCAACAATGAACCTTCTATAATAGCCAGCCAACCCTAGAAAGCTTCTAATATCCGAAAGAGTCAACGGCCTAGGCTAGTTTTTTATGGCCTCGATCTTCTTCGGATCCACCTTGATACCGTAACCAGACACCACATGGCACAGAAAGGCCACTTCACCCAACCAAAATTCACATTTGCTAAACATGCCATACAACTTCTTCTCCCTTAAGGTTTGTTGAACCATTCTAAAATGATCCCCGTGCTCCTGCTCACATCGGGAGTAAATGAGAATATCATCAATGAAGATCACCACAAAACTGTCAAGAAATGGCTTGAAGACTTGATTCATCAGATCCATGAACATTGCTGAGGCATTAGTTAAGAGGAACGACATCACCACAAACTCAAAGTGTCCATACCTTATCCGAAAGGCCATCTTTGAATGTCACACTCCTTAACCTTCAATTGATGATGCCTGGAACGAAGATCAATCTTTGAGAAATGAGTAGTCCCTTGAAGCTGGTCGAACAAGTCATTAGTCCTGGGCAATGAATACTTATTTTTAACGGTCACCTTATTCAGTTGCCTATAATCAATACACATTTCGAAGAGATCCATCCTTCTTCCTTACAAATAGCACTGGAGCACCCAACGACGATATAATTGGCCTAAAGAAACATTTCTCCAACAAGTCCTTTAATTGATCCTTTAACTCTTTCAGTCCACCGGCGCCATAGATAAGGTGGAATGGAGATAGGTTGAGAATCTGGGAGAAGATCTATGCCATAGTTTACTTCCCTTTTGGGAGGAATATAAAGTTTTCGGGAAACACATCCAAAAACTCATTCATCACTGGAACCGACTCAAGGGTAGGTGTTTTAGACTCCATATCCTTGACCCTCAAAACATGATAAAGACACCCCTTGAAAATCAACTTCCGGGCATTGAGGTAGGAAATAAACCGACCTTGAATAGTGGAGTCACTACCCTTCCATTTAAGAACGGGCTAACCAGGAGGTTGAAAATTGACCTTCCGAGTTCTACAATCTATAGAGGCATATGATGCATGCAACCAATCCATCCCAAGAATCACATCAAAATCGAACATCTCAAGTTCCACAAGGTCACACGAGAAAACTTTGTGCGATGCAAAAATCGGACAACCACAATAGACTCCATGTGCAACCACATATTCACCCACGGGAGTAAAAACCAAGAAAGGGTCCTTCAAAATATTGGGACTCAAACCAAACTTAGTAGCCAAAAAAGGAGTCACAAAAGACAAATTTGCACCCGGGTCAAGCAAAACATAAGAATCAAAATCAAAGACTTTTAACATACCAGCCACGACATCTGGAGCTTTCTTAACCACTTGACGGGCGTGGAGTGCATTGAACTTGTTGTTCCTTTGAGCAACACCTTGGGGAGCTCTTCGTTGGCCTTGACAGCCTTGAGCCACTTGACCTTGGCCTCTATGAGCATTCTTAGGACAATTAGCAAACTTGTGAGTTTTATCACCACACCTATAGCAAACTCCCAAATCCCTCCAACAAGCACCTTTGTAGGGCTTCCCACACTTGCCACATAGAGGATTCCCCTACCTACCACCAACCAGGGACCTAGGAGGAGGTACTCGAGCATTAGTGACCCAAGCACCAGAACCTTGACCCTGCTGGAAGCGAGCAAATCCACAACTCCAAGAACTAGAAAATCCATCATCAAAACGGGCCTTCTTATGATCGTGTACGCTCCTCTCCTTGAGTTTCTCCCCTTCGATCTATTCAGCATATACCATGGGTCTAGAAATATCCATATCCTGTATGAGCATGGCAGTATGAAATTCCTTTACAAGCAAATTAGAGATACCAAAAATGAACTTATGTATCCTTGCATGAGGGTCAGCCACAAGTAACGAAGCATGCTTGGGGAGCTTTGTGAATTTGAAGGCATAGTTGCTCAGACTCATACCTCCCTGCTTGAGATTGATAAATTCAATCATCATGGCCTCCCTAAGCTCAAGTGGAAAGAAGCGATCCAGGAACGCAAGTTTGAAGTCTTGCCAATTGACATCACCCTGCAAACCCTCTCCATAGACCATTGTGTGTACCACACTTAGGCCACATCTTTCAGTTGAAAGGCAGCCAATTCAGCCTTCTACTGAGAAGTGACACCCATAATGTTCAATATCTTAATAAGCTCATTAATGAACTCTTGAGCATCCTCATCAGCCTTCGACCCATGGAATTCCGAAGGATATATCCAAGTGAAGTCCCTCACCCTAGAAGCTGGTGTAGGATCCCATGGCAGGTCTGAGATTTCACCACCCAAGAAAGCAATCCACAGAGTGTACATAATTCACCGTTTCAGATGGGTTTAACCATAGAATCTTGAGGTGCCTGATCCTCATCAGCTGAACCCAACCTTGGTGGTTGAGATCTTCCTCGAAGAATCTTCTAAAATAGAGTAACAACACCGTCAAGATAAGAAAACCAAATACACGAGCCATAGCACGATGTAAGGCATGAAGAAGTGAGGATATTCCTAGAATGTCTTCTAGCCTCTCAATCATAGGCATGGTGCACTTCACTCCCACGAATAGGACTCTACTTGATGCAACATGTTGGACTCTAGGGACCATTATAAACCTAGGGCTCTGATACCATCTTTTGTCACAACCCGAATTAGGGTCTAGAAGTAAGAGGCGAATGGAACCCGAGAGTCCCCAAACAAGCCTCGAAGTGTCCAAATTTCACTTCATCGGTTCGGAAGCACAATCAAATAATAGACACATAATACTAAGGGATGGGAAAGTAGGACTCACGATTTGGGGACATCGGTGGAAAGGGATTTACATAGATTCACATAGCACAAAGCATATAAGAACTAAGGGGCAGGTAAGTAGGACTCAATTTATGGGCGAAAACGGGACTCAAGACTTTCCACATTTCCACATAAAACATGTACACATATCATATTTCCATAATGATCCATAATGGTGATTTCCAATAGATAACTAAAAACATAAGCTCCAAATACAACACATAGCATATATAAAGTCTACGAGAGTCTATGAGATGTCCAACAATGCCTTTTTTCATAAGATGGAACGGGGGCCAACACATGTCCTGGCTCACCCTGAAATAAGCAAGTAAATATAGGTTAACATAGATAGGAGAACGGTGGCTTGTCTTAGAGGATGAGAGTCACCACAAGTTCAACTTTTGGAATTGAGCTACTCGTCAACCGGTGGATAGTCGTAGTGCTCGACCCCTACATGGTAAAATCATGTAGGCATAGAGTATGCGTTATTGTATTTGAATGTACTAAGCAAGAGGGCATGCAATGCATAAGACTTATCAACCTGCATTTCAATGTTAGATGACAAGGGCACATAATATAGAAAGAATCATATATCCAACGAAGAGTAGTATACAATATACCATGAAACTCATGATGTATGAAATGCAATGATGTTAATGTTTAGAGGGGATGTGACCTCAACCGACAAGAGTAAGACCAAGTGAGCTAGTACCTGGAATCCTGATGAAATCCTCTCACCGGTATAGAGGTGGTCTACTTGCCAAAAGTAAACAATGCTTCACCTTACGGGAACCACTCCCATTTCGTATGAAGCAATCCCCTTATAGGAACATCTCCCATTTCATAAAGGATTTTCATATCATAACATAATGCTTCACCTTACAGTAACATCTCCCATTTCGTATGAAGCAACCTTACTTACGGGAACATCTCTCGTTTCGGATAGGATTCTCATAATATATGCTAGGCACATAGTTTGAGGAAAGAGAGAGGACCCTTGGGGATAGCCTTGACGCCTCCAATCCATCGGTGCTAAGTTAACATCCCACGAGAATACATATAGTAAATATATACATACTTTAAAAAAAACAATAGTCATTTAAAATCCAATCAATGAACATTTATGCTCAAATGCGAAACCATAGCTTGTAGTTATAATATTCAAGCGTATGACTAGCTCTATTACAAATACGGAATGGTGCAAGCACCCATAATGCTCAAAGAGCCATAAGCATAAGTTATTTATGTGATCACATTTTGTTCATAACCATAGCCTTATCAAAATCATTTCATAAAACATAATTGGGCTCAACCCACTTCATAATTTCCATAAAAACCAAGGTACATGAATACAAATGCCAGGAATGATGTAAGAATAGCATGGGTAATTGAGATTGAATCTAAAATCAACACTATAATATGAAATAGAAGTAAATCCACAGTTAAATCCACACTTAAATCATAATATAGATCACCCATGGATAAATCAAGCTTTAAAGGGGACATGCACATTCATAATTTCATAATCGCAATGAAAACTATAATGTAAGGGCTTAAATCAACTTTAAATCATCAATAAAGCACAACCCATACTTCAATTGAATTTATAGAATTATAAATCTCAAAACCCATACTTGAAGTAAGCGAAATTCCATGAAAAATCAACTGAAAAGAGTTTGGGTCTTTTTGGTTTAAACGGACCAAGAATCAATCCCACATACCATTATTAGTAAGATGAATTTAAGAAGAATTTAGCTTGAAGTTGTATCCCCCAATTGAATCCCTAGCTTGAGTCTTGAGTGGAGAGCTTAAGGATGTTCTTTAGGAATGATTTTAGGGTTAGAGTGTTTTCAATGAGACTGAATTAGAATGAAAGGGTATCATCCGATTTAGGGGTCTAGGAGGCAAAAATGTCATAAAACATAATTAAAATAAGTCGTAATTACGTAAAAGCCATTAATGAATCAGATGGTAAATGGGCCATCACAGCTTCACTGGCACCTACACGGTCCATAAGACACTTCACGATCCGTGAACAGTGCCCGTGAGGTGACGCTTAAACAAATTTTTGCAATGCTCAACATTTAGAATTTTTGAAAGTAAAGGGGTGCCATACGGATGGCTACACGCCCATGTGATGCTACACAGGTCATGTCAAGAACCGTGTGACGTCACTTAGAAAAATCTTGCATGAAAATGGTACGAGATGGTACTTTTGTACTTAGAAAAATTTTATGTGGCGAGCTATATGGTGGGCCACATGGCCCGTGACACACCACACAGACAGTGTGGGTAGTCATGTACCCTCACTTATTTTAAACTCTCTATCAAAATGCCGTAATCAAAATTATGGATAAGTACCTCTCCACTGGAGGTCACATGGTCCTCGTGGCTTCACATTGGCCGTGTGGGCGTTCTATGGAGCGACACTTGGTCAAATTTTCTCTCGACCACCATTATGAGATCCGATAAAGTTGTTCGAAAAATCCAAGTCCGTACAACTCGTGTAGCTAAGGTAAAATCACTAGGAAAAATCTCAGATTGAGTGGAGAAGCATAAAATCCTAGATAGACATCTTCAATGAAACTTGAGGAGGAGATACTTGAGAGAATTTTGAGTGTTCAGGAGTTTGGGGTGAGAATGAGGTGAGTATGACATAGGTTGTGATGGTTATGGGTAGTAACAGGTTCAAAATGATGTAATTTAGGGACTAGGAAGGTATGAAATGATGAGAATACCCTTAATTAATTTATGTCAAATAGGGTCTATGAGATCCTTCAGTGAATCATAGATCAATCTATGACTCACAAACTTCTTCCGTAGATCCTGTGCTAATTTTATACCTCTTCAGAATCATAACCGCGAAAAAACACTATGGGCTCGTCCTATCTTCTACAACATATAGATACCCCTCATAAAAATCATCCCACATGTATCCAAATTTCTATGCTTCACTGTCCAATCTACGGGCTCAAAACTACGACCCATAATTACTTATAAGATTGGTGAACACCACTCGTAAAACTTGTTCACTAGAATCTTACTTGTTGGAAATTGTATCCCAACCTACAAAACCTTCATTTTGGTTCGTTATACCTTTTACGCCTCCTAAAGTACCTATTTAGTTCCTTTTAGTATTTAGTCAAATTTCCAATTTTAGGGCCTCAATTATGATAACTTATTGTGACTTGTAAAAATGTCTATGACCCGTAATCGATATTGTCCTGCGGAACCCAGTTTTCATAGTTTCTGATTCTCAACCATGACTGAAATCAATGAGTCATTGTTCTTTTTATGACTAATAGGCTTCATACAATGACCCAAAATTTTCAAAATATTTTCCAAGTACGGGGTTGCCTACTAGACCTAATATAAGACCCATAAAACTTTGTACGAGTCGTACACTAGCTCATAGTCCCATGAACCAACACTTTGTCTAAATTTTTTTTGTACTCCAACTTTGTAACATACGGAGTATTACATAGTGTGGGGAAAAATAAATATATATAAATAGTAAAACCATCCTTGTAACTACTAAATAGTAAAAAAGGGATTATTTTAAGAAAAGTTAAAAAACAAAAGTATCATGAAAAGTTGAAGTAGTTTATAAGTAAGAAAGAAGAACTTTATTGATTTTGTCATATCTTAAAGTGCATAGGGAAGTGTGATCATTAATTATAACCAAATTATTCATAGCCATCCGTTAGTTGACATTACAATCAAGAACAATCATCATGGTCTTATAGTTTTATGCTTTAATTGACTTAGTATTACATATTGACAAGCCTATGGTATATTTTGATATGTCTTAAATTATCTTCTTAGAATGAGAAACTTTATATGCTCATACTCTATTATATTAAACTTATGATGAATAAAAAGTGGATGTTTCCTTGATTGTGATGGCATCTAATAGTTACATGTAAGGCCCCACAAGTTGGAGGGTGTAAAAGTGCTTAAGCAATGCAATTCGAATTTTTTTTAGTGCAATTGGGTCTACGGAAGGGACTAAGGGTCTTAAGTGTCACCACGAGTTGCATCACGGGGTCATGGAATGTTGGCCAGACTTGGTATAAAATAGTAATTTCTAAAGTTGAGTATACGGACTATCAGACGGCCCATAAATGGACTTACAAGCTATAAGACCTGTCTTAGGTAAGGATCAGAGTGGATTTCTGAGGGTCCAAAATTTCATCAGACGAGACCCCTCTCTTATGGCTCATAGACTAGACCCCAACCCGTAAATGGGGTCTCGGTGTCTCAACCAACAGGAAATTTAAGGGGCGAATCCAAAATTTCCTATTACTCTTATGTTATACTATGCCATTTAAGGCCCAAAAAGACCCCTTATTAGCTCTTTACAACCTTAATCTACCCTATTCCCACTAACTAAAAATATTCTGAGTCCCTAAACACTCTAAAGCTCATTCAAGGCATTAAAGTGTGAGGTGCAAGCTATAGCTTTAGTTCCTTAATCTCCAAGTCATATTGTCCTCCGTTTAATCATACAAAGTATGTGGGTTTGATTGTGGAAACCTTTTCTCCACAAGTTCAACTATTCTTCTTCCTTATATACATGAAATACATGTATATTTATGAATGTTTTATGAACTCTTCTACATGATAATATTATGAAGAGATTTATAATAATTTACTTATGTATATGATTATGCATCAGAAGGCCATGTTAAACTTGTGGAATTTATGAGGGTTGATGATAACCTAGCTAAGTCTTGTTATGCCTTTGGGTGGATTATTTTGAATAAGGGTCATGTAGCTCTATTTTACTCTTCTCAAGTAATTTACTTTTGAAATGGTTTTAAACCTGTGTATATGTACCCACCTTAATTTGATTGAAGATGTATGCCATATTTCTATCATATTGAGGGCATTATGGAAAGTTATGCAAATTTTGAATGATATGAGTTTGAAGGGCTATTATTCATCCTATGAGATATAAGAATATCGTGAAAAGTTATGAAAGTTATGAAGCCTACTTTAATGAAATGAAGCTTTGGTTTTTATGAGCTACTCTATGAAAATAATATGATATTGTGATGCTTTTCATATTATGGCTATAAGTACGATTTGAATATTCCTTAGGATTGTGACCTAGCACCTAAAGGACCTTGATAGATCTATGTTGCAACCATAGGTTTTTGAATTAGGTAATGGATCCATATAGAGCTTGTTACAAGATTGACCTACAAGGTTGGTGTTCCCATACGTCACATGTTAGTTAAATACCGAAATGGACTATGTTTCGATAGGGTTGTTACCATAAGCTAATCGAAATGGGCAGTGTTCCGATAAGGTGTTTGTAAAACACTTTTCGAAATGTGGGAGTTTCGATAAGGTGAGCGTTTTGTTTAGTTTGGCAAAGTAGACCACTCCTAGTCTAATTTGAAGTGAATATCGGGATTCCAAGTAGTTGCTCGCTTAGTCTTACATGTCGGTTATGGTCCCTTCCGATCTATGTATGATATGTTATATGATTCCTCATGGATATTCTGACTATGTCATTGCACATACATGAAATATTGAGCTTCTACTTATTGATTATGATTATGCATATTGCTTAACTATGACTTATGTTCTCAATGTCATTGCAACAAGCATACATACTACCTTCCAAATACTAACGCATTCTTTTTGCCAACATGATATAACTATGTAAGGACTGGAGCTCCAATCCATCCTCCTCCTCCACGTGGCCAGACGATTCAATAGAAGATTAATTTTGGTGAGTCCTCCACTTCGAGCACAATAGCAATTTACTTTCTTGCCTTATTTAGACTTGTAAATTTTTTGATACTGTCTATTTAGGGTAAGCTTGAGAGATGCCTTTCCCCCGTTCCATTTGTATTAAAGGTGATGTTAGTTATTTAGATATTTATTGCATTGAGTTGGACTCTTAATATTTTATGTATTATGAAAGACTCCCTTAGTCCCTTTTATGTGTTGAGTGCTTGTTGTATGGATGAAATGAAAGTTCTAAATTGCTAAATTCCCCCATATAGTTTGTCTACTTACCTGCCCCTCGACTTTAGTTTCTACAAGATCCCTACTACTCCTCTTTCATAAAACATCCCCATAGTTTGAGTCCAAAGTCCCACTTCCCCTTGAACTTATGTGCTACTTGCCTTAAATTATGCTTCCGCAACCAAAGATGTGCTATGCTCGCTTAAAAGTATTGTCTGGCATTTTCTTTGGGTTATCCATTTGTCATTTCATGGCTAGGCCCTAAGCATGGGTCTTGACAAAGGTAGGTATCAGAGTACTAGGTTTGTGAATGGTCCTTGAAAATTCATGTCACCAAGACGAATGGCACAAAGAGCTCCCACTGTTGAGGATGCACCGGCTCCTCTGACCCCACAAGTCCCCAAAGGGTGAGCAAGGATTCACTCATGCTGAGTGTCGGGATGTGGTCACATTGAGTGGAAAGGGCCATAAACAACCAAGGTGTTCAATATCCTCATGCTCCAAACCCTGCCTAAAGGGTGAGGGACATCACAAGAATTAATCTACTGTAGTTCTATGGCTCCAAAGTTGTAGAAGACCTCCAAGAGTTCATTGATGAGGGGTACAAAGTTCTTAAAATTATGGGGCTTAACTTAGAGTTGAGAGTGGAATTAGCAGCCAATAAACTAAAAGTCCTTTCACAATTGTGGTTTGTTCAATGGAAGGGTGAGATAGGGGATAGAGAGCCTATCACTTGGGAATAATTCAAGGTTGCCTTCCTCAACCACTTCTTTCCCATGGAGCTAAGGAAGGCAAAGACGATGGAGTTTATGAACCTCAAGCAAGGCCCAATGAGTGCTAGGGAGTATTCTCTAAAGTTCAACAACCTCTAATGGTATTCTCCTCACTTGGTTACTAGCCCTAGGGCAAGGATTTACATGTTCGTGTCGAGAGTGTCTGATTTGATCAATTAAGAATGTCGCACTGCCATGATTCTAAGAGATATGGACTTAACTTGACTCATAACTTATGTCAAGCAACTTGAAGGGAAAAATCTTATAAAGAGGAGGAGTATAGAGTCAAAAGTGGGCTCGACATGATGGTGGTTACCAAGGTACCTAGTATGGTCTTTCAAACAAGGCAACAAGTTACAAGGCCAAGGGACCTTTAATGACCATGGTCAAAGATTTGTTAATGATAGGGTGACCAACCCTAGATCTCAAGGAGGTAATGGTGGCCAAATCACTCCTAGTTGTGGAAAAAGTGGTAAAAATCATGGTGGTAGATTTAACAAGAACATCGGTGCTTGCTCTGAATGTGGAAAAATGGGCCAAAAGATTACACATTGTTTAAACAAGGGTAGAGATGGTCGTCTTCAATGACAAGGTGTTCATGATGATCAAAGGGCCCAAGGTGGTCAGCAAAGGGGTTCTCTACGTGAAAATCATGTTTAAACTCTTCAAGAGAGGCAAGGGCTGGATGAGGCGCCCGATGTTGTGACAGGTATGTTAAAGATTTATCATGATATGTATGTTTTGTATGAGTTGGGTGCCACTCTCACTTTCATTACACCTTTTGTTAATAATTAGACTTCATGTGTGCCCCGAATTATTGTGTGAACCCTTTGGAGTGTCTACCCTTCCGTTGATGAGTCCATTGTTGCTAAAAGAGTGTAATGGGGTTGTCCCGTGTCAATATTGGATAAAACATTACCTTGTCATTTTGTTGAACTTGACATGGTAGATTTTGATATTATTCATGCGATCGATTGGTTACATACATACTATGCCTCTATTGATTGTAGAACTGGCATGGTTAGGTTCCAATTTCAAAATGAGCACGTCATTAAGTGGGTAGGTCATGATTAGGTTGTTGTGGGTAGATTCTTCTCTTTTCTTATGTCTTGGGAATTGATTTCTAAGGGTTTCATATACCATGTTCTAAGGGTTAAGGATGAGCCTTAGAGGGGGATGAAATCTGAAATCTCCAGTATCAATGAGAAAATTGAGTCTCATTATGTTTCCATTAAATAGCTTGGACAATAGTTTGGTCAGGTGTCGACTCAACTTAATCAACGTTAGTGAGGTACACTACCTAGCAACATAGATCAGAATCCTAAATGTGAAAAGAGTGCATAGAGGTTACTACTTGGGGTGGCAAGAGCATCATTGATCCTCCCATGCCAGTTGATGTAGATGATGTTCAAGAGTAGATAGTTGCAACAAGGGATAAATATACAGGAGATGTACGTGGCAAGGATGGGGTGAGTGAAGTTTCTAATGCATCACAAAAGTTGAAACCCATTCCTAGGAATTCTTCTGTCTTCCCTCAAAGAATCAAGAAGCAGAAGAAGGAAGGCAAGTTCAAGAACATCCTCTCCATGCTGAAACAACTCTCCATCCGCATCCCTCTCATTAAGGCGTTGGAGAAGATGCCAGGACATGCCATGTACATGAAGGATCTAGGTAGGAAGAAGCACACTGTAAGTTAGGAGCACTCCTAAGAGCTTCAACATTGCAGTGCGATTACTATGAGGTCCTTGGTCAAAAAGTGAGAAGATCCCAACATTTTCACCATATCCTACATCATTGGAGATATAGAGTTCGCAAGGGCATTATGTGATCCAGGTGCCAGCATTGATCTGATGACTGCTGCGGTCTTCAAGAAGCTAGGCTTGGGAGCCCCTACTTCAACAACCATGGGATTGTTGGTGGCTGACCATACGGTGAAGAAGCCTGTGCGGATACTGCATGATGTGCTCGTGAAGGTTGAAAAGTTCATATTGCCTGCAGAGTTTGTGATCCTAGATTGTGAGGTTGACTTTAACGTTGTAATCATCTTGGGAAGACCATTCCTAGTCATTATTCTAGCACTAGTAGATGTGGAAGCGGATTGACTTAGGTCCAGATTCAACGACAAAGAAGTTATCTTCAATATTTGTCGGTCTATAAAAAGGGTAGATGATTTTAAGAATGATTTCTTGGCAATTGGTGAAGTCTAAATAACCATGTTTTCCAAGTGGTGCTGCGATAGTAAATCAGGCACTATATGGGAGGCAATCCAAGGTGGAGTTTGACGCTTAGACACGCATGTATGTTTTTTGACCCCTTATACTTTATTTTTCTATGATTATGTGCATTGGGGACAATGCAACTCTTTTCGATGGGGTGAGGGTTAGTACGGGCCTCGATGAAGTCTGATTAGCATGGGTCCATAACTACCCCAATATTTAATCCTGGGGTTTTCTTTATTGTGTTTATTTTCCTCATGGATAGTTATTTTCTATTGAGCCAGCATGTTTAGGATGTCTTAGGTAGTATTTGTAGCATATAGTACTAATATTTGTGGCTTATAGTATGTTTTTATATTTTCTGTGAAAAATAATACCCACAAAATTATGAATAGCTAGTTTAGATAGAAACCATGTGTTTTTGTGTATGTTGAAACTTGTCCTGATAATTGAGGTTAATTCGAGATAAAAAGCATTATCTGAGAGTTTTTTTTGTATGATGTAATCAGTGTCATGTGAGTGTAAACTTAATTAGTTAAATTCACGTGTTGTGTGCTAATTCATAACATGCCCTGTTACTTTAAGTTACACTGTAGATTAGTCAGATAAGAAAAGGATCTTATGTTATTGATCTTGAAAGTCCACATAGCCTAAATGACCAACCAAATTAGTAGAATATCCCTTGATAATAATATATGAGCCTTACATGTACCTATTATTTGCAAACACCTAATTGACGAAGCCTTTTTAGTTGTAAAATCCTTAAATTGGCCCCGGTTGTTTGTTGAACATTGTGCACCTTCACTAAGGCAAAAAGTCTAAGTTGAGGGTGGCTACAGAATGTGGCCATGGTTCTGAGGGTAAATAATGTGCATCTCAAATTAGACCAAAAGCCTAAGTTGAGGATGACTGGTGTAAGGGTGAAACAAAAAATAAAGGGGGAAAGTTAGTGATACAGAGAAAAGGAGAAAAATCATGTACCGGGTGGAAGAAAAATAAGTGATGCCTTAGTTGTGAGTTAAAAAGAAAAATGACGTGTAAAAGCATGGCAAAAAGCTGAAAATGAAAAAAAACCACTCAGAAAAGCTTGAAATTGGAGAAAAGGGGAGAATGGAGTGGAATGTAAAGTAAAAGTGTCTGTTGGGCAAAAGTGTAGCTAAACGCAGTGTCAAGGAGGGTAAAGGTCTTTAGTCACTATGTTCCCAGGATATCGTACCAAAGACCCCTGAGCCTACATTACAAGCTTATAAAGTCCTAAAGTGATCCTAGTCCTATTAATCAAAGGCCTTAGTCATGAGTATAGGGGCAAGCCTGTGGTATTAGGCATGATGCATGAGTATCTTTTGTGAGAGCGAGTGATTTTGTATAGTCCTAAGATTATACATGAAAACATCAATGAGAGTGTAATATGGGACTTCTTTCCGTGAGTTCACTGACATTGCATCGTTAGCACTAGACTTATTCAGTGATTACAACTTGTTAATAGCATTTCATTTGTCATAGTTGTATTGTCACATGCATGAGTCTATATTGTTTTGCTAGATGCCTATCTGGTTCTGTTTTGAAAAGTGGTGTGAGTATTTGTGCTAATGTTTGGTTGAGGTTTGCGTGTTACTATACTACTGATTTAGATTGAGTCCGTCGCTTGAGGACAAGTAACAATTTTATGTTGAGGGTTATTGATGTGTTTCTAAAATACAACACTTTTGATGCTTAAAACTTGGAATTTTATGTGTTCTCAAAGCGATGTTAGTTGGTTTTTATGTATTTTTGTGTTTTATTTGTAGGTTTCCAGGGTTGTCCTTGATTTTGGGAAGAAAATGCAGAAGTTGATGTTTTTGATGAAGCACGAGACCTTTTACGGAGTATTGCACTCTTCGAGGTGTGAAGGAGGTTTCGTGAAAATTTCTAGTTAGGGGTTGATTTTTTGAAGTTTGTTCTACAAACATGCAGATGGGTCGTGGATTAGTTTAGGAGTCGTAGATCACGTTTCGTGCCATGAGGAGCAGAGTAGAAGGAATTTATGAAGTTTCATCAGGAAAAACCCCTTACGAGTTATAGAACACTTTGCGAGCCATAGAGGAGTGTCGTAAACCTTCAGTCTAGTTTTACGACAACCCGATTATAGGTCGTGGAATAAAATATGTCTTGTAAAGCTGTTCGTAAGGCGTGCTAACCCAACTATCCTATTTTATGTAGGATTTGTATTTTAAATAATAAAAATAGGTTTTATGTCATTTTTTATAAAGTGCATCGAGAGTTCGACTAGTAGAGAGGAAAGATAGTGAAATTGAGTAGAGAAAACATTAGAGTGTTTTGAGAAACACTTGTACATTAATTTGATCTTATAAACTTTTGATTTTTATTGAAGTTTGGATTTGCTTGTTCTTAATTCAATTGTGTAAGTGCTCTATTATGTTATTCTGATTCATAAGTTTTGCATCTACACAAATCATGTGTAGTTAAATCAACTACTAGGCTTGTGGGAACGATAAAGAACTAACAAGCTAAAATTGAATAAATCATAATTCTTGGAAGGTGTGTATGCATGTATTAATTAACTCTCTTCATTTCATATGTTTTCTGATGATTACCAACATTAGAACTTGCCTAGTGTTACTAAATGGACTAAGGTGGTAATGAATAGGAAAAGAGTTTAATTAATAGGTTTTGATTGATATGTTCTCATTTAATCGACCGAACTGGGCCACGGGAGGTTTTACTAGGACTAATAGGTAAGGTTTTGTAATACACACTCTGGAGATGGGTCAAGTCACGCAGAGAAATTATCCTCACACCTGGACCAAAGGATTGGGTAAACTTAACTTACCGTCCATCATGCCACACACTAATACAATATCCTAGTTTTTCTCCACATTTATTAAACTCTTTTGTTAGTTAGGTTTACTTTATTGCCTGTTATTGTAACCCCCCCGGGAAAGTAAATTGGTTAATCACTTGAATTGCATTACTTGATTCTCTTAACTGTACGTATTCCCTGTGGGGTTGACCCTAACCTTTGTTAGGTTTTATCTCTTGACGACGACTGTTTTATCATAAAAAAGGAGGATTAACTTGGGCGACATTAGTTATATCTTGATGTTGATGATATGATGATATGTTCATGATGAGATATTGAAATGTAGAAAGTCCTAAGTCTCTTATATCCCCATGGCGTGAGTCATACTTACCTGCCTCTTAGTTCTTATATATTATGTGCTATGTGAATTCATGAAAATTATTATCCTTGTGACATTGCCATAGTGTAAGTCATACTTTCATGTCCCTTAGAACTATGTGTTTATGTCTTATTATGCACTTCAAAACTAATGATGTGTTTGCAGATGCTATGAGGCTTGTTTGGGAACTCTCGGGTTCCCATTCACCATGTCACTCCTAGGCCTTAGGCCAGGGTCGTGACATGTATATTTTTAGATACTATCTATTGAGGGTGAGGCCGGGAGATGTATTGTCCCGTCATCAATTTTTATTAGAGGTGATGTTGGATATTTTGATATGTATGTATTGAGCCCATCTCTTACAATGCTACGTATTATGAAAGACTCCCTTAGTCCCTTATTCTCTCTTATGTGTTGAATTCTTGTTGTACGAATGAGATTAAAGTCTTAAGTACCCAATTGCCCCCGTAGCATGTATCATACTTACCTGCCCCTTAGACTTTATTTGCTATGTGATTCATACTAATCCTCTTCCCTACAACATCCCAATAGCATGAGTCCAAAGTCCCATTTTTCCTAGAAATTTGTGCTGCTTGCCTTAACCTACGCTTCCACAATCAAGGATGAGCTATGCTTGCTTAAGAGGTTTGTTTGGGGTTTCCTTCGGGTTTTTCATTCGCTGTGTAATAGGTAGGCCCTAGGCTTTGGTCGTGACAGTAGAACTAGTAACTTAATAACTTTAGTAATAACATCTTAGCATGTTGACCTTATATATGTAATATAAAGTCAATCTATTAATTGTGTGATTTGTATGATAATTTTTGAGTTAAATAGATGTGACTAAACTGGTAAATTTTAGACCATGATTAAATTGTTTAAGTGAATTAAAATTTGTGAGTATTATTGTATAAGCAGTAATAATTTTATATCAGATATATAGAGGATATAGATTGTTCAAGAACGAATAAAAGGTGTAAGTGTAAGTTGGTGAGCTGGAATGTATTAATAGATTGTTCAAGAACGAATAAAAGCTCCAAGTATGAGTCGGTGACCTGGAGTGTATTTACGAATTCAGATACCGTATGCTAGTTTGATCGTAAGTATAATTTTGTGAATATCCTTGCATTTATCATTTATGTGCTATGATAAGATAATGGACATATTTATGTTAATTTAAGATGAAAAACAACAAGAAAAAACTCATGTGATGGATTGGAAGACAAAATAAGATAATACAAGTTACAAGAAGGAAAAATAACTCTAGATAGGATGAAGAGATGAGTCTTGTCATTCAAAGCCCCAACATATGGAGGAAGAATTTGAGATAGTCCTCATGTCACAATTAATCAAAGGTTTGTTTTATTCTTTTTCGCATTCATGATTTAGTAGTTTATTCTATCATGATTATTGTCTTTTATTAGTTATGAGTAGATATATTCATAATTAAGGTTATGGAACTTAGTTTAGGGATGATAATGACGAGTTCTCTATAATAAAATTTTCATTAATAAAGGGTGTTAATTGTGTATATAATGTCTTTCATACTTAACACTTTCCTTAAAGAAGATTAATGACCATTAGTAAGGAGTATTTTCTATATTTTAACCTGCTTGACCAAAATGATACAAATTAGGAAAAACATTTTCTTAACAGGGATTTGGTGAAACCAATCACCATATAATAACTAAAGAGCGAGAGGAGATAGTTACCTTGCGATTTTTGATAGATGAAGGATTAAATTGACATAGAAGTGCATGAGAAGGACTTAGGATGATAATCTCTTTCATTGAGTCGAGAGACTTTAGGAGACTTATAGATTCATCAATCTTGCACAATAGCAACACCTGAGATAGATAGTAAAGTAGTTATCGGAATGCCAATATCTATAAACTGCAACTCTAATTTCCTTTTTTTTGTCAACATAAAATAAGTATTTAACATAGTTGATTATAACTAGAAACCTCTGATTCTCTCATTATAGTTAGTATATTGAATCTTAGTAGAAAAATATAAGTAAACTCCAGTACACTGTCCATGAGTTTCGGTCTCAACCCAGTAAGATTATTGTATATTGAATTAACCATTTTAACTCCACAAAAAGGTATAGTTTGGGTGCATCAGAAATTTAAGGTAGATTACTAGTAGTTGATGTTAATATAATTGAAATTTGAGGTTGAATTCTTCTCACTTGATATTTTTGTGATGTCTAAGGGAAATATTTCATACAGGAATATAGACCTTATGAGTTTTCATGGGTCCAATTCTCGACAAGCCACCAATAGAAATATATAGACATTGTGACATATCATTATATGGCATTCTACTACATTATCTTTTTTTTATGTTGCTATACTTGTTTACCAGATGTTTCTTGTTAGCTGTCCTCTCTTATTTTTTTTAAGTTAGTCAATTTGAGGGATATGATATTTAGCTAGGTAATGTTTCATACTTTATAATAGAACTATCTAACACTACAAGAAAAGAGACTTTTAACGACCATCTCTTAACGACGAGAAATGAATCTGGCCGTTATAAATATACTTATAGTGACTAAATTCTTTTCCAGTCGCTATAAATTTACTTATAGTGACCAAATATTTTTCCAGTCGTTAAAAATAAACCTATAGTGACCAATTTTTTTTCCGATCGTTATAAATATACTTATAGCGACCAAATTATTTTACGGTCGTTACAAATACACTTATAGTGACTAATTTTTTTCCGATTATTATAAATACACTTATAGCGACCAAATCTTTTTTCGGTCATTAAAAATAAATTTTAATCTAACATTAACGAGGGGACAAATTTGATTTTTAAAAAGCATAACATGCCATTGTTAAAACATATTAGTTAGTGTAAAAATATGTTTAACTAATATGAGAATAAAGAGATCAAACCAAATCATGTTATAAGTGTAACAAGAGGTGTTTTGTTAATCATTCTGATAAAAATCCTCCATCTTTTATAATTTTGCTTATTCCGTAAAAAAAAGTTTAATAAAAAGAAAAACATATTAATTTATTATTTTCTAGTAACTCTATCCATCATTTGTATTATATTCAAATATATAAAATTTTGAAATATTATAAAAATATTTAGTTACAATCTTTTTGACATAATTTTTTTAACTTAAATATTTTCTTGATATAGTTTTTATATATGTTTTTATTTTGAGAGACAATTTATTTATCTTTACTTGACATTTTTAAAGATGCAAGATGAAGTAGGTCAAAACAAAAAATTGTAATGAAACAAAAAATTAACAATAAAAGTAATAATATTAAATATATAATTATGAGCTTATGAGATTAATTTAAGGTAGAAAAGTTAAATAAATTTGATCGTAAGTAATTTTCTCAAGAGGAAAGATGTTTCTCCACTTGCAAAGTACCTCGATCAATAGATTTAAGAATCAGTATCCAGTAATAATGTTTCTTCTAATAAAAAAAATATATATTGTACTGATTTTTTATTCCATTATTGGTTGTGAAACCAACAAGTGTATACAAAGAAAAATCATTTGTTTAAGTTAGAAAAGTATAACGTGAAATTTTACAAACAGAAAATTTAAAAACTTTACATGACATATAATCAACAACTAATTAATTAAGAAATCGTAATTTTTTTATTATTTAAAATTTAAGATGATATAATTGATTTGTATCTTCATAATAATTTTAATGATATTGAATTATTTATATTAGGTGTATATCATTAGTATAAAAAGTGAAACTAAAAGAAGTTGGGGGTTTTATCCATGAAGCAATGTGCAAAAAGTCAATATCTTAAGGTGCAAAATACAAAACAAACAATTTTAAGTCTAGAACTAGGAAGCCCAACTTTCTTTTTATATGGTTGTGAGAACAGAAACAAATTTTATATTTTATTGTGGTTAATCTTTGATTTTGCGAAAAAGTAAAAGGAAGATAATAGTTATTAGGAGAAGTTTTTATACTTGTTTTTTGAAAGGTCATGTAGTTTGAAGAACTCATCCTCAGAAAAAGTGTAAAGATGTATAAGCAACAGAAAATTTTGAAGCATAGGAAGAATGCATTTCATATTTCAAAAATTATTTTAAAATATTCTAGTTTAATTTTTATTTTATTAAGATTTAAAAAATATAATATTATATAAATTTGTATGTCTATATTTTTGTAACTTTACGCAATTGTAGTGAACTATGAAATTTTATATGAATATAATAAATTTGTATATTTTCATATGTGCATGTTTTTGTATGTTTCTATGTGTAAAATCTATACGGAGTTTGCACTTATGCTGATTTGATTTGTGGTTATAATTAAGGTTTTAATAACTAGAACTGAAGAGAGCCTTGGAGTAACTGGTAAAGATGTTGTCATGTGACTAGAAGGTCATGGGTTCAAACCTTAGTAACATCATCTGGCAGAATTGCAAGGTAAGACTACTCTACAATAGATTCTTGTGGTTAGACCCCTCCTCGGAAGTGCACGAAAAATTTGGTTGCTACAAAAAAGGTATAACAACCGGATTTTTGTCATCGTTAAAGCTTTTGTAACGATCAAATTTAATTCGGTCGTTAACTTTTGACGACGGAATTTAATCCGGTCATTAACTTTTAACGTCGGAGCTACTAACAACCGGTGACGACGGGATTTGTATCGGTCGTTATTGACTAATAATGACCGGATTTATACTTTTAAAGATCGAATTTCCCCTCGTTAAAGACCTATTTTCTTGTAGTGTAATTTGTACTTGTAAGTTCCCATAAATTGAAAGGTCATGAAGCATGTTTTGAGGGAGGTATCCCCAGAACTTTCTAATTTTGGGCATTGGGTGCCCATCACTAGACCCTTCACAGGTTGTGTGGGGAACCACTAGCCATGGTGGGCTCTCGTCAAAGGGTCTCGCCCAAGACCCCATAAGGGATGTATCTATGAGAGGGGGCCACAACCTATGGATTTCAATCCAATATGGGCCTCATAGTGAGCACCTCTTTGTCCAGTCATCAAGGCCCTTGACCACGACCCTCATGGATTGTGGTACCCTCGATGTGCCATAGTGGGGCCATCATAAAGGGGTCCACCTACTTGAACTCTATATTCTATGAGGGGCATTTGAGTTATTTTCTTAATTTCTAATTGTGTATTTATATGGTTTTTAGGACTAAATACTCATCTATTAACTACCCTAAGTCCCTAGTGGTCTTTCATTCACACCCAATCCTTAAAACCAAAAAAACTCTCTCTAAAAAAAATACTCCCAAGGTTCTCATCTTTCCCAAGATAGATTTCTGTTGAAGATCAAGAAATTAACCTCAAATTCAAGGCAATGTTTCCAAAATTACATTACTTTCTTAATCAAGATATGTAAGTTTTGTACTTCAATACATGTAGTCCAAAGATCCTCAACTGTTCAAGTGCTTGCATGTATGAACTTCATATGTTTTATCTAATTCACTTTCAATTATATAAATTATGTCTCTATCAATGTTGAGTACGAATTATTATGTAATTTCATGATTTTGATGGCTTTAAAATCAATTCCCTACAAAGCTATTAGGGTTTATAAATGCACATTATGGATTGTTATGTTTATGATGTAAACTGATGTAATTCCTCATACTTATGAATGATCTCCATGAATTTTTCATATTTTAAAGTTGTTTTGCCATTAATTCCACATGATTTACCCTAGTTTTCAATGAATTGTGATCATGAATGACAAAAGCTTCTTTTAAGCTTTATGAAAGCTATTCAAATATGTTATATAAAGTCCCTGCAATGATGAATGAATGAATGATGAATGATGAAAGAATTAATGTTAGTGAAAGGATAATTCTTATCAAATCATTGATTCATGTGCGATATAGAAAATTCTCACATTAATAAATTACCAAGATTTTAATGTGATATTCTAAAGAATGATGGTTTTTATGATTTGAAATTTGATTCATTTATGATTGGCTATTGTATTATGCTTTACTATTTGTTAGATTCGACTTAGCATTGAGAATGCTTGAGATGGTGTTTGGTCCAATGTTTGTTAAGGTTAGCCACCTAAGGGAATCCTAATAGCCATCTCATGTCTAAAAATATATGCCACCATAGGTTGCTTTATTTGTCCTAGGCTAGTGGATATAAATTTAGACCTTGACTATTGACTTTCGTGCTATGATAGAGACTACCAGAGAAAGTAGCCTCCTTCTTTCTCTATGTAGGGGTTAAATTGGATTCTATGGTATATCTTGTATGATCTAATTATTGGTTATAATTATACACCAAAGAAATGATTATCTTGCTTTGAGCCTTACTATAATTTGATGCTTTGACCATAAAATTAATATTCATATTTTAACTCATGCTTAACTTTTTGCTCATGTTATTGTGGCCTTGAATCCCAGAGACACCTCTCATGCAACTCAAAATGTCCTTATGGTGTATCTTTTGAATTTCTTAAAATCTATATGTTATTTGGAAAATTCTATTTCGTATTCATTTTCAGGAGGTAAAAATCTTTATGAATGCTGTCGCCCTCGATTTTAGGTGACTTGTATAAAGAAAATAATTTTGTGGGTGATTCCAACCTAAACCAGAGGGGTACATGACCAGTCCGCATCACTTAATTGTTCTTTCATGGTACAAAAGTGGCCTAAACTCATTCATAGACAAAAATTTAAGAAATTGGAAGTTCACGGGAAAATGACCTATGCGAAACCCAGTCTGGGTTGCGTGTTAATTCCACTGTAGTATAAATTTTTCCAAACTTCTCCAGTTCCATGTAAGGGTAATCATGTCATAACCCAACACCCTTACATGCGAGATTACTACATTATTTCACAATTTTTAGCCCTAATTCACTCAAGAACACTCTCTAATTCCTCTCAAATCCTCACCAAATTCCTCATCTAATTTCAAGATTCTCACGAACTCTCTTTGAAGAACAAGAATACAAGTGAATCTTTGAAGTCTCCTAAGATTTCCTTCATGTAATTTAAAGGTTTAAGGCATGCGAGTCTTTATCCATGGGCCCTTCCACCCATATATCCCAACTTTCCTTTTTTAAGAAATTTCATGATTTCAAGGCTTGGTACTTTATGAGTACTTCTTATTATGAATTATGAACATGATTTATGTTTGATGTTATCAAGTATAGGTTTGATTATTACATGGATATCTATTATGAGTTTATCCTACAGGTTGATTTTTGACTATTGAAACTACACATGTAAGGAAACAATGGAGACCCATGAAAGGTTGTGGATTTTAAGATTGATTGCATGATACCCAAACCAAGTGATGTACTATTATTTTGGTTGGTTAATTTGAATTCATTTCTAATGATCATGTGTAACACATTTCATATGACTCAAAATGTCCTTATGATGTATTCCTAGAACAAACAAGAAATGTTGAATATTTCAAAAAATGATATGTGTAGGAACAAGCCCGCATCGCACCCCTACTCTATGACAATGCAAATGTTTTTGAACTTTTCTAGTTGCAAGTGAGGGTGATTGGGTTATAACTAAACAACCTTATAGACAGGCTCTTTTATTTTACAACTTTTAGCATAATTCACTTAAGAACTCCCAAAAAATCCTCTAGATTCTTCGCCAAATATTTTTTCTAACATCAAGATTGTAAAGAGTCTCTTTAGATTTAAAGAATTCAAGCAAATCCTCCAAGTCCTCTCAAATTTCCTTCAAGTAATTTCAATGATTAAGGTATGTCGGTCTTCATTCACGGGTTCTTCTATCCATGGAGCCCAACACTCTTTTTTTTTTACATTAAATTTCTTGATTTCAAGAATTGTTACCCTATGAGTTTTTCCTATTATGCATTATGAACATGATTTAAGTTTATTATATCAAGTATTAATTTTATTACGCATGAATATCCTTTGGGGTTTGATGTTATAATTAGTTTTATGGTACTAATGCTATGTACTCCATGATGCCATGAAAAGCTATAAATTTTTTATAGATTTTAATGAATTTCATGGTACCCAAATTGTGATTTTAGTACAATGTTGGTGGGTTGTTTTGAATGATTTATAAATGAATTGACTTTACTCCTTACTTTCTAAACTCTTGAATTGCATGATTGTAATCATATATACACATACCCACCATGTTTTGACAATGTTAAGTGACAAACCTCTAATGTTGATGAAAGTCTTATGGCATGATATGTGAATCATGAATGTTCTAATTGTTGAATGGCCATTAAGCATGTTATGAACTCATGAGAATGTTATGAATGTTATGAGTGATATGAATCCCTTCCTTTGATATAATGATGTTATGGTTTTTATGTGCTACTCCTATGACACAACCATGAATTATGAAGTTATGTAAAATATGACTATGTATATGAATTGAGCATTCCATGGTATGTATGTAGACCTAGCACTGGGAGGACCTTGATTGGTATCCATTGTCCCTTTACTATCTACCATAATAGGATATACTGTGATACATATTGAAAAGGTTATATCATTAAGTAAGGACATTTATTAACTCCTACAGAAAAGGTCATGCCGTAAGGTAAGGGCATCTATCATTACGTATCAAAAAGGCCATGTCATAAGGTAAAGATATTTGGTAACACATTTTGAAAAGGCTATGTCGTAAGGTGAATGTTTCGTTTACCTTGGAAAACTAGAACAACTCCCTTTCCAGTGTGGAGTGAACATTAAGATTCCAAGAAGTAGCTCACTTGGTCTTACATGTCGGTTGTGGTCCTTTCCAACCTATGTATGACAATTCATGTGATTTGTCTATCCTGATGCATGTTTTGACTAAGGCATTGACCATTTATGTCATATTGAGCCTATGTCCAATGATTATTATTATGCATATTATTTAATTATGGATTATGTTTCCTTCTTACATTATACATTCCAAGTACTAAAGCATATTTTACCTAACAATGTAGGGACTAGAGCTCCTATTCATCCTCTTCCATGTGGCTAGTCGGCATAGTTGACGATTGATATTGGTGATTCCTCTAGTTCGGGGACAACATCCATTGTACATTCACGCTTTGATAAGACTTATTTACTTTTGGACATTTACTTTTAAGGGTAAGCCCAGGAAATGCCTTGGCACCCGTTCCACTCATGCTGGAGGTGTCATTGGATATATATGTTATGATCTTGACACTTATGATGATTACATAATTTTGTAAGACTCTCTTTAGTCCTTATCCCTTTTTATGTGTTGTTGATTGTTGATGTTATGATATGAAAGTCCCAAGCCCCTGCTTTCCCCATAGTGTGAGTCATACTTACCCTCCCCTTAGTCTTTGCTTGCTCTTAAATGGGGGAAAGTGCTATTGCATATAACATCCTTATAGCTTGAGTCCATTGACCCATTTCCCTTAGAATTTGTAAGAAACAAGACATTGTACGACCTCATTGTATCTTGGAAACATGGTTCTGAATATTATTGACCAAGGTGAAGCTCTATGGAAGCTCTCACCATCCTTGTGAGGTTATACAAACCATGTGGAGCCTTCTTAGAGTGACCCTTGGCCTTGTGTGGGCTGTTTGAGCTGAAATATGGAGTTTTGGACTAAGGCACGCCACACATGGACCCCAAACGAATCGTGTGAGGCTTCACGGACCATGTGGTGGGTTGTGTCGTGGCCTTAGTCTTAAAATTTCACAGTTTTGGGACCTAGTAAGGTGGTACGACCAAGTATACAGTTCGTACAAAATGATAAAGTTCGTATGGCCTCCTGTGTGGGTTGTAGAGTTAAATTTTTCTATGTATTGGATCACCATCTTGAAACTTTGTATTGAAGAAATTTCTGTAAGTGATGTGGGACGGAGGAGGCACATGGACCATATGTCTTGGTACGGTCCGTACCACCCTCCGTATGGATGCCTACGTTGAATTTTTCTAATTATGGGATTACCGTTCCAGATCACCATCAAGTGAAATATTCCTAGTGTTGGGTCACGGGCATGTGCACGGTGCGTATGGTGCCTCAAGAACCTTACCATCCTCCCTGAGACTCGACTTCATTAATTTTCAACTCGTTTCATTAACAACATTTTTGTAATTTTAGTTTATCCTAAGGGTCTCTTGTGACTTCCTATGCTACCTAATGACATTAAAATGACCTATACTAAAATTCCTTTAATTCAAATTCATTCTTATACTCAGAATTCTCTCCAGCCACTCTTAAGGAATACTCTTTTAAAGGACACTTGTGAATCTAAGCCTGGGAATCAAGGAAAAGCCCATTCTTCATCAAATTTCTTCTTGAATATTCTTCATTAGCTAAGGTATGTGGGATTGGTTCTTGGTACCTTTAAACTAAGAGGATCCAAACTTTTTCAAGTTATTTTAATGAATTTTAGGACACTTAAAATGTGCGTTTTGAATAATGTGATTTATTAAATTGAATTGATATATGGTCTATGTTTATTTATTGATTTTAAAGTGAATAAAGCCCTAATATGATAAAATGCATTGAAGTTATGCAGTTATGAAAGTGCATGTCCCCTTTAAAGCTTGATTTGTGCATGTGCAATCAATATTATGATTTAAATGTGAGTTTTACTTATGTCTTTACTTGAATTTCATAATGTATTATTGATTTATGTTTTAAAATCCATTGCCCATGCTATTTTACATCTCATTCATGGAATATGCATACATAACTATGGTTTTCGTGAAGTTTATAAAGTGGGTCAAGACTGAATAAGGTTTATGCATATTATTTTTCATAAAGATTATGGTTATGAAAAGAATGTGATTATATAAATGTCTATGATTAAGTCTCATTGAGAAATTATGGGTGTTTACACCACTATGCTCAGGGAGCATGGATTGAAGGAGGGTGAACTATCCCCAAGGGTCCCCACTTATTTCTCAAGAAAGTGCTCCAGGAGCTATTCCTATGCATGAAAGTATTTTATGAAGAATTGTTTGGCTTTTTAGCTTAAGTATTGATAATTATGAAGAACGCGATTTGGCCTTTAAGCCTAAGGATGCATTGTTATGTTTTGAAAGACTCGTGCCTCTTTTAAAAGCACATAACATATATGTATTCTAGTAGGATGATAACCTAGAAACGATGGGATTCGATGCAGGGTGAGCTATCCCCAAGGGTCCATACACTTTCTCTTGAACTATGTGCCTAACATAGGTATATATTCATGCCCCTTTGGGGAAAGAAGGAAAAAGAAGAATGTTAAGTATCTACCTTTTGCAAGTATGTCACCTATTTATCCATTGTGGGGAAGCTAATGGAGTTCAAAGTTATGGATCACTTGGTCTTATGCCAGTTACAGTCTAGTCCTCATTATATATATAAATTATTTTCACATTCTTGCATCATGTACCTCATGTCATATTGTTATATTACTTTTCCTTACTATATATCTCTTTCTATATTATGTGCCCTTTTCATCTTACTTTGAATGCAGGTTTGATAAATCATATGCATTGCATGCCCCAATACATAGTACATTCAAACATGCTAGTGCATACTTTTGCCTACATGATCTAACTATTTAGGGATCTAGGACTACATTCATCCACTATAGGACAGTTAGCTCAGATCTTGAGATTTACTTGTTGTGCTCAAACCTATCTTCCAAGGACCAACCACAATTCCTCTACCTATAGTGCTTTTGTTTATGTATTTTCATTGAGTGTGAACCCGGGACATGTCTTGGCCTCGTCCTATCTTATAATTTGAGGCATTGTTAGATATCTTGTGTACTCCTTTACATTTATATGGTAAGTATTGTATTTGGAGATTATGTGTATGGTTGTAGTTAACTATTGAATATCATGATGAGGACTGGCTATGAGTATAATAAGATGTTTATGTGTTATGATGTGAATGATCCTAAGTACCGAATCACCCCCAGAGAGTGAGTCATACTTACCTGCCTCTTAGTTTTTAGTGCTAATATGCTATTTTGTTCCATGTTTCTCCCTTCCCTTATGACATCCTTATAGCATGATTCCTAATTTCCCACCCCTTAGAATTATGTGTTTACTATTTGATTATGCTTTTGAACTGATGATATGAGTATGGATACTATAAGGCTTGCGTGGGGACTCTCGAGTTCCTGTTTACCATGACACTCCTAGACTCTAGGTCCAGATTGTGATAAGCTTTATATCAGTAAACTAGGTTTGTATATGATCCACAGAGTCTGACATGATGCATCAAGTAGAGTCCTATTTCATGGGTGTGAAATGTATCATGCCTGTGAGTGGGAGGCTATAATGGGGATCAAGGAGTTATATCACTTCTTGATGTCTTGCATCATTCTTTTGACCGTATGATTAACTTCCTTATCTTGATAGTGTCCTTACTATGTTACAAAAGATGCCTCCATGAAGAGCTCCCCTACTAAGACCAGCCCCGGCTTGTAAGGACCAAGTTCCTCAGGGACCTATGGATGATCCTATCTCTAAAGGTGAATTTCGTACAACCGTTGCTATGCTTTCACAAATGGTGACTTCCCAAACTTTGCAGGCTAATCTTCCTCGGGATCCCACTCTGTCTACAAGGGTGAGGGATTTCACCCGGATGAATCCTCCGAAGTTCTATGGGTCAAAGGCTAATGAAGATGCTCAAGTTTTTAACTTTTAGCTCACCAAAGTGTTGACTGTTATGGGAGTTACTTCTGACAAATGTTCTGAGTTGGTTGCATATCAATTTGATGATTTGGCGCAATTGTGACACACTCAATCATCGAAGAGAGAGTATGTGGTAACGCTATTAATTGGAAGGAGTTCAAGTCACATTTTTGGATTGTTTCTTCCTACATGAGTTTAGGGAAGCAAAGATCACTGAGTTTATCAACCATAGATAGGGTGGTATGATTGTGAGGGACTATCCCCTAAAGTTCACTAAGCTCTCCAAGTATGCTCTTACGCTTGTGGCTAATCTCTGTGCAAGGATGCACAAGTTCATTTCCTATATTTCTGACTTGGTTGTGAAGGAGTGTCGTATGACTTTGCTTATTCTTGATATGGATATCTCCAGGCTTGTGGTACATGCTGAACTGATTGAAAGAGAAAATCTTAAAGAGAAAATGGTGCATGATCCTAAGAGGGCCCGTTATGATGGTGGGTTCTCTAACTCTAGGGATGGTGGTTATAGTCATCCCCAACAAGGCCAAGGTTCTAATTCTTAGGTTGCTAATCCTAAGGTGCCTTCTCCAAAAGCATATGTTGAGGGTGGGCCATTAGCTCCACAATGTGACAAGTGTGGAAGGAGTCACCCTGGAAAGTGCTTATGGCATCTAGGAGCTTGTTATGGTTATGGTGAGACGGGGCAAAAATTTGTTAAATGTCTAAAGGCACAAAAGAAGGGTCAAAAGCTTTAAGGCAATCAAGCCCAACCAAGAGCTCCACCAGGTGTTGCCCCCAAGAACAATAGGTCGTATGCTTTGCATGCTCTGCAGGAAGTGGAGGAAGCCCCAGATGTTGTGACTGGTATGTTGAAAGTCTTTTATTTTGATATTAATGTGTTGCTTGATCTGGGTGCAAATTTATCTTTTGTGACTGTTTTGTTTGCTATTAAGTTTTGTTTGAATCCCAAAATCTTGAGGGAGCCTTTTTAAGTCTATACACCCGTGTGTGAATTTGTTGTTTCTCATAGAGTTTATTGCGGTTGTCCTATTTTTGTGTTACATAATGTCTTTCTGAGTGATATTGTGGAGCTTGATATCTTTGATTTTCATGTGATTCTTGAGATGGATTGGTTTCATGCTTCATATGCCTCTATAGATTGTAGAACCCAAAACGTCATGTTCCAATTTCCGCATGAGCCCGTTCTCAAATGGAAAGGTGGTGTCTCCGCTATTAATGGTTGGGTTATTTCCTAAGTTAAGTCCCTGAAAATGATCTCAAAAGGGTGTAACTATTATATTGTGAGGGTCAAACATGTTGATTTCAGTCACCTACTCTTGAATCTGTCCCGGTGGTGAATGAATTTCCAAATGTGTTTCCCAAAGACTTGCCCGGTATTCCTCCCAAAAGAGAAGTAGACTTTGGCATAGATCTTCTCCCAGATAGTCAACCTATCTCTATTCCTCCTTATCATATGGCACTGACCGAGTCGAAAGATTTTAAGGAGCAATTGAAGGATGTTTTTGAGAAAGGTTTTATTAGACCAAGTAGATCTCCATGAGGTGGTCTAGTGTTGTTTGTAAGAAAGAAATATGGATCTCTTCGGATGTAAATTGATTATAGGCAATAAAATAGGGTAGCCATCAAGGATAAGTACCTGTTGCATGGAATTGACTACTTGTTTGTTCAATTTCAAGGGACCACCCATTTCGTAAAGAATGAACTATGTTCCGGTTATCATCAGTTGGAGGTTAGGGAGTGTGACATTCCCAAGATGGCTTTTCAAACTAGGTATGAGCATTTTAAGTTTGTGGTGATATCATTTGGTTTTAATAATTGTCCGGTTATGTTTATGGATCTTATGAATCGGGTGTTCAAGCTATTCCTTGACAGTTTTGTAATTGTTTTCATTGATGCTATTCTTATTTGTTCCCAAAGTGAGCGGGAGCATATGGATCATTTTAGATTTGTTCTTCAGACTTTGAGGGAGAAGAAGTTGTATGCCAAGTTTAGCAAGTGCAATTTTTTTTGGGTGAGGTAGTTTTACTTGGTCATATGGTTTCCTCTGATGGTATTATGGTTGACCCTAAGAGGACCGAGGCCATGAAGAATTAGCCTAGACCATTGACTCCATTAGATATTTAAAGTTTTCTTGCGTTGGTTGGTTATTACAGAAGGTTTGTTGAAGGGTTCTAATCCATTGCGTCTCCATCAACTAAGTTGATTCAGAAGAAGGATATGTTTATATGGTCGGGAGAATTTGAGAGAAGTTTTCTAAGATTCAACGATCGTCTTAGATCGGCTCCTATTTTAACTCTGTTGAATGGCTTAGGTGGGTTGGTGGTGTATTGTGATGCTTCAAGGGTTTGACTTGATTTTGTGCTTATGCAACATGGTAAGGTGATAGCTTATGCATCAAGGAAAATGAAGGGGCATAGGCATAATTACCTGACTCGTGATCTTGAGCTAGTGGCGGTGGTGTTTGCCTTTAAAATTTGGAGATACTATTTGTATGGGGTACATGTAGATGTTTTCACCAACACAAAAGTTTGCAATATGTGTTCACTCAAACGGATCTTACCCTGAGGCAAAGGAGATAGTTGGAACTCCTTAAGGACTATGACATGAGTGTATAATATCATGCCAACAAGACAAAAGTTATAGCCAATGCTCTTATTAGGCTATCTATGGGATGTGTGGCTCATGTGGTTGAAGGGAAGAAAAAGTTGGAAAGAGATTTTTCCCCGTTTGGCTAGATTGGGTGTTAGGTTGGCCCACTCAAATGATAGAGGCATTTATGTTTAGAATGAGGCCGAATCATCTGTGGTTATCGATGTAAAGGCTAAGCAAGACCAAGATCCATCGTTCGTTGAGTTTAAGAAATTGGTTCCTAGAAGAATATAAAGGTTTTCTCCCAAGGGAGAGATGATGTCCTTTGGTATCATGATCGGTTATATATTTCGGATGTGGATGATCTTAGGAGATTAATCATGAGTGAATCCCATAACTGTCATTACTCAATTCATCCGAGATCTACTAAGATGTATCGGGACTTGACAAAAGTGTATTGGTGGCATGGTATGAAGATAGACATAGCCAAGTTCATATCCAATGCCATAATTGACGACAAGTGAAAGTAGAGCACCAAATGTCACGACCCGGGGTTAGGGCCTAGATGTGACACGACGAGTGGGGACCTGAGAGTCCCCAAACAAGCCTCAATTATCAGAATCCACATCAGAATCCATATAACTAAATGACGGAAATCAAATCTCAGAAATCCATTCATTCATAGATAAGCAAAACAAGAAAGTTTTAAAAAGTGCTCAACATTTGACTCTAGTCAAGGAACAGGGGCCAGGATAAGCTCCTAGCTCACCATCAACAAAAGAGCATACATGGTAAAGATGAGAAAATAACTAGCTTTCCCTCAGAAGACGGGGCTCACCATAAAATATCTTCAAGGACGGACTATTCGTCAAGTGGGTAGTACCCAAACTGCTCCGTCCCTACATGGTAAAATCATGTAGGCATAGAGTATGCGTTAGTACTTTTGAATGCGTTAGTACTTTTGAATGTACTATGTATGCGGGCATGCAATGCATGTGACTTACCGAACCTGCATACCAATGTTAGATGACAAGGGCACATGATATACAAAGATCATATAAGTAATGGAATTTAGTATACAAGATGCCATGAAATTCATGAAACGTGCAATGCGATAATTCTCCTATATAACGGGGATGGACTATAACTGACAAATCAAACTCATGCGAGCTCTTACATGAATTAGACCAATTGGGACCTCCCATCGGTTGGGAGAAGATTACTTGCCAAAGGTAATCTACATCACATCTTACGGAACACACCATTTCGGGTATGATAACCTTTCTTACGGGAATCACTTTTTCGGAAGGATTTTTCATAATCATATCATAAACATAATAAACGAATAACCATTACTTACAACCCGGTCATTTTGGTAATGGCAAACGTACCTATGTTGGCACATAGTTCAAGGAAAGGGAGAGAGACCTTGGGGATATCCCTAACGCCCCCAATCTATCGGTGCAAAGTCAACAACATCCCACATGAATGCTTATACATATACGTGCTTCCAAGAGACTCAATATCCATTTCAAAAGTCAAATGCACATTTAGGCTCCAATGCCAAATCATAAGGTCATATTCAAAATGCCAATGCAAGGAATAACTGATCTACGTGTTCAAGATAGTGCAAGCACCTAAGATGCTCAAAGAGCCATACATAGACTTACTGGTGATCACCTTCTAGTCAAACCAATGCCTTATCAAATCATTTCATATAACAAAATTGGGTTTAACCCACCCCATGATTCCCATGTAGAGTGCAATGCATGATGTAGGGATGGCATGGGTAATGTAGAGTAAATATAAAATCAACAATGTAATAGGAAATCTAGAAATCCACAATAAAAATCATATGAAAATCGTAGTATAGTTCACCCATGCATAATACCATCTTTAAGGGACCATGCATGTCTGTAATTGCATAATTCATGACGATTCTTCATAATAGAGCTTAACAAAACTAAAAATCCAGAAAATGTACCGTCCATGCATTGATCAAAGTTAACAAGATCAAATAGTAAAATTCACCTTTAAAGTAACTAAAATTCATGAGGTAGCTTGAAATGAATTTTGGATCTTCTTGGTTGAAAGAAACCAAGAATCAATCCCACAAACCTATATCTTGAGGATGAACTTGAGGACAAAATGGACTCCAAAATGAAAGCCTTGACTTGAGGATCCTAGAGAGAAGTTGGGAATCTTGTAGGAGGGATTTTAGAGAGAGTGAGAGTGAAATGGAGAATGGCTGAAAACTGAGGGAGTTTGGTTAATTTAGGTACTTAGGAGGGGTGGAAAATACCCAAAACACTCTCAAACCAATTTATATTTACATAAAAATTAAAATCAAAACGGGTGAAAATATTAAGTAGGGTCTCATGGCACTGTGCACGGCCAGTAAACAGTGACATGGTCAGTGAACAGTAACCATGTGACTATACTTGGAATTTTCAACAAATTGTTTCAAGCCAAGGGCTTCCAACGGAAGGTCGTATGGATCGTATGATGTTTCAAGGGACATACAAGGGTCCGTATGAAGGTACCAAGGAAGGACACACACTTAGAACACAATTTGGCAAACAAAATCGTATGTGACTTCACCCTCATGGACCATTTGCTGCCACACGGTCCGTGTAGGTGGCCGTGTGGGTTGGCTGCACGAACAGACTTAACGAAAATAAGCATAACTCCTTGGTCCGAACTCGGGATTAGGTGAGACCGGACGTGTTTGAAAGATAATTCAAAGCACTTCAATTTGATTGGTTGTGGGCCACCCAGTGCATTCTTTGCTAAGAGATATGTCCATTTAAAGTCAACCCTTCTATTGGTACTTGTGAAAAACTTAGCCAATGGAATTCCTTCGAACTTGACTTGATGTAGGAGACCCCTGATGATCTTAAACAACATAAATACACTTGAATTGAAAGCTTGAAAGTGAACTTAGCTTAAGCATGAAGATCCCATACTTAGAACTTTTCACTCTGGAATCTTTACGGATGACCTGGGTCGTGCCACCCCACACGGGTCGTGCACTTGGTCCGTGTAAAGGTGACTTTACACACAGTAAACCAAATGGAAGGCCACACGAACCGTGTGGAGTCATATGGACCATGTGAAGGTTCGTGTTCCTTTACTTGGAAAATTTCCCAATGGGAAGCCGATTAAGTGCCACTCCACGGGAGGCCATAAGGACTGTGTAGTATCACATGGGCCGTGTAGGCTCCTCCGTGAAGTGATACCTGACAGCTTTCCTGGGAAAAAAATTCAGGCCTCAAAATAAGGCCAGTGGGAGAATAATCTGGCTTTACATTCTCTCCCCCTTGGGAACATTCGTTCCCGAATGTGCAAGAACAAGGCTTGCAAGGTTAGAGTTAGGGTAAGACACGTCCGACACAAGATTCAATGCGTAATTCAAATCAAAATCAAAAGGTTTTACACCATAAGCATCATCAAAACTATAGTTCAAGACCCTTAAACTCATATCAAGGTTGCATCCACATCACTTGTAAGAAGAAAAGATCTTTTATAGTGCACATATGCATGTTATGTTATGAGACTCAAAAGGCAAGAAATAGCACTATCAAATAAGGAAGATTCTTAGTACCTCAGGCTTGAGTAGATTGGAAAAGATGAGGGTATCATTTCATTATGTCCAGCTACGCCTCCCAACTAGCACTCTCCACTTGTTGATTTCTCCAAAGTACCTTCACCGAAGCCACATCCTTGTTACGAAGCCGCTTTACTTGCCTATCCAAGATTGCCACCGGCACTTCCTCATAATACAAATTTTCTTCAACCTCAATACCTTCCAAAGGCACAATGGTGCTAGGATCACCAATTAGCTTCCTCAATATAAATACATGGAAAATCGGATGAATGAAACTCAAATCCGGAGGTAACTCAAACTTGTAAGCCACACCTCCAATCCGATCAACAATTTCATAAGGGCCAACAAACTGGGGGCTTAACTTGCCCTTCTTACCGAAATGCATCACACCCTTCATAGGGGGAACTTTCACATACACCCAATCCCCGACATGAAATTCAAGGTCCTTCCTCCTAAAATCCGAATAGGACTTTTGACGACTTTGGGCCACTTTCAATCTCTCCCTAATCACCTTTACCTTCTCCATAGCATCCAATACCAAATCTGGGCATACTAAAGCCATCTCACCTAACTCAAACCATACCACCGGTGACCTACACCTTCTCCCATACAATGCTTCAAATGGCGCCATACCAATGCTAGCATGGAAGCTATTATTGTAAGCAAACTCGATGAGTGGAAAATGGTCATCCCAATTCCCCTTAAACTCTAACACACATGCCCTCAACATATCCTCCTAGGTTTGAATAGTACTATCCGCTTGGACATCGATTTGAGGGTGGAAAGCGGAGCTCAACTTAATCTTAGTCCCAAGGCCCTTCAGAAAACACCTCCAAAAGGTGGAAGTGAATTGAGCACCACGATCCGATATGATGGATCTAGGTACACCATGAAACCTTACCAACTCCTGAAAATGCAACCTCACATAGTCCTTGGCATTGAAAGTAGTCTTGACTAGGAGAAAGTGAGCCGATTTTGTCATTCGATCCACAACAACCTAGATGGAGTCGAATTGCCTTCGGGTCCGAGGCAATCCAACCACAAAGTCCATATTCACATCCTCCCATTTCCATGTGGGAATTTCAATGTCTTGGGCAAAACCACCAGGCCTTTGGTGTTCTACCTTCACCTGCTGACAACTCGGGCACTCAGACACAAACATAGGAATATCTCTCTTCATACCATGCCACCAATACACCCCCTTCAGATCCTGATACATCTTCGTAGACCCAGGTTGAATAGAGTAATGAGAGTTGTGAGCCTCACTCATAATCACTCTTCTAAGGTCATCCATATCAGGCACACAAAGCCGATCTTGGTACCGGAGCACACCATCTCCCCCATGGGAGAATACCTCGATCTCCTTTGCAGCAACCAACTTTTTCAACTCAAGTAACGATGGGTCTAGATCTTGCTTAGCTCTTACCTCATTTACCATTGAAGATTCTGCCCCATTCTGAACCCAAATACCACCCTCACTGGAATCAGTCAACCTGACACTCAACCTAGCCAACCGATGAACTTCCCTCGCTAATTCCTTCTTTTCATCACCAACATGCGCCATACTTCCCATAGACAATCTATTGAGAGTATCGGCCACAACATTGGCTTTGGCCGAATGATATAGAACACTCATATTGTAATCCTTCAAAACTTCCAACCACCTCCTTTGCCTTAGGTTAAGATCCCTTTGGGTGAAAACATATTGCAAACTCCTATGATCGGTGAACACATCAACATGGACCCCGTTCAAATAATGTCTCTAAATCTTCAAGGCAAAGACTACCGCTGCCAATTCAAGGTCATGCATGGGGTAGTTTTGTTTATGCACCTTCAACTGTCTTGATGCATATGCTATCATCTTACCATTCTGCATAAGCACACAACCCAGTTTGATCCGCGTGGTATCAGAATATACTATGAACCCCTTTGAACCATTTGGCAAGGTCATGATGGGAGCCGATTCTTCAAAGTTTGAAAACTTCTCACGCATTCATCCGACCATATAAATTTAGCCTGCTTCTAGGTCAACTTGGTCAATGGAGATGCAATAGATGAGAAACCTTCCACGAACCTTCTGTAGTACCCGGCGAACCCAAGGAAACTGCAGGTATCCAAAGGAGTCAACGGTCTAGGCCAATTCCTCATGGCCTCTGTTTTCCTCAGATCCACCTTGATATCGTCTCCAGACACCACATGACCATGGAAGGCTACTTCACCCAACCAGAATTCACACTTGCTAAACTTGGCATACAATTTCTTTTCCCTTAGAGTTTGGAGGGCCATCCTCAAATGATTCCCGTGCTCCTGTTCACTTTTGGAGTAAATGAGAATATCGTCAATAAAGACTACAACAAAGCTATTTAGGAATGGTTTAAACACTCGGTTCAGCAAGTCCATAAATACGGCTGCAGTATTAGTTAGGACAAACAACATCACCACAAATTCGAAATGCTCATACCTAATTCGAAAAGCTATTTTGTGGATGTGACATTCCCTAACCTTCAACTGATGGTAACTGGAACAGAGATCAATTTTTAAGAAGAAAGTGGCACCTTGAAGCTGATCAAACAAGTCATCAATCCTGGGCAACGGGTACTTGTTCTTAACAATCACTTTATTCAGCTTCTTGTAGTCAATACACATACGGAGGGACCCATCCTTCTTCCTTACAAACTACACGGGAGCACCCCACAGTGATGTATTGGGCCGAATAAAACCCTTCTCCAATAAGTCCTTTAACTGCTCCTTTAACTCTTTCAATTCTGTCGGTGCCATCCGATACGGAGGAATAGAAATAGGATGAGTATCTGGAAGGAGATCTATGCCGAAGTCTATCTCTCTATCCAGAGGAATGCCCGGTAAGTCTTCGGGAAACACATCCGAAAATTCATTTACCACACGGACCGACACGAGAGTAGGCACTCTGGAATCCGTATCCTTGACCCTCACAATATGATAGATGCACCTCTTAGAAATCATTTTCCGTGTCTTGAGGTAGGAAATAAACCGACTTTTAATAGAGGAGTCACCACCCTTACATTCAATATTTGGCTTACCGGGAGGTTGGAACTGGACTTTCCAGGTTCTACAATCTATGGAAGCATAAGAAGCATGTAGCCAATCCATTCCAAGAATCACATCAAAATCAAACATCTCAAGTTCCACAAGATCACATAGAAAACTTTTATGCAACATAGCAACAGGGCATCCGTGATAGACTCTACGAGCAACAATAGATTAACCCACAGAGGTGTAGACCGAGATAGGCTCCCTTAAAACCTGGGGGCTCCAAGCGAACTTAATAGCCAGCAGCGAAGTCGCAAAAGACAAATATGCACCTAGGTCAAGCAAAACATACGCATCAAAATCAAAGACTATCAACATACTAGTCACGACATCTGGAGCTTCCTTGACATCTTGGCGGGCATGGAGTGCATAGAACCTGTTGTTCTTTGGGGCAATACCTTGGGGACCCCTTTGTTGACCCTTTCCACCTTGGGCTACCTGACCTCGGCCTCCGCACGCACTACTAGGGAAATCAACAACTTTATGATCCTTGCTTCTGCATCCGAAGCGAAGTCCCAAATCCCTCTGGCAAACACCTGGGTGGGGTTTCCCAAACTTGTCACACATAGGGTATCCTGGTCCGCCACCCACCGGTACCCCAGGAGGGGGTTTTCGAGCATTGGCCACCCGAGCTCCCCAACCTTGGCCCTGCTGAAAGTGACCAAACTCAACATTTCTAGCACCGGAGAACCTACTATCAATGTGGGCTCTCTTTGGATCATGTTCCCTTTTCTCTTTGAGTTTCTCCTCTTGGATCTACTCAGCATACACCATGAGTCTGGCAATATCTTGGTCCCCAATCAGCATAGCAGTACGATATTCTTTCACCAACAAGTTAGAAATACCCAAAACAAATGTGTGCATCCTTGGACCTATAGAACTCCGGAGGATTCATCCGGGTGAAATCCCTCACTCTGGATGCAGGTGTAGGGTCCTGTGGCAAGTTAGCTTGCCTTGCCTAAGCAGTCACAACCTATGCAAGCATGGCGAAAACAGTGCAGAATTCACCATTAGAGATAGGTTCCTCTATAGGCTCGTGAGGGGCCTGATCTTCATCCGCCGGAGTCAGCCTAGGTAGAGGGGTTCTTCCTCGAGGCATCTGCGGAAATGGATCAATGACATCCATAAGTTAGGGAATTTTATAAACAAGTCACAGCACGACACAAGACATGAAGAAGTGAGGAATTTCCTTACACGTCTCCGTAGCCTCCCACTTATAGGTATGGTGCACTTCACACCCATGAATAGGACTCTACTCAACGCGGCATGTTGGTCTCCGAGGACCATTATAAACCTAAGGCTCGAATACTATCATTTGTCATGATCCGGGGTTAAGGCCTAGATGTGACATGGCGAATGGGGACCCAAGAGTCCCCAAATAAGCCTCAATTATCAGAATCCACCTCATTGGTTCAAATAACATCTAAGCACATATAATTAAATGTCGGAAATCAAATTTCAGGAATCTATTCATTTATAGATAAGAAAAACAAGAAAGTTTTACAAAGTACCCAACATTTGCCTCTAGTCAAGGAACGGCGGCTAGGACAAGTTCTGAGCTCACCCTAAAAAAAAGAGCATACATGGTAAAGCTGAGAAAATAACTAGCTCGCCCTCGGAAGATAGGGCTCACCGCAAAAGATCTTCAAGGACGGACTATTCGTCCAGTGGCTGGTACCCAAATTGCTCGGCCCCTACATGGTAAAATCATGTAGGCATAGAGTATGCGTTAGTACTTTTGAATGTACTAAGTATGCGGGCATGCAATGCATGTGACTTACCGAACATGTATACCAATGTTAGTTGACAAGGGCACATAATATACAAAGATCATATAAGCAATGGAATTTAGTATACAAGATGCCATGGAATTCATGATACGTGCAATGCGATAATGCTCCTATATAACGGGAATGGACTATAACCGACAAATTAAACTCATGCAAGCTATTATATGAATTAGACTAATTGGGACCTCCTACAGGTAGGGAGAAGATTACTTGGCAAATGTAATCTACATCACACCTTACGGAACACACCATTTCGGGGATGGTCACCTTTCTTACGGGAATAACGTTTTTGAAAGGATTTTTCATAATCATATCATAAACATAATAAACGAATAACCATTCCTTATGACCTGGTTATTTCGAAAATGGCAAACGTACCTGTGTTGGCGCATAGTTCAAGGAATGGGAGAGGGACGTTCGGGATATCCCTAACGCCCCCAATCCATCGGTGCTAAGTCAACAACATCTCACAAATCCATCGGTGCTAAGTCAACAATATCCCACATGAATACTTATACATATACGTGCTTCCAAGAGAGTCGATATCCATTTCAAAAGTCAAATGAACATTTAAGCTCAAGTGCCAAATCATAAGGTCATATTCAAAATGCCAATGCAAGGAATAGCTCATCTACATGTTCAAGATGGTGCAAGCACCCAAGATGCTCAAAGAGCAATAAACATAGACTTACCGGTGATCACCTTTTAGTAACACCAATGCCTTATCAAGATCATTTCATATAACAAAATTGGGTTTAACCTACCCCATGATTTCCATGTAAAGTGCAATGCATGATGTAGGGATGGCATGGGTAATGTAGAGTAAATCTAAAATCAACAATGTAATAGAAAATCTAGAAATCCACAATAAAAATCATATGAAAATCGTAGTATAGTTCACCCATGCATAACACCATCTTTAAGGGAGCATGCATGTCCATAGTTGAATAATTTATGACGATTCTTCATAATAGATCTTAACATAACTAAAAATCTAGAATAATATACCATCCATGCATTGATCAAAGTTAAACAAGATCAAATAGTAAAAATCACCTTTAAAGCAACTAAAACTCATGAGGTATCTTGAAAAGAATTTTGGGTCTTCTTGCTTGAAAGAAGTCAAGAATCATTCCCACATACCTGTATCTTGAGGATGAACTTGAGGACAAAATGGACTTCACATTGAAAGCAATGACTTGAGGATCCTAGAGAGAAGTTGGAGAATCTTGTAGGAGGAATTTTAGAGAGAGTGAGAGTGAAATGGAGAATGGATGAAAACTGAGGGAGTTTGGTTAATTTAGGTACTTAGAAGGGGTGGAAAATACCCAAAACACTCTCAAACCAATTTATATTTACATAAAAACCAAAAACAAAACGGGTGAAAATATTAAGTAGGGCCTCACGCCACTGTTCATGGCTAGTGAACAGTGACATGGTTAGTGAACAGTAAACGTGTGACTATATTTGGAATTTTCAGCAAATTGTTTCAAGCTAAGGGCTTCCAACGGAAGGTCGTACGGACCGTGTTATGCTTCACGGGCCATACAAGGGTCCGTATGAAGGTACCAAGGAAGGACACACACCTAGAACACAAGTTGACAAATAAAATCGTATGTGACTTCAGCCTTACAGGCCGTTTGCTGCCACATGGTCCGTGTAGCTGGCTGTGTGGCTTGCCTGCACGAATAGACTTAACAAAAATAAGCATAACTCCTTGTTCCGAACTCGGAATTAGGTGAGACCGGATGCATTAGAAAGATAATTCAAAGAGCTTCAATTTTATAGGTCTTGGGGCACCAGTTCATTTTTAATAAGAGATATGTCCCATTTAAAGTCAGCCCTTCTATCGGTACTTGTGAAGAACTTAGCCAATGGAATTCCTTTGAACTTGACTTGATGTAGGAGACCTCTGGTGATCTTAAACAACATAAGTAAGCTTGAATTGAAGGCTTGAAAGTCAACTTAGCTTAAGCATGAAGATCCCATACTTGGAACTTTTCACTCTGGAAGCTTTATGGATGACCTCACGGGCCGTGCCACCCCACACAGGTCGTGCACTTGGTCCGTTTAAAGGTGACTTTCAACACATAAACCAAACAGAAGGCAACATGGACCGTGTGGAGTCACACGAACCGTGTGGAGTCACACGGGCTATGTGAAGTTCTGTTTTCCTTTACTTTGGAAATTTCCCAACAGGAAGCCGATCAAGTGTCACTCCACAGGAGGCCATACGGACCGTGTGGCATCACACGGGATGTGTAGGATCCTCCATAAAGTGATACCTGGCAGCTTTCCTAGTAAAAATTTTCAGGCTTCAAAACAAGGCTAGTAGGAGAATAATCTGGCTAGTAGGAGAATAATCTGGCTCTTTACACCATAGACCAGGTGGTTTAGGACAATATATTGAGATTCCTACTTGAAAGTGGGAAGTGGTAAACATGGATTTTGTGGTTTGTTGGCCTTGGACCAGAAAGCGATTTGATTCAATTTGGGTTATTGTTGACCTGATGACTAAGTCGACTCAATTCCTAACGATCAAGACTAACTTTAATGCTAAAGATTATGAAAGGTTGTAAATCTAAGAGTTGGTGAGGTCTTATGTAGTGCCTCGATCTATCATATCAGATTATGGTACCCAATTTACTTCATTCTTTTGTAGACCATTTAAAAAAGGACTTGGTACTAAGGTGATGTTGGGTACCACATTTCATCATCAAACCAATGGATAAGCCAAGAGGACAATTCAAACACATGAGGAAATGTTAAGGGCTCATGTGTTGGAGTTCAAAGGTAATTGGGATGAGAATCTTCCACTCATTGAGTTTTCCTATAATAATAGCTTTCATGCTAGCATTGGTATGGCACGTTTGAAGCTTTGTATTGTAGGAGATGTAGATCACAAGTAGGGTGGTTTGACATGAGAGAGATGTGTTTGATTGGCCTGGATTTTTTATTGGAGTCTATGGAGAAGGTGAACTAGATTAGGGAGAGGTTGAAGACGACCCAAAGTCTCCAAAAATCCTATTTGGATGTTCGGAAGAGGGATCTTGAGTTTCATATTTGCGATTAGGTGCATGTTATGGTCTCATCTAGGAAGGGTATGATGCTTTTTTGAAAGAAGGTCAAGTTAAGTCCCTGGTGTGTAGGTTCTTATGAGATTGTTGAGTAGATTTAGAATGTAGCTTATAGGTTTGATTTGCCTTTGAATTTGAGTTCTATTCACCCAATTTTCCATTTGTCCATTTTGAGGAAATTGGTTTGCGATCCTAGTAAAATTTTTCCTTTGGAATGTGTTGAGGTTGAGCAGAACTTGTCTCATAAGGAAGTGTTTGATAAACAAGTGAAGCGTCTTTGCAACAAGGATGTGGCTACGATTAAGGTATTTTGGAGAAATCAACATGTAGAGAGTGCTACATGGGACGTGGAGTTGGACATGATGGAAAGATATCCCCATCTTTTTCTATCTACACAAGCCTACGGTATTAGGTTCTTCCTTCTCCATTAATCCTAACTCTTTCTCTCTAGAGTTTCATGGTATGGGGTGCATACATGTAAACCAAAATGATTTATAATGTTTTGAATTACTTGAATATGTTTTGGTATGCGTTTTAATGACTTTATGATTATCAAGTGATGACATATGCATTGTAACTTTTGTTTTGATATACTCATGTTCTAAGTCAAGCTTTTCAAGATTTGTTCTAGAACATTCGAGGATGAATGTTCCAAAGGGGGATATAATGTAAGAACCCAGATGTTGTACGACCTCATTGGATCTTGGAAACATGGTTTTGGAAAGTTTTGGACCTAGGTGTCAATCCATGGAAGCCCTCACGGTCTGCCTGAGGCTATACAGATTATATGGAGCCTCCTTGGAGTGACCCTTGGCCTTGTGTTGGGTGTTTGAGATTAAGCATGCAGTTCTAGACTAAGGAACGCCACACATGGACCCCACACGGACCGTGTGAGGCTTCACAGACTATGTGGTGGGCCATGTGGTGGCCTTAATCTTGAAATTTCATAGTTTTGGGACCACGTAACGTGGTACGCCTAAGTATATTGTCCATTTGGCCCTCTGTATGGGTTCTAGAGTAAAAATCTTCTAAGCATTGGATTACCATCTCTGAACATTATTGTGAACAAATTTCTCTAAGTGATGTGGGATGGAGGAGGCACGCTGACCATGTCTCTTAGCACGGTCCATACAAACCTCCATATCAATGCCTAAGTTGAATTCTTCTAAGTATGTGATTAATGTTCCAGACCTCCTACAAGTTCTATTTTCCAAGTGTTGGGTCACCGGCATGTGTTAGTATGGGGCCTCATGGACCATATGACTCTCCCTTAGACCCCACTTGATCAATTTTCCACTCATTTCATTAATGGTGTTTTCATAATTTTTCTTTATCTTAAGGGTCTCTTGGGACATTCTGTACTACGTAAGGACATTAAAATGACCTACATTTTATTCCTTGCATTGAAATTCATTCTTATATTTAGAATTCTCCCAAGTCACTCTTAAAGAACACTCTCTCAAAGGACTCTTGTAAATATATGCTTGGGATTCAAGGAAAAGCTTAGCCTTCTTTAATAATATTCTCGAATCTTCTTCATTAGCTAAGCTATGTGGGATTGATTCTTGGTCCATTTCAACCAGGAAGACCCAAACCTTTTTCAAATGATTTTAACGAATTTTAGTTTACTTTAAATATGGGTTTTGAAGAATATGGTTTATCAAATTCAATTGATGTATGAGTTATGTTTATTTATTTAATTTAAAGTGAATTAATCCCTAATATGATGAAATGCATTAAAGTTATGAAGTTATAAAATGCATGTCCCCTTTAAAGCTTGATTTGTGCATGAGTCATCTATATTATGATTTAAATGTGAATACTACTTATGTCTTTACTTGAATTTCATAATGTATTGTTGATTTAAGTTTGAATCTTCACTGCCCATGCTATTTCGCATCTCATGGCATATACATATGATTTGGTTTATTTATATGATAATGGTTTATATGAAGTTTATGAAGTGGTTCAAGACCCGAGAGGTTTATGTATATGATTTTTGATAAAGATTATGGTTATGACATGAATGTGATCACATAAATGTATATGGTTAATGCACTTTATGCATTTATGGATGTTCATACCACTATGTTTAAGGAGCATCAATTGAGGTTTGAGGCGGAGTGGACCATCACCAGGGGTCCATACTCATTTCTCGAGAAGGTGCACCAAGGAGCTATTCCTATGCGTGAAATTATATCATGAAGAATGTTTTGGCTTTTTAGCCTAAGTATGCATAATTATGAAGAATGTTATTTGGACTTTAAGCCTAAGGATGCATTTTTATGTTTTCAAATAATTATGCCTCTCTTACAAGCACGTATGCATATATGTATTCTAGTGGAATGATAACCTTGCACCGATGGGATTGGAGGCAGGGTGGACTATCTCCAACGGTCCACACTTCTTTCTCTTGAACTGTGTGCCTAATATAGGTATATGTTCATGCCTCATTGGAGAAATAAAAAAGAAGTAGAATGTTAAGGATCTACCTTTCGCAAGCAGGTCACCTCTTTATCCATTGTTCGGAAGATGACGAAGTTCAAAGTTATAGCTCACTTGGTCTTATGTCGGTTATGGACCCATCAACATTATATATATGAAGTATATTCAGATTCATGCATCGGTACCTCCTGGAATATTGATATATTACTTTTCTTTGCTATATATCTCTTTCTATATTATGTGCCCTTTTCTTCTAGCATTGAATGTAGGTTTGATAAATCATATGCATTGCATGCCTGCATACTTAGTACATTCAAACGTACTAACGCATACTTTTGCCTAGATGATCTAACCATGTAGGGACCGAGGACTACCTTCATCCACCATACGATGTTTAGCTCGGATCTTGAGATTTTCTTGTTGTTGTGAGACCTATCTTCCAAGGACCAACCACCATTCATCTACGAATGGTGTTTTCACTTATGTATTTTCATTGAGGGTTATCCTAGGACATGACTTGGCCCCCGGTCTATCGTATGATAAGATGCATTATTGGACATGTTATGTACTCCTTTACATTTATATGTTAAGTGATGTGCTTAAAGATTATGTTTATAGCTATGCTTACTATTGAATATCGTTTTGTGGATTGGCTATAAATACGATAAGATGTTTATGTATCATGATGTGAAAGATCCTATGTCCCAAATTACCCCATAAAGTGAGCCATATTTAACTTCCCCTTAGTCTTTATGTGCTAATGTGCTTTGTGGTTCCATGTTACTCACATTCCTTATGACCTCTCCATAGCGTGAGCCTTACTTTCACATCCCTTAGAACAATGTGCTTACAATTTGATTACGCTTCTGAACCGATGATGTGAGTATGGATACTATGAGGCTTTCGTGGGGATTCTTGGGTTCCATTTTCCATGTCACTCCTTGACTCTAGGTTCAGGTTGTGACAAAATTATTTATTATTGCTTGCTTATGCTTCCGCAACCAAGGATGTGCTACTTATACTTAGAGGCTTGTTTGGGGTACATTTTGATTCCCCATTCGCCATATCACACCTAAACCCTAGGCTTTTACCATAACAAGCTTAATATATGAGCACTTGGTTTGTAATAAAAACTGAATATACAGCGGTAAGTAATGTCTTGTTCATGCTTGTGAAGTGCGCCATAGCTATGAATAGGAGCCTATGAGGCATTTTAGGAAAATGATTCGTTTCTTCGTATCTATGTCTTGCCTTATGACTAAATTTCAGGTTTTCTTTCTCTAACAATTGGTGTTTTTATCTTCTAGATCGTGCCACCAAGTAGAAAGACACAAAAAGCTTACACTCCCGAGGGTGATTTGGCACATCCGGCCCAACAAGCTCCCCAAGAAGATGTTTGGGTCACTAATTCCAAGTACATGAATGTGGTTACTTTGTTGGCAAGGTACGTCCAAGATCTATATGCCCTAACTGTGGCCTCAACTCTGAGAGACTTCACAAGGATGAACGCTCCAGAGTTTCATGGCACCAATGTAGAGGATGACTCCATATAATTCATTGATGAAATGTATAAGCTTCTTGCTATTATTGGTTTAGGCTAAAAAGAGAAAGAAAAATTTTTGGCCCATCAACTCAAAGGCCTTGCTCAAATTGGGTTCGCTCAATGGAAGTTGGAGCGGAGAATGATGAGCCTATTCCATGGGAAGAGTTCAAAGCTGTCTTCCTCAACAGTTTCTTTCCTATTGAATTAAGGGAGGAAAATTTGATAGTGTTTATGAATCAAGTATAGTTCCATGAGCATGAGGCAATATTTCCTTAAATTCATTAAGGTCTTCATATATGCTCCTCACTGTGTTGCCAACTCTTGAGCAAGGATGAACAAGTTTATGATGGGGATATCCAACTTGGTCAATAAAGAATGGCGCACCACTATGATTGTTGGTGAAATGGATTTATTTTGACTCATGACTTATGCCAAGAAACATGAGAGAGAGAGCAGCTTAGAAAGAAGAACAGTGGGGAGTCCAAGAGTGTGCGGTATGAAGGTGGATTTCAAGGTGCTAGAGGGGGTCGATTTCAATAAGGCCACAAATGTTAAGACCAAGGTTCAACTAATGCTCAATACCAAATGTTGGCCAATGATAGGGTTCTCAAAGTTAAATCTCAAGGTAGCAATGATGGAATAACACATAGTAGGTACCAAAATGTGGACGAAATCATAGTAGCATATGTTGGACGAACTCGGGGTACACACTTTAGGTGTGGAAATATGGGACACAAAATTGTTGATTGTCCACATGCTCAAAACAAAGGTAAAGATGGTCGTCCTCAAGGACAAGGTTCCTATGGTGAACAAAGGCCACAAGGTGGTAATTAAGGGGGTGCACCACATCATAATCAATTTTATGCTCTTCACCGAAGGCAAGGGGTGGATGAGGCACCCGATGGTTTGAACGATGTTTTAAAGTTTTACGATTATGAGGTGTATGCTTTATTCCACTCTCTCTTTCATTACCTTATTTGTTTCCAATAGGCCTTATGTGTGTTCAAAATTGTTATGTGAACTCGTTGAGGTGTCTACCCCTGTTGGTGACTCTATTATTGCTAGAGGGGTCTATATGGGTCGTCCCATGTACATATTGCATAAAGTCTTGCCTTGTGATTTTTTTGAGGTTTACATGGTAGATTTTTATTGTACCTTGGGATGGATTGGTTACATGCATATCAAGCTTCCACTTTTTGTAGGACCCGCCAAGTTAAGTTTTGATTTCCTAATGAGCCTGTCCAAGAAAGGAAAGGGCATGATTTGGTTGTTAGTGATAGCATCATCTCTTTTTTTTTAAGGCTAGAGAGTTGATTTCTAAAAGTTGAATTTATCATCTTATAAGGATTAGGGATGTTGAGTCTAAGGTCCCTCCTATTGATTTAGTTCCGGTGGTCAATGAGTTTAATGATGTATTTCACGATGAGCACCTGGCTATTCCTTTAAAAAGGTTAATAGATTCTTGTATAGACCTCCTCCACAATGCAGACTTCATATCTATTCATCTTTATCATATGGACCCGACAAACTTAAAGGAGTTAAAGGATCAATTGAATGATTTATCGCAGAAGGGTTTTAATAGGCCTAGAAAGTCATCTTGGGGTGCACCGATGTTGTTTGTAAGGAAGAAGGATGACTCATATAGAATGTGCATCGACTACAAAAAATTAAAAAAGGTCACCATAAAGAATAAGTATCCTCTACTGAGGAAAGATAACCTATTTTATCAACTACAAGGGGCTAGTTACTTTTCTAATATTGATCTTCGATCCAGGTATCATAAAATGTGGGTAAGGGAGTGTGATATTCACGAAAAACATTTCCATGTAATATGGTCATTTAGTGTATGTAGTGATATTATTTGGCCTAAATAATGAAATATGATATTTATAGATATTATGAATAGGGTCTTTAAACACTACCTTGACATGTTTATAGTGGTGTTCATAGATGATATTTTTATTTACTGCAGAAGTAGGGAAGAGCATATGAAACATTTGGAGGCAGTGTTGCAATCTTTGAGGGATGATAGGTTATTAGCTAACTTAGATAAATATGAATTGTGGTTGATAGAAGTTCCCTTTCTAGGGAATGTGGTGTTGGGTGAAGGAATTAAAGTAGATCCTTAGATGGCAAAAGTAGTGAGAAATTGGCCTAAAACCATGAATCTAATGAATATTAAGAGTTTCTTGGGCTTTCTAGAGTTTATTTGAGATCTGTTGAGGGCTTACCTTCAATTGCTTGTGCTTGACAAAACCCGACACAAAAGAAGGCAAAATTTGTTTGCACTGATGAATGTGAAAATTATTTTCAAACATTAAAAGACAAGCTTACATCAACTTCCATTTTGACTCTATCAGTAGAATTAAAGGTTTTTGTGGTACATTATGATTCTTCAAGAAATGGTTTGGGGTGTAGATTGATGCAAAGTGACATGTTATTGCCTATGCTTCTAGTCAAAAAAAGGTGCATGAGCAGAATTATCCTACCCATGATCTTGTCCTAAATGATATCTCAATTAGAGGCAAAGAAAGTTGTTAGAACTCATTAGGTATTGCGATATGAGTATGTATTATTATACAGACAAGACTAATGTTGTCGCCAACACTATATGTAGAGTGTCTAAGGAGATTATGGCTCATACTGATAAAGGTAAGATGGAATTGGCAAAAGAAGTCCATCAGTTGGCTAGATTGGGGGTTTGATTGAATGAATTTGAAAGTGCTGGTATGGTGGTGATTGATGGTTCCAAATCTTCTTTGATTGAAGAGGTCAAATCCAACAAGACCTTGACCCTGCTTTGTTATAGTTGAAGGCATTGGTGAAAGAGCGCAAGGTGGAGGTTTTCTCTCAAGGGAGAGATAGTGTCCTTAGGTATCAAGATTAGTTGTGTGTACCTTATGTTGATGTGTTGAGGGACTTGATTATTAAACAGGCCCATAATGCATCCTATACTATTCACCTCAGTTCTACAATGATGAGATTTGAGGAAAGTGTCTTGGTGGGTTCTATGAAAAGAGATATTGCAATTTTTTAGCCACTTGTCACAATTTCAAATGTGTCAAAGCCGAACATTAAATGTTGGGAGGCCTTGCTCATGTTACTAAGATTCCTTCTTGGAAGTGATAAAAAATCATCATGGACCTTGTGATTGGATTGCCTAAGACCCAGAGGCATTTTGATTTCATATGTGTTATTTTTGATAGAATGACAAAATTAGCTCACTTCCTACAAGTCAAGACAACTTATGGTGCCGATGAATATTATAAGTTATACATTCATCAGTTTTTTTAGATTAAATAGGGCCCCATTTGCTATAATTTCAGATTGTGGAGGTTAATTAACTTCACATTTTTGGAGATCTTTCTAAAGAGGCCTTGGTACTAAAGTCAAGCTTAGCACGACATTGCCCACAAATGGATGGTCAAGTCGAAAGGACCATTCAAAAAGTGTAGGATATGATTAGCAATTTTGTTTTGAAGTTTAAAGATATTTGGGATGAGCATCTTTCACTCGTTGAGTTTGCTCACAACAATTGCCATCATTCTAGCATCGAAATAGCTCCCTTTGAAGCTTTATATGGTAGACATTGTAGATCCCCTGTTGGGTGGTTTAATGTGTAAAATATGTCTTTAATAGACCTAGATTTTTTTATGGAATCTTTGGAGAAATTCAGGTTCACAACGGAAAGATTGAAACGGCTCAATGTAGGCAAAAGTCCTACTTTGATGTGAGGAAAAGAGATCTTGTGTTTGGTGTTGATGATCGGGTGTATTTAAAGGTCTCACAAATGAAAGATGTGGTTTATTTTGCAAGAAGGGAAAGTTGAGCCCAAGGTATGTAGGGATACATATATTGTTGCCTATGAGTTAGAGTTGCCTATGGAGATGAGTGTGGTTCATCCAGTTTTACATTTATCTATGTTGAGGAAGTATGTTGGCGAATAAGCTCTATAGTATTTTTTTGATGTTGTGGGTGTTATAGAAGATAACTTGACTTATTATTATATTCTGATGGAAATATTTGATAGACAAGTGAAGAGGTTGAGAAACAAAGATGTTGCATATTTCAAAGTCTTTGGGGGAAGCAACAAGTTGAAAGTTCCACTGGAAAGCCAAAGCACACATGAAGAAGTGACATCCTTATCTCTTCCACTCTACTCAAGCCTAAGGTAATAAGTTTATCCCATCTATAGTTAATGCATGTGTATGTTATGAACGTGTAAGGACCCAGACTTTGTATGACCGTAATGGAGCTTGGAGTTTTGGTTCTAGAAAGTTTTGGACCAAGATAGCACTTTATGGAAGCCTTTACGATTTGTGTGATGCTATACGAACCGTGTGGAGCTTCCTTGAAGTGGCTCTTCCACTTGTGTGGGGTGTGAAGGCCTTAATGTGGTGTTTGGGATCAAGGAATACTACACTTGGGCCCTATACCGTCTTGTTTGTGTAAGACTTTATGGACCATGTGGTGGACCGTATGGTAGCCTTAGGTTGGGAACTCCATAGTTTTGAGCGTAAGGCAGCTCACACGGATCGTATAGTGCTTCACGATTTGTGAGGCCCTTCTGTATAGGTGACGGAGTTAGATTTTAGTAAGCATTAGATCGCCATCTCAGAACTTTGACATGAAGAATTCTTTAAGTAAAGTGGTACGGAGGAGTTCAGGGATCGTGTGTCTTGGTACGGTCAGCAGAGCCATTCCGTGTTAGTGCCTACGTCGAATTTTTTTTATATATGGAATTACTGTCTTGGACCTTATTCAAGTGGAATATTTCTAAATGTTGGACGACGAGAAACTCTACAGTCTTTATGTTTCCTCATGGACTGTATACCCCCTTCCAGCGACCTTGACTTTAATGTTTCTACTAATTTCATTAATGGTGTTTCTATAATTATGGTTCCTCCTAAGGGTCTTTTGTGACTTATTGTCCTACCTAAAGACTTTCAAATGACCTATACATTATTTCTCTCATTTAGATTCATCCTTACGGTAAGAATCACATTGAACTCTCCTTAAGAACACTCTCAAAGGCTCTTGTGAAGACTAGGCTTGAGAATCAAGGGAAAACCCCTTTCATCATCAAATTCTTCTTGAATCTTCTTCATTAGCGGAAGTATATGGGATTGATTCTTGGTCCATTTCAACAAAGAAGACCCAAACCCTTTTTACTTGAACCCAAGAAGACCCAAACCCTTTTTACTTGAACTTCACAGTATTTTCGCCTACTTTAAATATGTGTTTTGAAGATTATTGTTCAATAAATTCAATAGAATTAATGGCTATGCTTATTGGAAGATCTTAAGTTTTTTAAGCCTTGATATGTTGAAAAACATAATTATTATGAAGATTATAGTATGAATTGTCCTTTTAATGGTTCAACTAAGCATCGGTGATCTAAATTATGATTTAAAAGTGGATTTAATCATGGATTTACTTCAATTTCATGTTTTATTATTTATTTTAGACAGAATCTATATTCCTATGCTAACCTCACATCATTCATAGAATATGCATTCATGAAACATTGGGTTTTATGAAAATTATGAGGTGGGCTAAGCCCAATTATGTATATATATATATATGATTTTGATAAGATTATGGTTATGACAAGAATGCGATCACATAAATGTCTACGATATTGGTTCTTTGAGCATGTTGGGTGTTTACACTTCATTTGGATATTGTGAATGGGTTATTCTATTGACAAAAGGTATGATAATAATTATGATTTGGCATTTGAGCCAAAATATGAATTATTATGAATGATGTTTGGCTTTAAAGATTAAGTATGCATTGAAATGATTTAAAATAACTTGCATCTCTTTTGAAATCATGAATCCATATATGTATTCTTGTGGGATGATGAATTAGTATCGACGGATTGGGGGAGTCAGGGTTATCCCCACGGGTCCTCTACCTTTCCTTAAACATTGTGCCAGTGTAGTTCTATGTACATGGTAACCCTAAAAATAATAGGAGGCCCGTAAGGTGCGATCATAACATTGATATGATATAATAAAATTGTGAAAATCCTACCTGAAATGGGAGGCCCATAAGGAAGGTCACTTCTCTGAAATGGGTTACTCTTAGTAGTTAGACCACCTTTTTTCCAGTGTAGAGAAAACATCAGGATTCCAAGTAATAGCTCGCTTGGTCTTATATGTCGGTTGAGATCTCATCCCCTCTTATATAAGCATTTTTGCATTTCATGCATCATTGGCTTCATGGCATATTGTGTACTATATGTCTTGCAATATATCTCTTTCAATATTATGTGCCCTTATCTTCTAAGATTGAATGCAGGTTTAATAAGTCATATGTATTTCATACCCGCATACATAGTACATGCAAACGTACTAACAAATACTTTTGCCTTCATTATCTAACCATGTAAGGACTGGGGACTACCTTCATCCACTGTATGATGGTTAACTTGGATCTTGAGATTTTCTTGTTGTGGTGAGTCATATGTTCCACAGATAAACCATCATTAATCTACTGATGGTGATATTCTTTATGTTATTTACTTTGATGTTGAGCCTGGGATATGTCTTTGCCCCTATCCCATCTTATGACTAGAAGCATTGTTGGATATCTTGTAGTGTAAGGACCCGGATCTTTCGTGTAGCTTTCCCCAAATGTCATGGAATCGTCCCAAGTGAACTACCAGGTACCACTCCACAGAAGGCCTACACAGGCCGTGAGAAGGCATACGGACTCTGTGGCCTCCCGTGAAGGGGCACTAGGTCCATTTTAAGATAGGACCAAGTGAGGGTACACGGCCACTCACATGACCCGTGTGGTGTGTCACGGACCATGTGGCCCTCCGTGTAACTCACTACGTAAAATGTTTTTTAAGTATAGAAGTACCGTCTCGTAACTTTGTCATGCAAAAATTATTTCAAGAGCCATCATATGGTCAATATCATGACCTTTGTGGAGTCACACGGACCGTGTAGTCATCCATGTGGTAACCCTTAGCTCCGTGTGAATTCCCTCTGTGAAGTATCTAATTATTGGATTACGGCCACTGTTCATGGTCTGTGTGACACTTCACGAACCATGTAATGGATCGTGTGGACCTAACGGTTCCAATTTCTGTCCATTATATTATTGGTGTTTATGTAATTTCGGATTATTTTAATTATGAATTATGAACTTTTATCTATCCTAAACCCCTAATTCAGCTTATATCCCCTCCCCTCTTGATTCATTCTCCTAAAACCTTCTACCCCTCATAAGATCACCTCCCTATTCGTTTCTTCTCCCCCCCTCCCCCAATTCAAGGATCAAAGTTAGGGTTTTATTGGAGTCCAATTCAGGCTAAGTTCATCCGTCAAATTCAGCTCCTCAATTAAGGTATGTGGGATTCATTCTTGGTCCCTTTCAACCAAGAAGTCCCAAAATTCCTTTTAATTGATTTATGAATTTTTATAAACTTTAAATATGGGTTTTCATTATTTCATTTTATTAAATCTAATTGATGTTTGGGATGTACATTTCCTATGATTTTCAATCAACTTTGATCACTATTACGAAGATTTACATTGAGGTATGAAGTTATGAACATGCATTTCCCTTATGAAGTTGATTTATGCAGGGGTGATCTATATAACGATTTAGATGTGAATTTAATTATGGATTTCCTCAAATTCATTTTTATATGATTGATTTTAACTAGAATCTATGTTACCCATGCTAATCACATATCATGCATTGCATTTGCATTCATAGACATTGGTTTATATGGAAATTATGAAGCGGGTTAAGCCCAATTATATTTTATGAAACTACTATGATATGATTTTTTTAAGGTATTGGCTATGAAAATATTGTGATCACATATATGCCTATGTTATGGCTCTGGGAGAATAATGGGTTCTTGCACCATTCCGTATATGTAAATGAGTTATTCCTTGCATGAGCATTACAATTATGATTTGTAATTTGGCATTTGAGCCTAAATGTGCATTGAATAGTTTTGCAATGAATGTGGAAACCTCTTGCAAGCACGTATATGTATAAGGATACAAGTGGGCTTTTGTTGACTTAGCACCGATAGATTGGGGCGTCAGGGCTATCCCCAAGAGCCCTCTCCATTTCCTTGAACTATTGCCAATATAGGAACGTTTTCCATTACTGAAAACACCAGGTCATAAGAAATGGTTATTCGTTTATTATGTTTATGATATGATATGATTATGAAATATCCTTCTGAAAAGCGGGTCGTAAGGAAGGTGACCATCCACAAAAAAGCGTGGTCATAAGGTGTGATGTAGATTACCTTTGGCCAGTAATCTTCTCCCTACCGGTGGGAGGTCCCAATCGGTCTAATTCATGTAATAGCTTGCATGAGTTTTATTTGTCGGTTATAGTCCATCCCCAATATATATGAGAATTTTTGCATTTCATGCATCATAAATTTCATGGCATTTTTTATATATTTCCATTGAATATATGATTATTTCAATATTATGTGCCCTTGTCATCTAACATTGAAATGCAGGTTTGATAAGCCATATGCATTGCATGCCCCGCATACTTAGTACATTCAAGCATACTAAAACATACTCTATGCCTATATTATTTTTACCATGTAGGGGCCGAGCACTTTGATTACCAATATGTTGGCGAATAGTCCTATCCCAAAGTATACTGTGGAGAGTCTCATCTCTAAGGACGAGCCAACTACGTTTCTTTTATGTTACTTCAGGACATTCTATTGCTTACTTGTGGGTGAGCCAAAAACTTGTCCTAGCCTTCGGTCCTTTTGACTTGAGGCATTTGTTAGATATTATGTAGACTCTTTTGTGCTCCGTTTTTCATGACAAGTATCTTGTTTATGTATTGTAGGAATGATTTATAAGAAACTCCTACTTGACCATATGTATGTTTGGTATGGAAATGTTGGAAGTCCCTAGCCTCGTATTGCCCCCATAGCGTGAGTCTTATTTCCCCTTTCCCTTAGAATTATGTGTTATTAATTGAATGCTATTCTTGAACTGATTATGTGGACATTGACACTTGAGGCTTGTTTGGGGACTCTTGGGTTCTTATTCGCCGTGTCATATCTAAGCCCTATCCTCGGGTCATGACAAAAGATTGTATCAGAGCCCTAGGTTTATAAATGGCCCTCAGAGTTCGACATGCCGCATCAAGTAGAGTCCTATTCATGGGTGTGAAGTGCACCATGCATATGAGTGGGAGGCTATGAAGACATTTCAGGAAATTGCCTCACTTCTTCATGTCTAATGTGGTGTTATGGCTAGTATATTGGTTCCCTTATCTTGACGGTATCGTTGATCCATTTTAGAAGATGCCTCATGAAAAACCCCTCCCACATAGGCAGGCCTTGGCAAATGAAGATTAGGCTCCCACAAGATTTTAGAGGAACCAATCTTAAATGGTGAGTTCTGCAAAGACTTTGCCATGCTCGCTTAGGTGGTGACTTCTCAAACAAGGCAGGCTAACTTGCTATGGGATCCTATGCCTGCCTCTAGTGAAAGGGATTTCGCTCGGATGAATCCTCCGGAGTTCCATGGGTCAAAGGCTGGTGAGGATGCCTAGGAGTTCAATGATGAGCATACCAAGATACTGGACATCATGGGTGTCACTTCTGAATAGAAGTCTGAATTGGCTGCCTATCAACTGAAGGATATGGCTCAGGTGTGGTATACTCAGTGTTCCTTGGAGAGAGTTTACAGTGGTGATTTCAATTGTGAGGAGTTCAATTTTGCTTGCCTTGATCGCTTCTTTCAACTTGAGCTTAGAGAGGCCAAAATGACCGAGTTTATCAATCTCAAGCAAGAAAGTATGAGTGTGAGGGATTATGCTCTCAAATCTACGAAGCATTCCAAGTATGCTCCGTCACTAGTGGTTGATCCCTGTGCAAGGATGCACATGTTTAATTCGAGTATCTCTGCTTTACTTGTGAAAGAATGTCGTACTACTATGCTTATACGGGATATCGGTATTGCTAGACTCATGGTGTATGCAGAACAGATCGAAGGGGAGAAACTCAAGGAGAGAAGGGTTCTGATCCTAAGAGGACCCATTTTCATGATGGATCCTCTGGCTCTCGTAATTGTGGTTTCGGTCACTTGAAAGTGGGCTAGGGCTCTTCTACTCGAGTTTCTAATGATCGAGTACCTTCTCCCACAACACAGGTTGGTAGCGGTCAAGGGTATCCTGTGTTTGACAAGTGCGGGAGGCTCCACTCGAGTGTGTGTTAGCGGGAGTTGGGTGTTTGCCACAGCTGTGGTGATAAAAATCATAAGGTTGCCGATTGCCCAATGAATGCCCGTAGAGGCCAAGGTCAAGTGGCTCAAGGTGGGTAAGGTCAAAAAAGAGCTCCCCATGGCGTTGCCCCAAAGAATAACCGGTTTTATGCGCTCCGTATCCTCTAGGATATCGAGGAAGCTACGGATGTTGTAACTGGTATGTTAAAAGTCTTTGATTTTGATGCTTATGTTTTTCTTTCAGGTGCAAATTTTTCTTTTATGACTCCTATTTGCTGTTAAATTTGATTTGAGTCCCAAGGTTTTGAGGGACCCTTTCTCAGGTTATACACCCATGGGTCAATATGTTGTTGCTCATAGAGTCTATCATGGTTGCCCTGTTTCTGTGTTGCACAAAAGTTTTTTGAGGGATCTTGTAGAACTTGAGATGTTCGACTTTGACGTGATTCTTGGGATAGATTGATTGCATGCATCATATGCCTCTATAGATTGTAGAGCCCGAAATGTCAAGTTCCAACCTCCCGGTGAGCACGTTCTTGAATGGAAGGGTGGTGACTCCTCTATAAAAGGTTGGGTTTATTTCTTACCTTAAGGAGCGGAGAATGATTTTGAAATGGTGCAACTACCATATTGTGAGGGTCAAGGATGTAGAGTTCGAAGTTCCTACTCTTGAGTCGGTCCCTGTGGTGAATGCATTTTCGGATGTGTTCCCCGAAGACTTACCAGGCATCTCTCTTGAAAGAGAGATAGACTTTGGCATATATCTTCTTCAGTATACTCAACCTATTTCTATTACTCCTTATCGTATGGCGCTGGTGGAGTTGAAAGAATTAAAAGAGCAATTAAAGGATTTGTTGGAGAATGGTTTCATTCGACCTAGTATATTGTCGTGGAGTGCTCCAATTATTTTTGTAAGGAAGAAAGACGGGACTCTTCGGATGTGTATTGATTATAGGCATTTGAATAAGGCAATCGTTAAGAATAAGTACCCATAGCCCCGGATTGATGACTTGTTTGACCAACTTCAAGGGCCTACTCATTTCTCAAAGATTGATCTTCATTCCAAGATATCATCAGTTGAAGGTTAGGGAGTGTGACATTCCCAAAACAGCTTTTCGAACAAGGTATATGAACTTTGAGTTTGTGGTGATGTCGTTTGGCCTAACAAATGCTCCGGTCGCGTTTATGGTTATATGAGTCGGGTGATTAAGCCATTCCTTGATAGTTTTATTGTGGTCTTCATCGATGACGTTCTCATTTACTCCCAAAGTGAGCAGGAGCACGAGAATCACTTGAGGATGGTACTCCGAACTTTGAGATAGAAGAAATTGTATGCCAAATTTAGCAAATGTGAATTTTTGTTGGGCGAAGTGGCTTTCCTAGTAATGTGGTGTTCCGTAATTGTATCAAGGTGGATCCAACGAAGACTGAGGCCATGAAGAATTTGCCAGACAATTGACTCCTTTAGATATTCCTATTTTTCTTGGGTTGGCTAGGTATTACAGAAGGTTTGTTGAAGGGTTCTCAATTATGGAATCTCCATTTACTAGGTTGACACAAAAAAGGCTAAGTTTGTGTGGTCAGAAAAATGTGAGCGATGTTTCCAGCCTTTAAAGGATCGGCTTACATCGGCTCCCATCTTGGCTTTACCAAATGGTTTGGAGGAATTCATGGTGTATTGTGAGGACTAACTGATTTTACTGGGTTGTGTGCTTATGTAACATGGTAAGGTAAAAGCGTATGCATCAAGGTAGTTGAAGGTGCATGAACGTAATTACCCAACGCACGACCTTTAGTTGGCAGCGGTGGTTTTTGTCTTGATTTGTTGGAGATATTATTTGTATGGTGTTCATGTTGATTTATTCACCAATCACAAGAGTTTGCAATATGTATTCATTCAGATGGATCTTAATTTAAGGGAAAGGAGGTAGTTGTAGCTCCTAAAGGATTACGATATGAGTGTTCTGTATCATCTCGTCAAGGCTAATGTTGTAGCTTATGCTCTCAGCAGGTTGTCTTTGGGAAGCGTGGTGCATGTTGGGGAAGGATAGAAGGAGTTGCCAAGAGATGTTCACTGGTTAGCTAGGTTAGGTTTTAGGTTGGCTGATTCAAGCGATGGTGGCATTGGTGTTCAAAGTGGGGAAGAATCTTCCGTGGTAAGTGATGTAAAGGTTAAGTAGGATTTAGACCCGTCATTACTTGAATTGAAGAAGTTGGTTGCTGTAAAGGAGATAGAGGTGTTCTCCCAAGAGGGACATTGTGTGCTCCATTACCAAGACCGACTTTGTGTTCCAGATGTGGATGATCTTAGGAGGGTGATTATGAGTGAGGCTCACAATTCCCATTATTCTATTTACCTGGGGTCTACTAAAATATATCTAGATTTGAAAGAAGTGCATTGGTGGCAATATATGAAGAAAGATCATCTTCTGACTGGCCAACGGGGAAGACTCTGACTCTGAACTGCGCTAGCCCCGGGCATAGATTCGGGGGACAAGTCTAATTCATCAACAACTGGGCTTACCGACTCTACTTCAACTGCACTTCCTGAAGCTGATGTAAGTACGCTCAAATGTATCTAAATGCCCGAGTGACCAACAGGTGAAGGTAGAGCAACAAAGACCTGGTGGTTTGTCCCAAGACATTGAGATTCCCACATGGAAGTGGGAAGATGTGAACATGGATTTTGTGGTTGGTTTGCCTTGTACAAAAAGGCAATTTGATTCCATTTGGGTTGTCGTGGATCAGATGACAAAGTCGGCTCATTTCCTACCGATCAAGACCACCTTTAGCATCGAGGATTACACAATGAGTTAAAGGCAATTGGGATAATCGTCTTCTACTCATTGAGTTTGCTTATAGTAATAGCTTCCATGTTAGCATTGGTATGGCGTCGTTTGAGGCTTTATATTGGAGGAGGTGTACATCGCCGGTAGGGTGATTTTAGTTTGGAGAGATGGCACTAGTTTGTCTGAATTTAGTGATGGAGCCCATGAATAAGGTGAAGGTGATTAGGGAAAGGTTGAAAATAGCCCAAAGTCTCCAAATGTCTTACTCGGATGTTAGGAGAAGGGATCTTGAATTTCGTATCGGTGATTGGGTATATTTGAAGGTTTCGCCTAAGAAAGGTGTGATGCATTTTGGCAAGAAGGGTAAGCTAAGGCCCCCAGTATGTTGTCCCTTATGAGATTGTTGAGCGGGTTGGAGATGTGGCTTATAGGTTGGAGTTGCCTCTGAAATTGAGTTCCATTCACCTGGTCTTCCTTGTGTCTATGTTGAGGAAGCAAGTTGGAGATCCTAGCACCATTGTGCCTTTAGAAGGGATTGAGGTTGAAGAAAATTTATCCTATGAGGAATTTCCGATGAAAATCTTGGATAGGCAAGTAACGCGGCTTCGTAACAAGGACATGGCTTCGGTGAAAGTGGTTTGGAGAAATCAACACGTGGAGAGTGCTACGTGGGAAGCGGAGCTGGACATGGTGAAGTGAAGTGGCACCCTCATTTTTTTCATTCTACTCAAGCCTAAGGTATTAGGGTTCTTTCTTTTCTAATGGTGCTATTTTTTGCCCTCTTGAGTCTCATGACATGACATGCATAGATGTGCGCGAAAAAGGATTATTTTTGTAATATTTTGACTGACTTGAATACGATTTTGATATGAGTTTAAAGGTTTTGTGATTTTCTTTCAAATAATGAACTATGCATTGTATCTTATGTTGGGTGTTTCATGCTCTAAGTCAAGCATTTTTCTCGCACATTCGGGGACTAATGTTCCCAAGGGGGAGATGATGTAATGACCTAGACTTTTCATGTGGCGTTTCCCAAATATTTGGAGTTTTCCTAAGTGAACTGCCCGACACCACTCCACGGAAGGCCAACAGTGGCCGTGTGAAGCCACACGGACCATGTGTCCTCCCGTGATGGGGCACTGGGTCCAGTTCATGGTAGGGGAAACTTTGAGACAGAAGGGCATTTTGACCAAGTGAAGGTATACGGCCACTCACACGGCCCGTGTGGTGTGTCACGGATCGTGTGGCCCTTTGTGTAACTCATTATGTAAAATTTTTCTAAGTATAGAAGTACCGTCTCGTAACTTTATCATACAAAAATTATTTCAAGTGCCATCATGCAGTCGATGTGACGACCCATGTGGAGTCACACAGACCGTGTAGTTGTCCGTGTGGTAACCCTTAGCTCCACGAGAATTTCCTCTACGAAGTATCTAAGTATTGGATCTCGACCACTATTTACGGTTTGTGTGACATTTCTCGGACTGTGTAGTGGACCGTGTTGACATGATGGTCCAATTCCTCTCCATTTTATTAATGTCGTTTTTGTAATTCGGTTTATTTTAATTATGAATTATGACCTTTTACCTATCGTAAACCCTAATTCAGTAGATATCCCATCCCCTCTTAATTCATTCACCTAAATCCTTCTACCCCTCATAAGATCACCTCCCTATTCCTCTCTACTCTCCTTCCCCCCCCCCCCCCCCCCCCCAAGGATCTAAGCTACGGTTGTATTGGAGTCAAATTCAGGCTAAGTTCATCCCTCAAATTCAGCTCCTCAATCAAGGTATGCGGGATTGATTCTTGGTCTTTTTCATCCAAGAAGACCCAAAATTCGTTTAAATTGATTTCATGAATTTTAATTCACTTTAAATATGAGTTTTTATTATTTAATTTTATTAAATCCAATTTATGTTTGAGTTGTACATTTCCTATGATTTTTAATCTACTTTGATCACTATTATGAAGATTTACATTGAGTTATGAAGTTATGAACATGCATGTCCCTTTTAAAGTTGATTTATGCATGCGTAATCTATATTACGATTTACACATGGATTTAATCATGGATTTCCTCAATTTCATTTTTATATGATTGATTGTTACCCATGCTAATCTCACATCATGCATTGTATTTGTATTTATGGACATTGGTTTATATGGAAATTATGAAGCGGGTTAAGTCTAATTATGTTTATGAAACTACTATGATATGATTTTTGTAAGGCATTGGTTATGACAAGATTGTGATGACATATATGTCTATGGTTATGGCTCTTAGAGCATTATGGGTGGTTGCACCATTCCGTATATGTAGATGAGTTATTCCTTGACAGAGCATTACAATTATGATTTATGATTTGGCATTTTAGCCTAAATGTGCATTGAATGGTTTTGAGAGGAATATGGAAACCTCTTGAAAGAACGTATTGTATAAGTATTCAAGTGGGATGTTTTTGACATAGCACCGATAGATTGGGGGTGTCAGGACTATCCCCAAGGGCCCTCTACCTTTCCTTGAACTATGTGCCATCCTAGGAACGTTTGCCATTACCGAAAAGATCGGTTCTTAAGGAATGGTTATTTGTTTATTATGTATGTGATATGATATGATTATCAAAAATCCTTCTGAAAAGCGTGGTCATAAGGTATAATGTAGATTACCTTTGGCATGTAATCTTCTCCCTACCAGTGGGAGGTCCCAATCGATCTAATTCATGTAATAACTCGCATGAGTTTGATTTGTCGGTTATAGTCCATCCCCAATATATATGAACATTGTTGCATTTCATCTATCATAAATTTCATGGCATTTTGTATATATTTCCATTAAATATATGATTATTTCTATATTATGTGCCCTTGTCATCTAACATTGAAATACAAATTTGGTAAGTCATACGCATTGCATGCCTGCATACTTAGTACATTCAAACATACTAACGCATACTCTATGCTTACATGATTTTACCATGTAGGGCCGAGCACTTTGATTACCAATAGGTTGGCGAATAGTCCTATCCCGGAGTATACTGTGGTGAGTCTCGTCTTCCAAGGACGAGCCAATTGACTTTCTTTTATATTACTTTAGGACATTATTCCTTACTCGAGGGTGAGGCCGGAACTTTTCCCGGCCCCCATTCCTTTTCACTAGAGGCATTTGTTGGAGATTATGTAGACTCTTCTGTGCTCCGTTTGTCATGACTAGTATGTTTTTTATGTATTGTTGGAATGATTTATAAGAAACTCCTACTTGAACATATGTATATTTTGTGTGGAAAAGTGGGATGTCCCTAGCCCCGTATTGCCCCCATAGAGTGAGTCCTATATTTCTCGTCCCTTAGAACTGTGTTTTATTAATTAAATGCTATTCTTGAACCGATGATGTGGAAATTGATACTTGAGGCTTATTTGGGGACTCTTGGGTTCCCATTCGCCATGTCACATCTAGGCCCTAACCCCGGGTCGTGACATGTAGACTCTTTTACGTTTATAATCTAAGTGTTTTATTTAGAGATTTCGTTTATAGATATGGCTATCTATTGACTATCGTTATGGTATTTGGCTTAGTACTTTGATTTGTGTTATGTTATGATGTGAAAAATCCTAATTCCTGAATTATCCCTATAAAGTGAGTCATACTTACTTGACCCTTAGTCTTTATGTGCTATGTGTTATGTGGTTCTATGTTTGTCCCTTTCCCTATGTCATCCCCCTAGCATGAGTCCTACTTTCCCATCCATTACAAATATGTGTTTACAATACCTATACGTTTACGAACCGATGACGTGAATTCGGTAACCTTGAGTCTTGTTTAGGGACTCTCAGGTTCCCATTTGCCATGTCACTCCTTGACCCTAGGTTCGGTCGTGATAGCATGATAGTAGAATAACATGGACAATAGAGATTCAATATTAAATTAAAAATACGTTATGTAATTCAAGTAAAATCATAAGTAAATCCACAACAATTTAGATTACCCATGGTCGAAACAAACTTTAAAGTGACAATGCATAATCGAAACTTAATAACGTCAATATAATTCAAATTCTAGGGCTTAAATCACATTAAAGTCAACAATAAAATATAGCTCATATCTCAATAGAATCAAATAAACAATAATCGTAAAACCCCACAATTAAAGTAAGCTAAATTTAATGAAAATCAAGTGAATGAGTGGGGTTTTCATGGTTGATGAGTCCATGACTTGCATTCATTTTTTGGTTTTTTCTTATAATTTCATGTTGTTAATCCTATAACTTAAGGCTAATTATGCTTTGAATGGTGTCTGTTACAGGTACTTATGGTTTAGATTTGCCTGAGCTATGGAGAATTGATGATTGGAGCTGAATTGGAGCCAAAAGTAGTTGAAATACACAAAAATGGTACTAGGCAGCGGATACACTCCGTGAACGCGACCTTCAGGTCTGCGATTGCAGAGCTATAGTGTATAGAGAAGCGCAAACGTGCTAGTCCTAAGGCGAAGGCGAAGCTTAAAGATATACAACATCTATGATCGTGGAATAGAGAGAGCAATCACAGAATATTGTAGTGACTAGTGTCGAAACGATTTAAGAAATTTACCATTTGCAGTCTCGAAATCACAATATACACGCACTCCTAACTCTTACTTTGTATCATTCAGCAATAGACAACAATCAATCGATAGAAGAAGAACATACCTTAGTGCAGGTTTAGTTTAGTGTGCAGATTTAGAGGAAGTTTTCTACAAATTATTGAGTTGATTGAAGAGTGTGGGATTCACTTGTAATAGCTTTCATTATTCATTCTTGTTCTTGAATGCTAAATTTGTAGATTTAACAAAATCTTGGATATTGTTTTATATATGGGTCTTTATTATTACTCTTGTTTTCATGAATAGTTGATGATTTCCTTGCAAAATCAAAAGTTTTTTCCCAAATTGCTTTAATTACTAGAATTGATGTATGGGTTCTTGCATATTTTTTATCATTTAGCTTAGATTTGAGGCAGGTCCTTAATTCTAGCTTCATTATTCAATTATTGCTCTAGCGAGTATAGTTGAGGGGGAAGATTTAGCATGATAGTCATGGGTTGTTTAGTTGAGGTCCTCAAAATGGACTCAACGACTAATGTCTTAGGTGTTTTAGTTCTTGGTGTTAAATCCAGACATGTCTTTAAGCATCCCACATGAGAATCTGTAGCTGGCTAATGCGATACATCATTTCCTTAGCCGGGGTAATTATAAGCAACATAGCCTACCCTAAGGGTCAATTTGATGCTAAGTGTGATAGGTCAATTGTGTTTTGTTTGGTTCTCATATCCCATATCCTTGCTCCCATGATTGATCAATCCTTACCCATTTATTTGTAGGAGTAGTTTTTAATTTAGTCTCTGCAAAATTTTAGTTAGAACCTTTGCTCAGTACTCGCTTGTCGAGTCAAAAATCTAGTCGCATTAGGTCCTTTCTCTACTCATTTGCCGACAAATTATTACATGTGAGATTCCGATGCGGCCTATAATGTTGAGTAATATGGTAATGGAAATCACCCCTTATGCCTTTGAGTAGTCGGGTTGAGTGACATAAAAAATGGTGCCATTGTCGGGAATCGGCGTGTTCATTGGAAGTGTTTTTTAAACTTTGTTTTTGTCATTAGACTTCCTTTTATTATTTTCATGTTGTTTTAGTTGTTAAACACTAGATGTAAGAATGGAGGATGACGGAAGAGTTCATGGTGAGAATGTATGGGACATGAACTGGATGCAAGACGTTAATCGAGATCAGGTTGGAAGCACTAGTGCTATCCCACTATCTCTATTGGCTGGAGGAGTTAACTTCCATTTGATAAGCACCATGTTGCAACTTCTCAAACTGAAGGGATTTCTTGGAATGCTCGACCTCGAAGATCCTCATGAACACTTGGGAAACTTTGTTGATGTGTGTCTCACATTCAACTTTATGGGAGTAAGTCAAAAGGCTATTAGACTAAGGTTGTTTCCTTTCTCCATCACCGGAGAAGCATTGAGGTTGCTTGCGGAGTTACCTCGTGATTATATTACTTTGTGGGAGGATCTACGAATCACATTCCTAGGTAACTTTTTCCCTCTCTAAAAGATGATTAAACTAAGAAGAGTATTGAGAACTTTAAGCAGCTAGAAGTGAGCCATTCCATGAAACTGGCTCTGGTTTTGGAAACTGTTACTTCAGTGTCCTAACCATGGATTTCTGGACCATATATTATTCCAATGCTTTTATTTGAGTCTTGATGCTGCAAACGAACGGGTTCCAGATCAACTAATAAGTGGAGGTTTAATGACATTTATTCATCGAAGCTTCCAACCGCTTGGATGGCATGACCAAAACCAATAGAGCATGGTACAGGAAAGATGATGTAGTCCCTACAAACCACAGAGGACCTACCAAGGAGAAACTTTTCAAAGACTAATAAAGAGATGAGAACATGGCTAAGATGTTAACTTAGCTTGATCGTTTTACCAAGCATGACAATATGGGAAATCGCAAGAGTGTGAATGCAGTGGGAGCTACTAGAGAGGTGATGTTTGGAGGTGCACCATTTGAAGGTAGTTACAACGAAGAATTTCATTACATGTGAAACCAAATGGTGGGTTCTCGACCATGTTTTCAAAGGCCACCCAAGAATCAAGGTTGGAACAAAAACTCCGGATGACGACATCAAGCATAGACTGATCAACCTCAAGTTAGAGGATGACGTAATCATAAGGAAGATAGGTACATTCCACCAAATGATAGAGTGAAGGCTGCTGAACCAGTGATTAGTCATGATTCACGAGTTTTGAGTAAAGTGGAGGCCACAAACAATGTATTGAAAGAAATGAAATGTGATTCTTCCCAGCTGAGTCAAACTGTAACGTCTTATTCGGCGTCCATTAAACATTTGGAGATACAATTAGAAAATATTTCATCTCATTTGAATCAGTTTCCCAATAAAGGTATCCCTAGTAACACAATGGCCAATCCAAAAGAGAATGATCTATCGTACTTCGCCATTATTACTTGAAGTGGAATGATAATAGAAGCCACTAAACCATCACATGTTGTCGATGAAGGTGTGAAAGAGGGTGAAAAAAAGAAGATATGACTATTGTTATGATGAGCAGGAGGCTCAAGTTTTAGGTGATGATGATCTTCGCAATCTCAAGAATAATAAGCAAGAGAAAAGTGGGGACAATATGGCAAAAGCCAAGAGAACCATCCCCGAAAATTCAATTCATGTTGTGCGGCAGAAGGAACCTCATGTCAACGATAATCCTCTATTCACACAAAGGATGAAGAAGAAAGAAGAGGATACTAAATTTCAAAAGATTTTATCTATGTTCAATTCTTTCTCAATAAATGTGCCACTTGTGGAAGCATTTATTGAAATGCTTGGATATGTCAATTTCATGAAGGAATTGGTGACAAAGAAGATAACTCTTAATTGTGAGAATATCAAAGTGTCTCACAACTGCAGTGCAATCCTAACGTAAAAGCTGGTGAATAAGAATGAGGACACAGGGGCGTTTGCCATTCAATGCACAATAGGAACCTCAAAGTTAAGTAAATCTCTTTATGATTTAGGGGCAAGCATAAATCTTATACCCCTAGCTATTTTCGAAGAACTAGTTTGGAAGCCCCTTCACATACAACAATGCAGATGCTCATGGCTGATAGGTCAAAGGGTTTCACTATGGAATTAACTCAATGCCATTGGAGGCTATTATGGTCAAGGTTGACTCAAATGGGACCAAAGAAAGCCTAAGGTGCTTTCTTTATTCGGAATCAACAAAATTCACCCCTCATGACAAACTAGGCAAATCTAGATCTTGGGAAATGTCACGCCCAAAGTCCCATTAAGTCGGACTGGCACCCGTTGCCGACAAGGCTCAAGAGAACCAACATAACTATGCACTTGCTATGAACATTATAAGAGGTTTACATATTCAACATGCTTTCAAAAAAAGTTGACAGTATTAACAAGCCAAAAGGAAATGCATATGACTATGGCATTGGAGCCACGATGTCTAAATTTCGATACTTGACCACACTTTACATAGTCTACAAAGCCTCTAGATAAGGAACAATATCTAAAGGTAATGGGATAGTCCCCGCCTCATCACCAACTATACAATACAAAAATATAAGCTCTAGACACACAAAGCCCCGAAGTAACCTGGAGCTCGGTTACAGGAGCCGGATGTCCTATACCCATACTGGAGAGATCAACTAGCTCCTGTACATGCAACATGAAATGCAGGTCCTCCGTAAGGGACATCTATACGAGAATATTTACTGAATATGTATGGCATGAAGTCTTGTATATGATATAAGATCTTATATGAAATCATAAACTAGTGTGTACAGATTAGAGACCACCTTTAGTCATTATGTGGGATCATGTACTTTATGTCCTTTTTATTACTTTACCTTTCTTTACTGTATAATTTGTGCACAATATATCATATAAATTACCAGCAGATCAGTGGTAAATCAATATCGAGATCGACCCATGCTAGGCTTTCCTTTCACCCCTGGGATGCCCCCTGTAATATGGGATCCACCAATGCTAGATGATTCTTCCACCCCTGGGATACCACCCATCAATAAGCAACTTCAATTAATCTTTTATTTACTTTTGAGATAATTCTTTTTGTGGCCAAAACATTTAAAGTTGTAGGACTATAGACATAGCATTTGACATGTAACAATCATAGAAGACAGTACCATAATGAAAAGAATAAGTTACACGGCTAATGAATTATGTAGGAGATGAAATAACATGTGGATTTTATAAGCAACAAAAGGAACTCATGTATCTTTGCATCCAAAGTATGTATGCTGAAATGACAGTAGCCATGTATGGGAGCATATGAATATGTTAAAGAGTGGAGACACAATTATTAGCCATGTCAGAGTTAGTAAGTGCATTTATTGGTAAGGAAGAACCTAGATTCATACCAATAATTACGAAAATGAGTAGCCTTACATACCTCGTTGTACGATCTCGTTATTACTTCAAAGTAACCTCATTTTCAACCAAATATTTATATATAATAGAGTTGGTGATAAAACTAGTGTTAGCAGCTAATAAACACATCTTGGTAGTCCAATTCCACCCAAAAATGATATCCAGGAAGCAAGCTCGTATTTATCAACCAAAGAGTATTTTTTCAACCCTTCCTCTTCTAATCGTATTTTCTAATACACAACTAATATCCAGCTTGTTTTTGTCCCATAACAACATTATAGGAGCTCACAAAGCACAACACATAACAATTCTTCACGACACACAAGTAGCCAGCATAACATTACATCTTTTCGTTACATTTGTAAGCCAACAATCCCAAACCAATTTCAACTTAGACCAAACTGTCTCCAACATATTTGCACAAAAAAACAATCCTAAAACAATCCAAAAATAGTCCCTAAGTAGATGGAGGACGTGCAACAATAATTCCCAATTATCAGCCAACAAATTCCTACTAAGAGCATAGTTAAGATATCATATAAGAACTCATTTTTGCGGAAGATAAAAAGGTGCAGCAGCCCTTATAAATTACTACAGAACCAAACCTTGCTTAAAACATAATAATTACATCATAATCCAACCAACCAAGAAGAGAAAAGCCTTATACTAAACAAGAAAAGTGCACAACAATCTTTGGAACACATGACGTCAAATATTCCCGCACAAGCATGACAAGCATGGAAAAATTGCACTAAATATATAGGTATTCTTACTTACCATCAACTCCAAGGAATAGGGTTTCTCCAAGAACCCTAAAGTCTTGTTGTGGCTGGTTTGTAATGGAAAGAGAGATCAAGGAGAAACTTTCAAAAAATCTAATTTTTGGCTAACGTAAAATGAATTAAAGTTGCTGGTTTTTAATCCCTTTTAAAGGGGCACTTTTGGTCGATTTTCTTTTACATTTGAAGCCTTATTTTATTAAGGTGGTGATGCAGCGACTTGGCCCTTTTCACTTGGGCCTTATTGTGCTTCAATTTGATGGACTTTGCAGCCAACATTTTGTCCTTCTACTTTCACTTTGTTTACGCCCTATTTGTGAAGTGTGTTGTGAATCTAATTTGGCCCTTTTACTATTCATCTTGGGCTGCCAATATTCTCTCTTTATAATGCTAAATCATTGTGCCAAATTACACTCTTATCTCGGGGTTTATTCTTTATCGGACTTGAACAAGTTCTATGTTGGGCCAAGTCTTCGTCTACCTAGCCTATTTAAGCTAAGCACATAGGTGACTCACCTGCTAGCTTCCTAAGTCCCACAAGAACCTCACTTCTTTCACTTCATTTGAGGCCGCAATCTCCTCAATTCTACTTAAAACTTATCTATACTTGATCATCTTGAGCGTTAGATGTACATATAGCTCTTTGAAATTCAAGCACTTTTTAAAATATGTGTTGATTTGACCTTGGCCCCGCCATATCATGTCTCATATGCATTGGACTAGTACATGTAAGATGTGATGTGTTACATCCTCCCCTGCTTAGGAACATTCGTCCCTGAATGTTAGCATGAATGTGCTAGGTCATACATGTTTAAACTTTCATATAAACAAAATTTGGACAACATAACAAGCATTCAAACACACTTACCTCTTAATGCTCCAACTCTGCATCTTGGTCTTCCTCTTTAGCTTCAAATAAATAAGGGTACTTAGATCTCATTGCTCCCTCAGTCTCACACGTTATCTCTTCTACTTGTTGGTTTTTCTAAAGTACCTTTACTGAAGGTATTTCTTTATTCCTTAGCTTTCTAACTTTATGATCTAGGATAGCAACAGGTACCTCTTCATAGTTGAGATCTCCCGTAACCTGCATATCTTCAATAAGAGTGAAACAAGATGGGTCACCTATGCATTTTCAAAGCATTAAGACATGAAAACTGGATGAACCATTGAAAGCTTCTTGGTAGCTCCTGTTCATACGTAACCTGTCCAAACCTTTTAATAACCTTATATGGCCCTATGTAATGTGGGCATAGTTTTCCTTTCTTACCGAATCTCATAACTCCTTTCACTGGGACAGCTTTAAGAATACCCAATCTCTGACTGAGAATTCCAGTCCTCTCCTCCTAGCATCCGCATATGATTTTTGACGACTTTGGGCTTTTTCTAGCCACTATCACATTACCTTCACTTTTTCTATGGCTTGTTAAACTAGATTTGGACCAATCAAGGTGGTTTCACCCACTTCAAACCATCCTATTGGTGATCTACACTTCCTTACAAATCTTCATAAGGTGTCATCTTGATGCTTGAATGGTAGCTATTATTATTGGAAAATTCAATAAGTGGCAAATAGTCCACCCAACTACCTTTGAAATCCAATGCACAAGCCCGCAACATATCTTCAAATGTTTGAATGGTGTGTTCTGCTTCACCTTCTTTCTAAGGGTGGAAAGATGTATTTAAATTCACTTGTGTCCCTAAGCTCCATTCGAAGGATTTCAAAATCATTGCAGAGAATTGAGCTCCCCGTTCATATATAATAGAGATTGGGACCCCATGTAGCCTAACTATCTCTTTGAGGTATAATTTTGCATACTCTTGAGTTGTATAATCACTCTTAACTGGCAATAAGTGTGCTGAATTTGTGAGTCTTTCAACTAGGAGGCAACCCAGTAACAAAATCCATATTAATCATATCTTGTTTTCACGTTGGAAGCTCTATACATTGCATATAACCTCCTGGCTTTTGGTGCTCTACTTTTACTTGTTGGCAATTTGGACATTGAGCCACAAATTCTGCAAGGTCCTTTTTCATGGCTCCCTACAAAAACATTCCCTTCAGGTCATGATACATCTTGGTTGATCCTGGATGGATTGAATGTCTTGAACGATGGGCTTCTCCCATTATCCTCCCCCTTAGTCAATTAATATTAGGAACACATAATCTATTTTGGGAATAAAGTGCTCCATTTTGTGTAAGTTCAAAGCCCTTCATCATACCTTGACTCACCTTCTCCTTAAGTCGTCGTAGAACTGGATCCTTGAACTACGTTTCTTTTACCTTCATTACCAATGAAGACTCCGCAACATTATTCCCAACAACCTCTTCCTTTGGAGTTTCAAGGAGGTAAACTCAGAAATTGGCTAGTTGACATAGATCCTTAACGACTCCTTTACTTACTATGGTCTCTCATGTGGTCTCTGTTGTGTTGAGGCATAGGCAATTACCCTACCATGTTGTATAAGTTACACCCTAAGCAGATCCCAGAAGGATAATAATACACCGCATACCCCTCTGTGCCTTCTGGAAGTGCTAGCACAGTTGCAGAAATTTGCGTGCTTTTCAACTCTTGGAAGCTCCTTTCACATGCATCATTCCATTGATACTTGGTCGCCTTATGTGTCAATATATGTTAGAGGTGTAGAAATAGAAGAAAAACCCTCAACAAACCTTATGTAATAACCTACCAACCCTAGGAAGCTTCGAACTTCTATGGGTATTGTTGGCCTTGGAAAATCTTTCACCGCCTCTATCCTTTGTGAATCAACCCTTATTCCTTCATAAGATATAATATGGCCCAAGAATGCCACTGATTTTAACAACAAATTCACATTTGAAAAACTTGGCATACAATTGTCGATCACTAAGAACTTGTAATACCTGCCGTTAGTGATTTGCATGGTAATCTTTTGATCTTGAATATACCAAAATATCATCTATAAATACTATCACAAATACATCCAAGAATGGCTTGAATACCCTGTTCATTAAATCCATAAAAACCACTGGGCATTTTTCAGCCCAAATGACATAACAAGAAATTCAAAGTGACCATAGCGTGTCCTAAAGGCTGTCTTGGGTATATCTTTCTCCTTCACCATCTCTTGGTGATAACCTGATCTCAAATCAATTTTTGAAAAGCATTTGGCACTCTATAACTGATCATATAAATTATCAATCCTTAGGAGGGGGTATTTGTTCTTAATTGTCACCCTATCAATTGTCGGTAGTCAATACACATTCTAAAGGTGCCATCTTTTTTTTCGTACAAATAACACTGGCGCACCCCAAAGGGACATACTAGGTCTTATAAAACTCTTCTCTAGCAAGTCTTTTAATTTCTTCTTTAGTTCACGTAATTCTGTCGGGGCCATTCTATATGGAGGGATAGAAATATGTTGAGTGCCTGGAAGTAAGTCAATACCAAAATCTACTTCTCGTACTGGAGGTAAACCTACAAGCTCTTCTGTAAATACATCAACAAATTCATTCACTATTGGAACAAAATGAAGAGTTAGGTATTTTGCCTCCATATTCCTCACTCTAACTAGATGTCATATATATCCCTTTGGCATCATCTTCCTTGCCTTAAAATAGGAAATAAACTTACTCTTTGGTGCCCCAACATTGCCTTCCCATTCAAGGACCGCCTCATTTGGAAAGTGGTAATCCACAGTGGCGTAACAAGAAGTTAACCAAACCATACCCATTATAATATAAAATTCCACCATTTCCAGCTCAACAAGGTCATCCAATGTGTAACGATCACAAACAATTACCACACAGTTATAATAGACCCTTTTAGCTATAATAGATTCACCGGTTGGTGTAGAAACTTCAAATGGCTTGTTCAATAATTTAGGTGTTCTCTTAAGCTTCCCAACAACTAGTGGAGTGTTGTATGATAATGTAGAACCAGGGTCAATTAATGCATACACATTATGTGAAAAGATGGACAATGTAACTTCGACCACATCGAGTGAAGCTTCCAAATTTAGCTGACTCCCTAAAGTGTAAGTGCGATTTTGGGCTCCGCTAGAGCAAGCTACCCCTCTACCACCTCTACCATCACCTGCAGGTGTTTGTTGACCTTTACCTAATAGAGGAACTGATGATGATGATGCAACATCTAACCCAGTAGGTTGTGCTATATCAGCCATATGTCTTCTCAGACAATCTCTCATCATATGCCCTGGTACACCACACCAATAAGTAGCATCTGTCCTAATATGACATGTACTTAGATGACTCCTCCTACATTGTTTGCAAGGCTGCCTAGGAGGAAGTTGTTGGCTTGCCGAATATCCTGTTTTCCGTGCACCTTGGCCCTTACTTCTTTGACTAAACTGATTACCCTTAGACCCTTGAAGCTGTGGTGGATCTATAAATGTCGAGTAAGAGAATGATGGCCTAGGTGGTCTATTAGAAAATCGAGGCCTAAACTTACCTTGGGATGGTATAAACTGCCTTGTAGATCTGGCCCTCTTGGACTGCCCCCCATTCTAACCCTTGTGTCCTTCTTCTATGCCTCTAATCCTTTAGTTTTTGTGCAAATGCTTGCATCCTCACTATGTAAATGTCTTTATTCAATGAAGCAATAGTACAGTCTTTGGCCAAATACAAATCCAACCTATCCACATATCGATGAACTCTATCTGCCATAGTAGCGACTACATTAGAAGCATACCTAGCCAGGAATTAAATTAAAGGCTATACTCCCTCATGCTCATATTCACTTGGTGGAGATTCAGAAACTGATCTGCAGGGGCCTCTCAGATCTCTAATGGAAAGTAATGATAAAGAAATGCCTCTTTGAACTCCTTCCAGGTAGTTGGAGGTGCATCTATACCCTTAGATTGCTTCCAAGCTTCATACCACAACATACCCACACCCTTCAATCTATATGTTTCCAGCTCCACAGCTTATGTAATGCTTACGTGCATAACATCCAAAGTGCGTTGGATCTGATCGATGAAGTCTTGTGGATCTTCATTAGGATCTATCCCGGTAAACGATGGAGGGTCCAAATTAAGAAAGTCACATATCCTTGGGCTATCTGCCCTATTTGCACCACCTCCATCGATAACTAGACCTTCTTGTCTTTGACCTTGGCCAGAAACTATACGAGTCAATAATTGGACCGCATTTCTCAGATCTTGCATGGTAGCATCAGTAGGTGGTTCTGGGGGAGTTTCACTGCGTCCTACTTCATTAGGAGCCGCAGGAGTTGGAGATATTTGTGACAGAGACTCATCTTGGGCCTAATTTCGTTTTATCACACGACTAGGTATGCCAAATACCACTTTTACTTCCTTGTTTCAGGCATACTCACTGTATAAATGATTTAGAGGTTAGAAATAATCAACCTACAACACTTGGCTCTATGACACGATCTAAAGAATGAAAAGAAAGTGACAACTCCTAAATGCTGTGTAGCCTCCTACTTATAAATGTGGTGCACAACACATCCATAAACAAGACTCTACATAGACTTGGGTTTGTAACTCCCTAGCACGACCCGCTTTGATACCACCTTTGTCACGCCCAAAGTCCCATTAAGGCGGACTGGCACCCGTTGCCGACAAGGCTCTGGAGGACCAACATATAACGACGCACTTTTTATGAACATTATAAGAGGTTTCCATATTCAACGTGCTTTCAAAAAAACAATAGACAGTATTAACAAGCAAAAAGGAAATGCATATGACTAGGCCATTGGAGCCACGAGATCTACAGTACAAGACTTGACCACGCTTTACTTTACATAGTCTACAAAGCCTCTAGATAAGGAACAATATCTAAATGGATCAGGATAGGTCCCGCCTCATAACCAACTATATAATACAATAATATAAGCTCTAGACATACTAAGCCCCAAAGCAACCTGGAGCTTAGTAACAACAGTGGATGTCCTATACTCCTGCTGGGGAGATCTACTAGCTCCTGTACCTGCAACATGAAATATAGGTCCCCCGTAAGGGACGTCAGTATGAGAAAATGTGCTAAATATGTAAGGCCGGAAGTCTTGTATGTGAAATAAGAACTCAAATGAAATCATAAATTAGTGTATACGAATAAGAGACCACCTTTAGTTATACTGTCAAATCATGTACTTTATGTCCTTTTTATTACTTTACCTTTCTTTACCGTTTAATCTGTGCATTATATATCATATAAATGACTAGTTGATCAGAGGTAAATCAATATTGGGATCGACCCATGTTAGACATTTCTTTCACCCTTGGGATACCCCCCATAATATGGGACACGACTAATGAATCACGTAGGAGATGAAATAACATATGGATTTTATTAGCAACAGAAGAAACTCATGTATATTTGCATCAAAAGTATGTATGCAGAAATGACAATGGCCATGTATTGGAGCATATGAACATGTTAAAGAGTGGAGACACGGTTATTAGCCATGTTGGAGTTAGTAAGTGAATTATTTGCAAGGAAGAACCTAGATTTACGCCAAATAATACGAAAATGAGTAGCCTTACAAACCTCGTTGTACGACCTTGTTATTACCTCGAAGTAACCTCCTTTTCCCTAAAATATTTATCTACAATACAGTAGATAACAAAAATAATGTTAGCAGCTAATAAACTCATCTTGGTAGTCCAGTTCCACCCAAAAATAATTTTCGGGCAGCAAGCTCATAATTATAAACCAAAGAGTATTCTTTCAACCCTTCCAGTCCTAATTGTATTTTCTCATACACATTATCATATACATGTCATGTCCAGCTTGTTTTAGTCCCATAACAGTGTTACAAGAGCTCACAAAGCACAACACATAACTATTCTACACGACACACAAGTAGGAGGCATAACATTACGTCTTCTCGCTACATTTCAAAGCCAACAATCCCAAACCCATTTAAACTTTGACCAAACTGTCTACAACAAATTTGCACACAAAACCAATCCTAAAACAGCCCAAAATCAGTCTCCAAGTATATGGAGGACGTGCAACAACAATTCCCAATTATCAGTATACAAATTCCTACTAAGAGTGCAATTAAGATATCATATAAGAACTCATTTTTGCAAATGATTAAAATGGTGCAGCAGCATTCTTACATCACTACAGAACCGAACCTCATTAAAAACATAATTATTACTTTATAATTCAGCCAGCCAAGAAGAGAAAATCCTCATTATAAACAAGAAACGTGTACAAAAATATTTGGAACACATGTCCAAAATTCCTGCACAAGCATAACCAAAATACTCTCATGTTTTTCATGGAAAAATTGCACTAAATACATAGGTATTCTTACTTACCATAACCTCCAAGGAGTAGGGTTTCTCCATGAACCCTAGAGTCTTGTTTTGGCTACTTCATAATGGAAAGAGAGAGCAAGGAGAAACTTTGGAAAAATCTGATTTTTGGCTAAGTTAAAATGACTTAAAGTTGCTGGTTTTTAATCCCTTTTAAAGGGCCACTTTTGGCCGAATTTCTTTTACATTTGAAGCCTTATTTTATTAAGGTGGCGACGCAGCAACATGGCCCTTTCACTTTGGAATTATTGGGCTTTAATTTGATGGACCTTGCAGCCAACTGTTTTTCCTTCTACTTTCAGTTAGTTTGGGCCCTATTTTTGAAGTGTGTTGTGAATATAATTTTTCCCTTTTCCTATTCATCTTGGGCTGCAAATATTGTCCCTGTATAATGCTAAACCATGGGCCCAAATTGCACCCTTAACTTGGGGTTTATTCTTTATCGTACTTGAACAAATTTGGTGTTGGGCCTCATCTCTATCTACCTATCCTATTTAAGCTAAGCACATAGGTGACGCGCCTGCTAGCTTCCTACATCCCACAAGCACCTCACTTCTTTAACTTCATTTGAGGCCGCGATCTCCTCAATTTGACTTATAACTTATCTACACTCGGTCATCTTGAGCGTCAAACGTACCTATAGCCCTCTAATATGAAATTCAAGCACTTTTAAAAATGTGTGATGATTTGACCCTGCCATATCATGTTTCATATGCATAGGTCTAGTATATGTATGATGTGGGGTATTACACAAAATATGTGTTTCAATGAAATTCCTAGCCTAATTTTGCAAAATATATTCTCATTCAAATAGTGGCAATACACTCACAGCCTATGATCATCGCTTATCCATGCTCAATACTCACATAGTTAGCTCAAGGTGTACCAAATCCATTCATGGATTGATTTTTAAGAGAAGGACTAATCAGTGCGTTAGTGCATGCTACTCGTCCATGGCACTATCCAAATAAAAGATATGACCTATCGATACTCAAATCCCTGTGGATTAAAGGCACACTATTCACATTTAAAAAACTTTTCACATACACATAGGATTCGCCATAAATCAAGGTCATCATTCATCATCATTAATCCATTCAACTGATAAAGAAGAAAATTAAATTGGTAAAACAAACAATAATCTATTATATTCCAAATTTAAAATATTTAGAAAACCAAAATCAAAATTGTCTTAAACATCCATAAAAAAATTAAAATAAACATTGTCTAATCAAAATCTTTAAAAAAATAGTAAATAATTATCATTAAGAGATATTGGGAATATCCAAATGCTCACCTCCTCCTAAAAAAAGAACATTGCCCTCATTGTTCAAGAACAACATCACGAAAGCATAAATGGAAAGGAATGAGTATTAGAATCCCCCTGAACATGGTCAATCATGATGTGGTGGTTGTGGTGGAGCTGAGGCTCATGTACACTTGTAGTTCCTATCATGGGCCTGTCTTTGAGAGACTCTTTTGTCACCATGTCCACGATCTCTCCTTCTAACCATGTAAATTCCTCATGCTTCGCTTGGTTGACCTCAATTCCCAAGTCTTCTTCAATGGTCTCTAGGGTGCCCACTACATTAGATTCTTCATCACCCCCGCATGGAGCATAATCATCAATCATATCTTTTGGAGGTATATTTATGTCAACTCTAGATGCCTCCTCTGGTCCATCCAAAAAAGAACTCAAGCTTGTGGACCTCAAGGATGCCATCTTCTAGTTAAAATATTCAATGTCGTCTTTTATAGAGAAGAAGCCCTCACTACAACCATTTGTTTTCTCTAGAGCAATTGCCCTCTCTTTCCAGCTAGCCGATTATTTTCCTTTATCCTCAATCATCACCTTAAGCCAATTAATCATCAGCCTACCACCCTCAGTCAACACCCTTTTTCCTTTTTGGCCTCAATATATCGAACCAATGCATTGGCTATAACTGTCTCAATCATCTTTGGCATAGAACCCTCAACCTGGTGGCATGAATGCCAACTATTTTGGCTAACCTTCTAATGTTCATAATAATCGCCTTTCTGATTGGGGGTTGATCGTCCTTAGCCCGAGGCTCAGCCCGTGATTTTGTAGGTAAGAGTGGAGTAGAAATAAAAGGTATTGAGGGAGAGGAAGAAGACATACATGCCTCGAGAGCCAGCTCAGCTTCGCTGGAATTAAGGGTCTCTATATCAATAACTTGTGTTATGTCAATTGGCTTCTTGTATGCCTGATCCTCTTTGTCCATTTGGCACTCTACCTCTACTCACTTTATATTAGTGGGTCTTGTTAGTGTAATCTCCATAGCAGTCTTTTTATTGCATGGAACTCCAGCTCGCTTGCACAAGGCTGCTATTAGGCTAGGGAATAGGAGAGGCTTAGACCTGCTTTGGTTTACGGTGGATTTTTGGGGTGGTGATAAAACTAAGGTTCAACTTTCTTTAGTCCATAATACAACCAATCAATGTCAATTTGGAGTGTCGAAGTATCAACTCATTTTGTGATGGCATTGGGTAGCTGCTAATAAATCTAAACTAGAATCTTGCCAGGGTGTTCATTTTCTGTTTTTTTAATAATTTCTTCCTCCTCTAACCATAAGGGTGCTAGAATCGCAATCATAGGGGCTAACCATGCTTTGATGTCATCGAACATCTTGAGCTGCATTATATCTTCAACATCATTTCAGTATCAGTATGCGCATCCAAACATTTCATTTATATTTGTTTCGATGCATGGGACTTGCACTCCCTGAACCTTCACAACATCAAGAGGTTTGAGAACTACCTTCACCCTGCTTCTTCTCCTTGCAATGGCCTTAGCATAGGTCTCATAAAACTCTTAGACCAAGCTTCAAATATATAGATCCTGAGGTGTAGTTAATAATTTAAAATTATGGATATTGAGAGTGTCTTGCACCTCAGGATACCTATTAGGAACCCTATCACTTGACAGTCACATCTCTTCAAAGATTGTTCTGAGCGCCTCTGCTCGGAGTCTGTTTAACTACCTTGGTGCTTTGGTTTCTTAGACCCTCTGGGATATTTATAAGAGAGGATCATTCAGGACATTAGACCTAGCTTCACTATTTTGACTCTTGTGGATTGTTTCCATATGTAAAACCATAGACCTAGTGGACTTGGCCAGAACATGCATTCGTTTAGTCATTCCTGCATAGAAAGCTCTAACATAATTGGTGAGGATCAATCATAGGATATGAGGATTAAAAATTATGCATAAGAGAATCATTTAGGGCAGGAAGATCTATTTCGTCGTCCAACATATTCGATAATCTACTGAACTGATTCCGCAGTCAAATAGACTGTCGCCTTTTTGTACAAATTTTAGGCTTTCCAACAATGTTACATTCGGCGATGGTGGTGCAAATTCAGTGATCCACTATATTAATTCGGAGGTGGATAATACCATCACAAAAAGTTGTATAATTCAGCATAGAACATCATTCAGATAAAACTCTGTACGTGATAATTCGATGCATCGCCAAGTCCACTTTGGTAGTTAAATTGACAATCCCCAAAATTGACTAGAAAGAACAATACTCTCTCATTACAAGTTTGAACAATCGGCACAAGTAAGAGGTAAAGAATCACTTGTTAACCCACTATGAAGAAATAAATATGTGCTAAAAGATCTATTACTACCATCACATTGTTACCATGGTTACAAACACAAGGAGATGATGACTTATCCTTAAGAATGACGTAAGCCAAACTCTATCATAAGGCAAGTTCACTTATCTCAAAAGATTTTATGGGTTACTCAGACTTCACCCACAACCTATAATACAAGAAACACAACAAGCATGCATAATCAATCAAGGCATTCACATGTTCATAGCACCAACCCAACTTAAGGCTATCCAACAAGGCATCAACCTTAAAATTGAGACATTGCACTCAATCATTCAACAATGGGGACACATGTTCATCAAATATAGCCCTATCCCACAATATATTCATATTCAATTTTATGTTTTTATTAAATTAATCAATATAACCCAAATAAAACAAGCAGCATGAAACATATGGTTTTAGAATTACAAAAACACATCAGCCATATGATTTTCAACAATTTTAAAACCACATACTATGGTTATCATGCTCATAAAACCTTTTTCATGCCCTCATCATTCCAATAGCATTCTTTAAAAATGGAAGTACACCAAAGGGGAAAAAATGTACATTTTTTATGATGCACTAGCAATGAGAATTTTCCAACTGGGATTTTTGTTGATGAAATGCACTTACCCCCAAGAAAAATAAAAGATAATGAACTATTAGGAAGATTGGCTTCCAAGGTAATGTAAGTGGAAGGAATTTGTAGAGTGAAAAGCTAAGGCATTTGAAAAGCCTTTAATATGTCAGTTAGGCACGAGGAGTCGGCGATGCTAATTCACTCCACTAAACATATTCGACGATGTGCTGATTGTGTTCATGAAAACATTTTATTAATAACTGTCAAACCTTTTCTTCAGCCTTAAAATATGGTGAAACTGAGCATTGCCTAACCGATTCAACGATCTTCAAATTAACCTAAACTCTTTTGGTTGTCTCTCAAGCGGCATCATAGATAACATTGTGACATGACATAATCCATCTAATCTTCAAGTCACCCACGATTGATCTATCACTAATACCACTTGGAGGTCCTTTGCTGGCTTCAAAGTCTTGCAAATATTGAACAATATCTCTTTTCATTCACTTTTAATCTAAAGTCTCCCTTCTCAACATCCACCAAGGCCCTTCCGGTGGCAAAGAATGGCGTACATAAGATGATGGGCACATCAATGTCTACCTCACAATTAAGAATCACAATGTCAATTGGTAGAATGAACTTCTCCATCTTCACCAAGAAATCATGTAGGATTCTGACCTACCTTTTAATTGATCGGTCAACAATGAGAAAAGGCATCATTGATGGTGAATGGGTCTCCAGTATCAATTCTTCAAATATATAATAGGGTATGAGATTTATGCTTATGCCTAAATCACATAACGCCGTGCTAAACTTGCAAGCTCCAATATTTTAAGGAATTGTGAATGCACTAGAGTTCTCTTTCTTCGAAACCATGTTCTTGGTCAAGATATTACTGCAATTATGAGACACTTTGTTTGTCTCACACTCTAGGGTCTATTTCTTGTCACCAACTCCTTTATAAACTTTTCATACCCTGAAATTCAGTTATTGCTTCAACTAAAGGGACATTGATGGATAAAGAATTTAATATATTAGAAATTCAGTATCCTTCTCTTTCTTCTTCAATCTTTGAGGGAACTTAGGATCAATCTTGATATAAGAAGCTTTAACTTCACAACTGAATTTGTATTCTTGGAGGATACTATTTTAGCATTCACAACATCACCCCTAACTTCCTCTTTTTCTCTACTCTTGTGATTGTCAAGAGTATCACAATTTTCGTTAACAAGCACATCATCATCATCATTAGTACTCATTGCTCGTTCATCCTCTTCTACGTCTTTCCCACCTTCTTCAACAATATGTTTAGGCATAACGCCTTCAACATCTTTTCTACTATGCGCCATGATTACCAAACATTGCTAATCAGTGCTCTTTGGGTTAGCAACCATATCACTACGCAATCCTCCTTTTGGCCTTTTGTTGTGATGTAAGTAGAGTGTGAAGTCACCGTTTGACTCAACGGTGAGAAATCAGATTCCATCTCCTTCAAAACTTTGTCGAAGGCCTCAACATTGTCCATGATTCGGGATAACATGTCCTTACTCCAAAACTCCTCTTGATTCACCAAAGAAGCAGCACCTTTTAGCATATCATAGGGTAGAATATACCTATCTCTAGTTCCATCACGATCCCTCAAAATGTTGGGTTATGGTTTATATGGCCAAGCTTTATCTCCCCATCCAGCTCTATTGTTCCAACCTTGATTCCAGGATGGATTTGGAAAAGTTAGACGTGAACCCATCACCTGATTGCCCATATAATGTACTTCTTCGCTATATCCTCCTTCATATGGTACATTAACATTAACATCACCAGTAGCAACTATAAGATTAACAATCTTCCAGTGGATATGAAGAAGTGATATCCTTATCTCTGTAACTATACTAAACTCCACGATAATAATTTAATCTCATCTATGGAGTCATGTCTTATACTTCATCCCTTATTTGTCATGTTACATGCATACATGCTCATAGTGACATGTTTTTATACTTTATGATGCACAAGTATGAGATCTCATGAAAATAATGTTTATGTTGTATTAATGCATTCATGTGGGTGAAATTTGTCTAATCGCCCTTTTTAAGTATGTTTCCAACACATTCGGGGATAAATGTCACCATGGGGGAGATATTGTAACGCCTCCCATCCGAGTTGGAATGTCCTTATGGTGTATTACTTGAATATATTAATATTTGTGTGTTATATCGCAAATCTCACTTCGTATTTATTTTTAGGAGGCAAAATTTTTTAAGAAAAGGGTCGCCTTTGATTTTTATGTGACCCTTATCGAAAAACATTTTTGTGGTGATTTGCGCATAAACCAGAAGGGCGCATGACAAGTCCGTAATACCTACTTGTTTCCCCATTGTATAAAAATAGCATAAACACATTACTAGGCATAAATAGAAGTAAATGGAACTTCATGCGAAAATAAATTACGCAAAACCCGATCCATGTCGCTCCATCATTCCACCATAGAAAAACATTTTTCAAACTTTTCAAGTTTCATGTGAGGGCAATTTTGTCATAGCCAAACACCCTTACAAATAGGATTCTGCTATTATTCCACTATTTTTATCCCTAATTCACTTATGAACTTTCTCAACATCCTCACCAAATCCCTCATCTAATTTCTAGATTCTCAAAAACTCTCTTTGAAGATCTATAATACTAGTGAATCTTTTATGTCTTCTCAAGTTTCCTTCAAGTAATTTGAAGGTTTAAGGTATGTGTGTCTTCAACCATTTGTCCTTCTATCCATGCAGCCAAACTCTCCATTTTTAAAAACTCTCTTGTTTTCAAGGCGTTGTACTTTATATGTATTTCTTATTATGCATTATTAACATGATCTAAGTTTAATTTTGTCATGTGTTGGGTTGATTATGCATGAATATCAATTCAGAGTTTATCCTATAAGTTGGTTTATGACTATTGAAATTATGGATGCTATAGTACTATGGAAACTATGAAAGGTTATGGATTTTATGATAGATTTCATGACACCCAAACAAAGAGTTTTAGTATTATGTTTGTGGGTTTGTTTGAATACTTTTCTAATGATCAGGTTTACTTCATTCATGTCCAATACTTTTGTATTTTATGATTTCTAAGTTTAATTACGTACACGCACTATGTTTTAATAAGTTTATATGACAATGATTCTTGTGTGCATGTTTTGCAAAAAAATATGTTAAATTTTAGGCTCCTAAGAACGCACCGAATTCATGAAAAGTTCCTATGACTAATAATGAAGATTTTGAGCCCTTCACGCTATCTTAATTTTCATGTGCAATGCAAATGCTCAGTTAAAGGGGTTAAGTTTATGAATGAGCTACTCTTACTATGATTGCAAGATTGAACTAGTTATTCAAGTAATGAATTCTCTTATGATTATGTTATGTATTCTCTGGGACTAGACGTAGCACCAAATGAGGCTTAAGGTGGGGGCTCGACCCAAGTGTTCCTTATATAAACTCTTAGTCTCATAACTATGTGTCACCGTAGGATTATGGTATTGCCCTAAATGGGATTTTACTAGCCGATCCAATTAAATCAAGTTACACACGATGGAGGGGTATAGCTTACCTTGTCAAGTAGACCTCTCTCTTTTCCGATTCAGAGGCAACATTGGCATTTTATGTGGTAACTCACATCGTCTCATATGCTGGTTAAGGTTTTCTCCCATACATTTCATGTTATGATCAAGTATGTCATATTGATCTTATGTTCATTGTATTTGATTATGCATCTTGTCAATCGGGGATTACGTCCCTTTCCTGCATTGCACCCTTCATACATAATATATTCTAAGTACTAATGCATACATTTTGTCTAAGTGAACTAATCATGTTGGGACTGGACCTCCTATTCATCCACGTGGCTTGTTGGCTCGCTTGAAGATTTCAATTGGTGAGTCCCCCATTTTGGGGAAAACAACCATTTTCCTTTCATGCTATGTTAAAGACTTATTTACTTTTGAAAAGGTGAGCTATGAGATGCCTTATCCCCCATTCCATTCATGTTAAAGGTGTTGCTGGTAATGTGTGATGAGCTTGATTCCTATGATGCTTATGTAATTATGAAAAAATTCCTTTAGTCCCTATCCCTTTTATGTGTTATTGAATTATGATGGTTTGAGATGGAAGTCCTAAGTCCATATTTTCCCCATAGCGTGAGCCATACATACCTTCAATTTAGTCTTTTCTTGCTTTTTGATACTTGAAAGTCCCATCTCCATAAACATCCCCATAGCTTGAGTTTAAAGCCCTGTTTCCCTTTGACTTAATTGCTTATTTTTCACTTATGCTTCTGCAACCAAGGATATGCTACTTAATCTTAGAGGTTTATTTGGGGACCTTATGGGTTCCCCATTCATCGTGTCATGCCTAGGCCCTAGGCTTAGGCCGTGACAAGCATGGTATTTGTAACACCTCGCAACGTGACTCAGAAAGACCCTATGAAGTGTTTCTTGAATATCTTATAATTCGTGCGTCATTTTGCAAATCTGACGTTGGATTGTTTTTCAAGAGGTAAAATCGTGTAGAAAAAGGGCCACCTTCGAATTTTAGGATACCCTTGTCGAAAAATAATTTTTCAATCGAATTATGTACAACAGAAAAATTCGCGACAGAGGCGCGTCGCTCCCCTATTCCCCAACAATTCAAAATATTATGAGTTTCGTTTTAAGTCAAGAAAGTTAGTTTGGACCAATTCTCACACCTTTATATACATAAATAACTGAAAATATTCCTATTTTAAAACCTAAACCCCTCTCTAAACACTCCAAATACTATCAACTTTTCTCTAAAATCCTCCATTAAGTTCTCTCAAATTTCTTGTTGATCAAGCCTCCTCCGTTGAAGAACAAACATCAAAAAAGATTCTCAAAGTTCTTCAAGTCTTCTTCTCCAAGTTAGAAGGATCAAAATGTATGTGAGTTTCGTTATCCAGGGGTTCTTTCACCCATAGAGTCCCAAAACCTAATTTACTAAATCCGTCAAGTTTTAAATGTTTATTTCTTATGTGTTCTTCCTAATCCTTCTATTAAGCATGAATTATTTTAAAATTCTTCATCTATTGCACGAAATTGCATAAGTTGATTTTAAGTATTTTAAGAAATGATGTTATTTAAGAGATTCAAATCTGTGAAAGTTATTATATGATGATTTATTTTGAGAACGATGATTTTATGAGATGAATTACATGATTCTATGTCAAAAGTTCAAAAATGATATGTTTGATTGTTGTGGTTTGTTTAAAAATGATTTAAGTTGATGATTTTTATTAAATTGATGAATAGTCCTCTTGAGTTACATGATTTAAAGCCGGCGTGCATGTTATCAACCTAATCATTATATCAATGTTTCAAAAGTAGACATGCTCTATAAAGATGAGGGTTCAATTTGAAGTTATGAAGTTAAAGTTATTATGTTTTTAATCTGTCAAAGTTAAAGTTAAAGATGGTGAAGGGAAAGCCCCACCAAAAATTGGATCCTTTGTCTAAAGGGGAAAACCCTACATGTGGGTTTTGAGTTAAGATGAGCTACAGTATATATACATATACGATGTTGAAGTTGTGCTTTAAATTTTATGATTATTATTAATATGCATATGATTTTTAATGTATTTGTGGGGTTAACTTAGCACCGAATGGGATAATTAGTAGGGTTCTGTAGGATACCGTAGCAGCCACATTTGTCTCTCAAACTACGTGCCACCATAGAAGCCCTTGCAGGTTAACCTTAGGCTAGTAGATCCACATAAGCTGTAATATTGATGAAAGATTGTAATGGCCCAACCTTGGACTTAGTTGTCACACTGCGAACGAGATACCCAAAAGCACCCCATCCATGCCATGTTAACTAAAATAAGTATTCATAGCCATGAAACTAAACATTTGCGAAATGGGTATCGGTCTATAGGACCATATATAACAATGAAGTGAAATTAAGAAGCATACATGAAAAACATATTTTATCCAAACACCATACCATCTAAACCATGGATGGATCGACCGGTAGATGATCAACATCCATGAAATAAAAATGACTCCAACATTTAACAACATAGAATGAAAAAGCCTCAAAAGGGAAGCATATACATCAACTCGAAAGAAAATACAAGCCTGAATAGAAAATGTTAGAGACTCGAACTAAGGGCTCACAAAAAAAACACTTGTCTCGAACATCTACAACCTAGCTACGAGGTGGTTTTGAGTATCTCATTCGCTGTGTCTCGAATACTTCTCTCAAAAAATATGTGTTACACTTTTAGAATGTGCTAAGCATGTTAAAATAAATGGGACTTTCAATATGAGCTTAAGTATGCTAAAGGAATATCTTACCAAATTGAGTAAAAGTCATGCACATAAAGAACACATGTGATGGAACCATATCATAGGGTCATAAACTTGTGGAGAAGACCTTAACAGACATATAAGACAATGACCTACACGGAATCCAACGTAACCCCCTTTGTTGGCACAGGGAGTCCACTTTCCGGGTGGAACTACATCATGTTAGCATGCATCTTTATATAACATAAATAGCCTATGTGGATCCACTATCCTAACTTACAAGAGTGACACATAGTTAATGACACAAAGGGATGCTACTAAGGTTGTCTTACCAAACCCTACTTCAATGTCACATTATGTGCTAAGTCATCTCGCACAATCATTATAATATAAGTTAGTGAATTTATGACAATAAGAATCATAAATAGCCATCTTAAGAGTATATGGAACTTAAGGACAATTTATGAACATTGTACTTTTATCTTAGGGACCTTCTTAAAAAACATTAGGGAAATCGTCAACATGCTTATATCTTTGAAAAATCACAAATTTAAAACCTTTCTTTAGTTCCCTAATCTTTATCATAAAACCTGCAAAACATGAATTGAAACTAGGTGGGCTAAGCCTTTAGGTTGGAACAATCATGAATCACAAAATCATGTTGAATCATGGAAAATATGCTTATTCAAAATATGATAAACAACCCACACATCATTACTTTTACCCACATCATTTGGGTCATCATCATTAACTTGAATACATGCAAATACTTAGTAAAACGTCATAGGATATCATTGAGACCATTAAAGTATCATAAGATGATCATTAGCGTGCATATAAATTGAAGGAACTTAAAATAAAATTAAAAAGATATTATGTAGGACTTCGTGGGTTAAAGGATTCCCACAAATCAAACTCACATACCTCAACTAGTCTTTATGAAGAAAAGCTTAAATCTTTTAGGGAAGAACATGAAAACCTTGGCCTTGCCTTGACCATTATAGAGAGTATTTTTCCCTTAGAATTTAGAGAGTGAGACAATGGAAGAATGAATAAGGTCCTTAGGGCTTTAAGGTCTTATTTAGGGCCCTTAGGATCCCCAAAATAATATAGTATAAAATTAGAATTTACAAAAATTACAAAACTACCCCTCATTAAAAAGGTCAGATGGGATCTCCGGAACCCTAATTTCGGGCTATAGTTTGAACCATGGACCATAGTCCTATCTATCCTATTCTTCTTTTCCAATCTTTAGAAACTATTTTGTCTGCCCAAATTAAGAAATCCTTTTCTACGAGTAGTCCTTTGATACGGATCATGGTTTGACTCATGGAGTTTTTCCAAACTTAGAAAATTTTCTCAATTCGCTTGAGCTTTTCTACGAAGGGTATCTAAGGGCCGTGGAAAGGTCTACAGACCGGGCTGTAGATTGTTGTTCACTTTCCAAAAACTCTAAATTTTCCTTCATGTTTGGAAACCTCACTTAAAAAATTATCAAAAGTCGTCAATCTTTTGACGAGTCATTATCGGGTATGTAGGCTACCCAACACTTGGAAACTTTTTACCTTTCCTGAAGTTCATGTTTAAGAGGACAACCTAAGGGCCGAAATCTATGGGTTTTAAGTCAGCCTTGAGACTGACCCGAGGTTATTTTCTGCTCAACTTTTTCTGTACTCCTAGGTTTCTAATGTCAGGGTTGTTATAATATCTCCTCCTTAGGACCATTCATCCCTTGATGTACTTAAAGACAGGCTCTAAAGAGTTAATCATCAGTTAATAACCCAACATGCATGCAAAAAAGCAACTTAAATATCATTTGGTGAAATCGTAAAAATCCACATTTAAAATATGTCTCAAAACAATCAATAAAGATAGAAATAAGTGTATGCATCATGCAAAACATAGAATGCAAGAAATTGAGTCTTTTGGCAAGAATGACATAATACCTTAGGTTTGAGTAGAGAAGAATAGATATGGTAATGTTTCATCATATTCGCTTCCACTTCCCATGTAGCATCATGAACTTGTTTATTCCTCCAAAGCACTTTAACAGATGCAACTTCCTTGTTCCTTAGCGTTTTAAATTGTCGGTCTTGAATCTCAACCAGTACCACTTCGTAACTGAAATCTTCTTAAATTTGCACATCATGTAAAGGAACTATGGAGCTCGGATCACCGATGAACATTATCAACATCTACACATGAAAATTTAGATGGATCAAATTCTTCTCATTTGGTATGTCCAACTCATATGCCACCTTTCACACTCTTCTCACCATATTGTAAGGCCCTACATACCTAGGGCTTAACTTCCCCTTTTTACCTAAAAGAATCACGCCTTTCATAGGACACACTTTTAAATAGACCCAATCACTAAAATGGAACTCAAGATCCGTTATCAATACATCGGAATAGGACTTTTGTCTACTTTGGCCTATTTACAGCTTCTCCTTTATGGTTTTAAATTACTCCATCGCATTCATTACTATGTTCAGTTCTATCAATGTCATCTAACTATATTAGCATCGCACAATGGGGGTTATACACCGTCTACCATAAAATTTCTCAAATGGTGCCTTCCAAATACTTGCATGGAAACTACTATTGTAGGAAAACTCAATAAGAGGTAAATGCTCATCCCAACTTCCCTTGAACTCCAAAACACAAGCTCTCAACATATCATTCAATGTTATACTAGTCCTCTCGGCTTGCCTGTTGGTTTGGTGATAAAAAGTGGTACTCAACTTTACCTTAGTATCAAATCCTCTTTGGAACCTCATGCGAGTTCACCAATTTTTTGACATACAAGTGAGAATAATATTCAGCAATAAAGGTTGTTTTGACCGGTAAGAAGTGAGTTGAATTTGTCACATGATTTACTACCATCCATATGGAATAGAAGTTTTTTTTGTTCTTTGGCGAACACCCTACAAAGTCCATATTGACCTCTTCCTACTTCCATGTAGGAATGTCACTGTCTGGTGCTAGGCCACCCAACCTTAACTTGGTTGCAATTGGCATATTTTTATACAAATAGAGCAATGTCCTTCTTCATCCCATTCCACCAATAGATCTTCCCCCCAATCTCTATACATCTTTGTAGTTCCAAGGTTGATGAAATAGGAGGAGTTGTAAGCTTCCTACATTATCGACTTTCTGAACTCTCAATCATTTGGTACATACAACCTCCCTTGATACTGGAGAGCGCCATCTCCCCCCTTTTTATGAAAACCTCTATCTTTCCTTCCATCACTAAGGCTTTTAATTTCACTAATGCATGATCAAAATCTTTCTTGGTCTTAACACTGTAAATCAAGGAGACCGATGAAGCACCATTACATCACAACTTCCTGATTCGTCCAACCGTACTCCCAACCTAGCCATCCTATGAACTGCTTTGGCCAAATCCCTTTTCCCATCATCTTCTTAGATAGTTACACTCCCTATGGAGATTTTACTAAGAGTGTCAGCTACCACATTGGTTTTCCCTAGGTAATACTTCACACTAATGTCAAAATCATTGAGGAGCTGTAACCACCTTCGTTGCCTAATGTTGAGATCCTTTTGGTTGAACACGTGTTGAGGGCTGTTATGGTCGGTGAAGACATCCATATGAACCCCATGCAAGTAATGTCACCAAATCTTCTTGGCAAATACTACCCTTGCAAGCTCAAGGTCTTGAGTTGAGTAAACCTTCTCATCTACCTCCAATTGTCTCGAATTATGCATTTTGCATTAGCACACACCCTAACCTAATCCTTGATGAATCACAACAGACAACAAGCGCATCACTTCCTTCAAGCATTGTCAAAATTAATGTTGAAGTTAGTCGATCCTTCAAACTTTAGAACTTATTCTCACACTTATTTCTCCACACAAACATTGCCTTCTTTTGAGTCAACTTTGTGAACGGGGATGAAATAGAGGAGCAATCTTGAACCAACCTTCTATAGTATCTGTCTACATCAAAAAACTAATTTTATATATAGGAGTCAATGGCCTTGGCCAATTTCTCACCGCTTAGGTCTTCTTAGGGTCAAACATAATACCACCAAGTGATACCCTATGCCCAATAAGGCAACCCTATCTTCGCAAAACTCATAGTTGTCAAATTTTGTTTAAAGCTTTTTCTCCATTAAGGTTTGCAGTACCACCCTCAAATGCTCTATGTCCTCTTTCTCACCTCGAGAGTAGATTAGAATGTAATCAATGAACACAAACATAAACAAGTCATGGTAGGGTTTGAACACCCTAATCATAAGGTCCATGAATATACTCGGCGCATTAGTGTGCCCAATTGACATAACTATAAACATAAAGTTACCATACCTAGTCCAAAATGTCATCTTAGGAATGCCACCTTTTTTCACTGTCAAGTAGTGATATCCAAACATCTAGTCAATCTTAAAGACATGTCTAGCTCCCTCTAATTGATCAAACAAGTCATTTACCCTTTGTAGTGGATACTTTTTCTTTATAATGAGCTCGTTGATTTGTCGGTAACCTATACACATATAGAGTGACCATCCTTCTTCCTCACGAGCACCCCATGAAGACCGACTAGGTCAGCTGTAACCCTTCTCGAACAAATCCTTCAATTTCTCCCTTAGTTCTTTCAACTCCACATGATTTATTCTATATAGGGAGATTGAGATAGGTTGAGTGTCGGGTTGGAGACCTATGTCGAAGGCTATTTCCCTTTTAGAAGGAACACTCGGTATATTATCTGAAAAGACATAGGGAAACTCATTAATAATAAGAACTGACTTAAGGGATCGAATTGTAGAGGTTATGTCTTTAACTCTCACTAAATGATATATACACCCCTTAGAGATCATGTTTAGATTCTTTAAGAAAGAAACCAACTGACCTCTACATGAAGAGTTACTACTCTCCCACTCAATCATAGGCTCATTTGAGAATTGAAACTTGACCCTACGGGTTCCACAATCAATGGAGGCATAAGAGGCATGGAACCCATTCATCCCCAGTATTATGTCAAAATCTACCATGGAGAGCTTAATTAGGTCACAAGGAACCACTTTATGTAAATAGAAATCACACGATCTCTATAGACCTTTTGGGAAATAATGGACTCTCCTACAAGGTTACTTAGTTCATAGGGCCCCAGAAGGATGTCGGGACATACATGAAATTTATTATCAAGCACAGGGGTTACAAATGAAAAATTAGCTCCTCATTCTTATAAGGTATATGCATCAAAATTTAAGACTTTTAACGTACTGATAACTATATTCAAGGCCTCATCAACCTCTTGCCGACCATGGATAGCGTAAAAGGATTTGTCATTTGGGCACCTTGGCCTTAGGGTCTTGCACCACCTCTTCTACAATCCTTGTCATTATGTTTAGGCTTCACATATTTGAAGCAAGCTGAATGCCATTCCTTTCTCATCGGCAGTTCGACCCATCTAGGAATTACCTTTGTGGAGACTTCTACACTTGGGGCAACATGGATTTTGGGGATTAGGAGAAACTCTTTTGTCTTTGATAGTTTGAGGAGAAGGTGTTTTGGCCGATCCTTGTCCACCTTCCTTTTTCCTACATTAGAACTTGTGACCTCAATATTAGTAGGAATATCTCCCACCATCTAGCCACTATTTGTTGGACTCCCTTGCCTTTTCCCATAGCTTCTCCTCCTCCAGTTGTTCCACATAGGTCATTAATCAAGAGATGTCCATCTCCTCACTAGCATGGGTATCTTACACTTTTTGCATACCACATCGGATATACCAAAGATGAACATTACCATGTGGGTCCTTGGATCTACAAAAATGAAGGAAGAATACTTGGAGAGCTTAGTGAATTTTTAATGGCATACTCTCTAACACTTTAGGACCCTTTCTCGAAGTCGATGAATTCCTAGACCTTAGCCTCTCTCAAACTCAATCGGGAAGAATCAATCCAAGAATGCTTGAACTCTTCCCATCTAATGGGACCCAATTCGTGGCCCCTCTCATCCACCCATTGCTCGTACCATATTTTTGGTACTCCTGAGTTTGTAAGCCACCAGCTTGTCTTTTTCTGTCAATTGGATTCCCATGACTGCTACTACTTCGTAGGGTTCCTCAATAAAATAAATGTTGTCCTCCCTTAAGCATAAAAATCTAGACGGTTCATCCTCTAGAAGTCTCTCACATGAGTAGCTTAATTAGGTACTTGCGGAGGAAAAACGTTGTCCCGACAAGCTTGGTTGGCCAATGCTTGGGCCAACATGGAGAAGGCTTCTTGAAACTCTGCATTAGACAGTCCGTCATCTTTTTAAATCAGAGAAACTTATTGCTTTTGAGTGCCTCTTTTATGTGGATTTCTTCTTAATGGCATCATAAAGAATTAAAAAGGTGATCATCATCAGTTATAGGAAAAAACTTTAGATGACACTAAGGAACGACATGAACAAGAAAGAAGGGACGACTTTCCTAAACCATCGCACGGCTTCACACCAAAGATAGTAGTGCGTTTCATAACCTTGAATAAGACTCTACTCGATGTGGTATGTTTAGACATCCAAGGAGCTTTTTAAAACATCATGATGTAATACCAATCTTGCATTGACCAGACCTAGGGGCTTAGTCATCACACGACCAATGAGATACATTAAGGCACCCTATCCAAAACATATTCGTTATGCATTCAAAGGCATAACACTAAACATTTGTGTAAATAAAACCAGGGAAGGGTTTATAGGACCATCTTAAAAAATGAAGAAATATTAAAAAGCATAGATGAAAAACATATATTTTCCAAGCATCATACCATCTAAACAATGGATGGACTGACCGGTCGGTGGTCGACCTCCATCAAATAAAAATGACTCCAACATTTAACAACATAGAATGTAAAAGCTTCAAAAGGGAAACTTATACATTATCTCAAAATTAAATAGAAACTATAATATAAAATTATAGAGACCACGCTAAGGTCTCTCCAAAAAAACAATAGTCTCGAAGGTCACAAATCGAGTGATGAGCCAGTAGAAGAGCACTTGTCCCTGCATGGTTAAATCACGTAGGGAAAATATGCTTTAGTACTTTTGGAATGTACTAAGTACGTGAGATATAATTCAAATATGAATTTGTAATGCCATCATTCATAAACGTAGATAACCATGGATTTGCAATAAATGAGACTTCAAATATGACCTTAAGCACGCACAAGGAATATTGTACCAAGATGAGTGAAAGTCATGCATATAAAGAACCAATGCTATGGAACCATATCGTTATATCATAAACGTGTGGCAGAAGACCTTGACTGATGTATATGACCATGTGAGCTACTATATGGAATCCAATATAACCCCCTATGTTGGCACAGGGAGTCCACTTATTAAGTAGAACTTCATCATCTTACAAGGAATCATTATATAACATAAATGGCCTACGTGGTTCCACTAGCCTAGCCTGAAAGGGCTCCTATGGTGGCACATAGTTAATGAGATAAATGATTTCTACTAGAGTTCTTTACGAATCTGTACCGCAACATCACATTCGGTGCTAAGTCATCCCACGGAATCATAATAACTTATCTTAGACAATTTATGACTCTTAGAGTCACAAGTAGCAATCTTAAGATTAGCTCAAACTTAATGAACCACCAGCTGAGCACTGCCCTTTAATCTTTGGAACCTTCTTAAACAACTTTATGGCAATTGTTAACATGCTTATATCTTTGACAATACACAACTTTAAACCTTTCTTTAGTTCCTTATTCCATATCATAAAACCTGCAAAACATGACTTGAAACTAGGTGGGCTAAGCCTTTGGGTTGGAAAAATCATAAATCATAAAATCATGCATAATCATGGAAAATATGCTTATTCAAAACATGGTAAACAACCCATACTTCATTACTATAACACACATCATTGGGGTCATCTTCATTAACAACAAAAATAGGAAAATACTTCGTAAAATGTCATAAGATATCATTGAGACCATTTAATAATATAAAGTATCATAAAATGATCATTCGCATGTGTATTAACTTGAAAGAACTTTAAAAAAAGGTAAAATACATTATATAGTACTTTGTTGGTTAAAGGATAACGACAAATCAAACACACATACCTCAACTAGTCTCCAAGATGAAAAGCTTGAGTCCTTTGGGGAGAACTTGAAAACCCTAGCCTGAACTTGACCTTTCTAGAGAGAGTATTTTTGCCTTAGAATCTTGAGAATAAGAGAATGGGAGAATGACTAAGGTTCTTCAGGCTTTATGGCCTTGTTAAGGGCCCTTAGGATCTAAAAAATGGCATAGTAGAAAATTAGAATTTACAAAAATGACAAAACTGCCCGTCATTAAAACTACTTGATAAGATCTACGAAACCCCGATTATGGGACATGATCTGAACCATGGAATGTACTCCTATGCGTCATGTTATCCTTTTCCAATCTCCAAAAACTATTTTGTCGACCCAAATTATGAATCCCCGTGCTATGACTCCTCCTTTGATTTATGGATAGCGGTTGGACTCGTAGAGTCCTTCCACACCTAGATAACTTTCTCACATTGTTTGACCTTATATTAAAAGGGAATACATGGGTTGTGGAAAGGTCTACAGATTGTGTTGTTAATCACTTGTCACTTTCTAAACACTCTATATTTCGTTCATGTGTTGAACCCTCACTAACGGCACTACTAATTATTGTATTGCATCACACTTACTAGTACATTCCAAGTACTAACACACATTGTTTGCTTTCATGATCTAATATGTAGGGACTAGAGATTTCATCCATCCTCTTCCGAGTGGTTATCTTGGTTTGTGAAGATCATTGTTGTTCTGGGTACTAGATTCCGAGGACACTATTCGATTTCTATATTTTTTATGTTGAGATTTTATTTCATAGACCTAGTAATTTGAGGGTGGGCCTGGGACATGTATTGGCTCATCCTACTCATGTTTTAGAGGTGTTATTGAATACTATTCTAGTTACCTATGATAAGATGTTGAGCTTTTGTGGACAATTATTCTTTAGACCCTATCCCTCTTATGGGATGCTATTTGATATTATTGATGTTGATGGAAAGTAATGTAACTTCTAAGTCCCTACTTTCTCATACCTTGAGTCATATTTACCTGCCCCGTATTCTTGATTGTTATGTGATCATGCAAACCCTATTTCTTTATATATCCCTATTGTGTGAGTCATAAACCACTACCCCCTTAGAATTATGGGTTGTATGTTTGTTTATTATTCCACAAACAAGTATGTGCACAAGATATGCCAAAATGCTTGTTTGGGTTTCCTTTGGGTTTTCCATTCTCCGTGTCGCACATAGGCCCAAGCTTAGTTCGTGACAAGCTTAGTGTACTAGATTTGTAAATGGTCCTCGAAAATCCAACATACTACATCAAGTAGAGTCTTATCCATGGGTATGAAGCACGCCACATCTATGAATAGGAGGCTATGAGGAATTTTAGGAAATGTTTCACTTCATTATTATTCATGTCGTGCCATTAGCAGTCTAAGGTTATTCCTCTAACTAATGCCACCAAATAGAGAATCCTTTCCAAGGAATGTGGTCGAAGAGCAAGCCTCTCCTGAGAAATAAGAGGAGAATGTTTCTCATGTGGAGTTTAGAAATCCCTTCAATATGTTGCCTTAAGCTTTGACCAAACAATTTATTCTAAAGGTGGTCATTCCTCCTGAAGCACCTACACCGGCTAAAAAAGTTTGTTATTTTATTAAGATGAACTCGTCGGAGTTTCATAGATCAAAGGTTAATGAGGACCTGGTAGAGTTTCTTGATGAGGGTTATAGAATTAAAGCCATGATAGGTGTTCCATCAAAAGAGAAGTCCAAGCTTGTGGTCTATAAATTTAAAGGGGTTGCAAAAGTTTTGTACAATTGATGGGTTGAAGAAAGAGGTCTTAATGTTGGTAGAGTTAGATGGGAGGAGTTTAAATCAGCATTTTTGGACAGATTTTTTCAAATTGTTGTGAGAGAGGCCAAAGTACAAGATTTCATAAACCTTAACCACAAGGAACCCTAATATAATAGGTTTTGTGCCCTTCATGGTTGTGAAGAGGTGGAAGAAGCCTCAGATGTAGTTACCGGTACGTTGAAAGTTTATGATTTCAATTGTTATGCACTTTTAGATCCGGGGGAATTTTTCTGTTTTGTCAGACCATTTCTTGTAAATAGAATTCATATCCCTATAACACTTGTTGAATCTGTTAATATTAAAAATCTTGTTGGTGAGTCCATTGTTGCACAAAGGTTATATAGAGGTTATCTCATGTCCATTATGTATATAGACATTCCTTGTGATTTGATAGAGCTCTCTATGGTGGATTTAGATGTTGTACTTGGGATGGATTAGTTGCATGCATATTTTTTCCACCATAGATTGTCAAACCCATATTGCTATGTTCTAATTTCAAAATGAGTCTACTCTTGAGTGGAAATGTGGTAGTTCTTTATTTAAAGGTCGGTTTATTTCCTATCTCTAAGCCGGAAAAATATTTTCCAAAGGGTGTATCAACTATTTGGTAAGGATTAAGGATGTTACATCAAAAAGTCCATCCCTTGAGTATGTTTCTATATTCAATGAGTTCTTCGATGTGTTTCCCGAATCATTATCCGATGTCCCTCCCAAAAGGGAGATAGATTTTTGGATAGATATTTTACCCTACACCCAACCTATATTGATCTCTCATGATAGAGTATACCTATAGAGTTAAAGGAACTAAAGGAGCAATTAAAGGATTTGCCAGAGGAGGGATTTATTAGACCTTGTAGGCCCCTATGAGGTTCCCTAGTTTTATTTTTGAGGAAGAAGGATGGGTCAGTCCGAATGTGCATAGATTAACGCCAACTCAACAAAGTTACCATCAGAATAGATATCAATTTCCAAGGGTTGATGATGTATTTGATAAATTTCAAGGGATAAATACTTTTCAAAATTGACTTGAGGTTAAGATATCACCAATTAAGTATGACCGAATGTGATATTCCTAAGATGGAATTTTTGATAAGATATGGGCATTATGAGTTTGTAGTAATGTGCTTTGGTTTGACCAAATGGGATATATTTATGGTCCTTATCAATAGGGTATTCAAGACTTATCTTGACAAGTTTCGGTAGTGTTTATAGATGAGAATGAACATTTGAGGGTAGTCTTGCTAACCTTACGGGTTGAGAAAAGGTTTGAGAAGTTGTTTGCCAAATTTGATAAATATGAGTTTTGGTATTCCACTCCTTGGACATGTTGTGTCGAGTGAAGGGATAAAAGTTGACCCAAAAGTTGCCCCCAAAAAGACGGAAGCGGTGAGAAATTAGACAAGACCATTGACTCCTACAAATATTGGGAGTTTCTGAGGCCTAACGGGTTATTATAGAAGATTTGTTGAAGGGTTCTCATCCATCTCGTTGCTATTGACTATGTTGACCTAAAACAATTTGAACTTCATACGGACGGATGAATGTGAGAAAAGCTTCCAAACGTTGAAAGATTGGTTGACTTCTGTGGTAATTCTGACTTTGCCTAAGGGTACCAATGGGTTTATAGTTTATTGTGATACCTAAAGAATTGGTTTGGGTTGTGCGTTGATAAGAAATAGTAAGGTGATTGCCTATTGTAATGACCCAATCCTAGGGTTTAGACGCGGCAAGGCGAATGAGAACCTGAGCAGGATCCCAAACAAAGCTCATAAGCATGTAAGCACATCATTGGTTTGCGGAAGCATGAAAAGCAACAAACACTTAATATATAGGGAAAATGGGACTTTGGACTCATGCTATGGGGATGATACGGGGATGAGGATGAACATGAATAACATAGCAAATAATTTATAAGGGGCGGGTAAGTATGACTCACGCTACGAGGTAATTAGGGACTTAGGACTTTCATCTCAACATTATCAACAAATATTTACCACAAAAAGGAAACATGGGACTAAGGGATGTTCGCTCTAACATAAATTATCAGGATCCACGCTCAATATTATAATACCATGAAAATATCCAACAACACCTCTAAATTTCGAATAGGTCGGGGGCCAAGACATCTCCAGGGCTCAACCTCAAAGATAGTGTCCAAAAATAACTAAGTATAAACAAGGCAAGAAAGTAAGTGGAATTTTGTACCCGAATGAGGATGACACACCAAGAAAAACTCCGATCTGAACGTCTAGCTGTGTAGTGGAAGAAGATGGTAAGGGGCTCCAGTTCCGGCATGGTTAGATCATGCAGGCAAAACGTATTTGTTAGTACTAGGAATGTACTATGTATAGGGGGGGTGCAAATTAAATAAAGAACATAAGCCATAACTAAGCTATATTCATAATCATAATCAATGGATAGAAGCTTATTATGAGATAAATGCTCAATGCCTTAGTCAAAAATGCATGAGGATAGTCATACCATAAAACATATCATACATAGTTGGGAAAAGACCATAACCAATAAATAAAACCATGCGAGCTACTATATGGATCCTAGTGTTAACCCCACACTAAATAAAAGGGTGTTTTACCTAGCCGGGGTAAACCAAACACTCACCTTTCGAGAATATCAGCGATTTCAGAAAGTGCCTCATAGTTACCTTACGGGAATATCTCCCTTTTTGTTAACAATGGTTTATCAACTTTAGCCGAACATCTTCCATTTCGGTATATGTATTTCATTAACCTTAGGAAAACATCTCCTATTTCGGTATTTGTATTTTATTAACCTTAACGGGAACATCTACCATTTTGGTATATCAGTCACATGTATCGTACGGGAATATCTCCCATTTTGGTCAATCATGCAACTTAAGCTATATGGGTCCATTAGCCTATTTTAAAACCTATGGTGATGACATAGTTATGGGACAATGGTTATTTATCAAGGTTTGCTTGGTGATAGGTCACAATCCTAAGGAAAATTGTAATTATTCTTATTATCATAATATGCAAAGCATTGTAATATCCTCATAGTTCATAGAGTACCTCATAATAACCAAGGCTTCATCATATCAAATATAGGGCTTCATATCTTTTTCATAGCATTCACAACATTTCATAATTCATAGAATACATTATAGCCCTTCGCAATTTATATCATTCCTAAATCACATAACTTGCCATAAAGGCTAGGTCAACATAAGAAGCTTGATTGATTATTCAATAAAATATGGTAGGTATGCATTTATGCTCAAAACCATGCAATAATATCATCTTTAGACATGAGGAGAGTAGCAAAACCCCTTTTTCAAATCATGGAAAATAACCTTTTTTATCATAGAAAAGTAGTTAGGGCATCGTCAACCCTCATTTTAAATCACGTATTTCTCATGACTTGTAATATGATAATATTATACGAAGACAAATAACATAATACTAATCAAAATATCCTCACAGTTTTCTTCATAGTCATGTCATGCAAATAGTTCATGAAATCATCATAAAACCAATAACTTCGAAAAGGGTCTTAGAGAGAAAATAGTTGATCTTGTGAGAGAAAGGTTCCCACAATCAAAACCCATATACCTTATTAACGTAACTGAGAGACCTCCTGATTCTATTTATAGAAAAAAATAGAAATCCTTAATGAATTTCTATCTCTAATTAAATAAGAAATAAGATAAGTAATTAATTTAGAATTCCCTATCTTTAGAGAAAAAAACAAGAGAAACAGGAGAATTTGTACACTACTTGGAAGAGAAAAGCAAAACCCTAGCTTGTTCATTCTTCTTGATAGCTTGAGCACTTGAGAGAGAGGTTTGGGACATAGAAAATAAGAGTGAGGAGGAAAATGGATGAGATTAGGGCTTTGGGACCGATAAATGGCTCCCTTGAAAGTCAAAACGATGTAGCTTAGGATTTAACAAATAAGAAATATTGAATGTGCTCCATTTTTAATAACTTGTTGGACAAGTCAACGAGACCCCTTCTACAGGCCATAAACCATTCTATCGGCCGTATATGGGGTTTCGTCTGATGTCCTTTTTTCAAACATCAAAGACCCCTTTTTCTCTGGTCCTCCCACTATGCTCATAAATAGTTCTATGGCCTACATGGTTTTTCGTCTAATAGACTCTCAGAGACCCCTTCTCTGATTCTCATTCTACGATAAGGTCTACGACTCGAAGAGGGCTTTACGGGTTATCTCATGAGTCATAGATTGAACTTCTCAAGAACCTCAAATTTCACCAAGTCTGACAAGTTCCATGAACCCACCCTACAAGCCAAACTTCATCTTATAGGTCGTAAACTACTTCGTAAAATCTTACAGTTTCAAATTTTCCAAGGCTTTTCCTGATCCTTTAATACTACCCATAGGTGGGGTCCTACAATATCTCCTCCATGGTGACATTTGTCCCCGAATGTGCTAAGGCAAGCTCTAAGGAATTGATTTATGCACCACACATCAATGCACCATACACAAAATACCACACATGCAACATTTAAGAATATTTAAACCATAATCCAAATAGTACTTACAATTCAAACATCAAAATCACATAAACATGCATAAATTTTATGGGAATGCTATGCAAGGAAAGGGGATTCTAAGATAGGAAAATCATATTACCTCAAGCATGATCGGGATGAAAGAGATAAGGATATTGTTTCTTCATATCAGCAGTGGCATCCCATATGGCACTTTCTACATGTTTCTCAACCACTTAACTGGCTTATCTAATATCTCTACTAGGACCTTCTTATAAGTCAAGTTTTCTTAGACATTCACCATTTTAATGGGCACAATAGAACTAGGGTCTCCAATACACATTCTACACATGGAGACATGAAAAATCGGATGGACCATATTCATTTTCATGAGCAACTCTAACTTATACACAACTTTACCAACACACCTCGATATCTGGTAAGGCCCTATGTATCTAGGGATTAATTTTCCCTTCTTGCCAAAGGGCACCATACCCTTCATCGGTGAAACCCTAAAATACACCCTATCATCAACTTTGAACTCTAGGTGTCTCCTTCTAGTGTCGGTATAAGACTTTTGCGGACTTTCGGAAACCTTCAATACCTCTCTTACCACCCTCACCTTCTCCAAAGCCTCTATGACTAAATCTGGACCGAACAAGGATACTTTTCCAACTTCATACCAACCAAATGGGGATCTACAATGCCTCCCATAAAGGGCTTCAAAAGAGGTCATCCCAATAGTAGAATGGTAACTATTGTTGTAAGCAAACTCAATGAGCCGGAGACTCTAATCCCAATTACCCTTAAACTCCAAGGCACAAGCCCGAAACATGTCCTCGAGAGTTTGAATAGTCCTTTTGGCTTGGCCATCCATTTGTAGGTGAAAGGCCATGCTAAAATTTCCTTTAGTGCCAAGGCCCTTCTCAAAGGACCTCCAATAATGCGATGTGAATTGATACTGCGGTCCAAAATAATTGCCAATGGAACCTCATGCAATCTCACTAACTCATGAATATATAACTTGGCATTACCTTCAGCACTATAGGTTGCCTTAACCAGTAGGAAGTGAGCCGACTTTGTCATTCTACAAACAGTAACCCAAATGGAATCAAAATGCCTTCTAGTCTTTGGAAACCCAACTACAAAATCCATATTGATCTCTTCCCACTTTAAAATAGGACTCTCTATGCCTTGGGTCAAATCACCCGGCCTTTGATGCTTGACATTGACTTGTTGGAAATTATGTCAACAAACTACAAATTTGGGAATGTCTCTCTTCATGGCACTCCAGCAATACACTTCCCTCAAGTCTTTATACATTTTGGTTGAACTAAGGTGAATAGAGTAAGAAGAATTACGGGCTTCTTTCAAAATCAATTCTTTGAGGTTATTGACGTTGGGCACATACAACCCACCTTGGTACCAAATAATGCCATCTCCCCTTTGGGAGAAATCCTCCACCTTGCCGTCTCTTACCAATGACTTCAACTCCACCAATGCAGCATCAAGATCTTCCTTGGACTTGACTTCTTCAACAACTGAATATTTGGAACCATCAACAACAACCATACCTCAATTTTCAACTTAATGCAATCTAACTCTCAACCTAGCCAACTGATGGACCCTTTTTGCTAATTCCCTCTTACTATCCTCAAGGTAAGTCACACTACACATGGACACCCAACTTAAGGCGTCGGCCACCACATAATCTTTGCCCGAATGGCAACGTACACTCATCTCGTAGTCTTTAAGGAACTCCAACCACCTCCTTTGTCTAAAATTTAAGTATCTTTGGGTGAATACATATAGGAGACTCTTATGGTCGGTGTACATATCCAAATGAAACCCATACATGTAGTGATGTTATATCTTTAAGGCAAATACCATTGTCGTTAGTTCAAGATCATGGGTAGGACAATTAATTCGTGCACCTTAAGCTGCCTGGAAGCATAGGCAATGACTGCTAACTGACTCTTGAAGCATCACAATACACCACGAATCCCTCTAACCCTTTCAATAGGGCCAAAATAGGAGCAGACATAAAGTTGTCCTTAAAGGTTTGGAAACTACTTCCACACTCGTTGGTCCATATTAATTTTGCGTTCTTTTAGGTCAGCTTAATAAAAGGAGAAGCAATTGAGGAGAACCCATTCACAAATCTCTGGAAGTATTCTACCAAACCCTAGAAACTCCTAATATCCGTCGAAGTCAAGGGTTTAGGCCACCTTCTTATTACGTCCATCTTTTTGGATCCACCATAATCCCATCACTCGACACAATGTGACCCAAGAATGCAACTTCCTTTAACCAGAACCAACATTTATCGAACTTATCAAAGATCTTTTCTTCCCTCAATGTTTGTAAGTCTATCCTCAAATTATTTGCATGCTCCTTTTCATTCTGGAGTAGATCGATATGTCAATAATAAATACCACAATAAACATATCAAGGTACTATTTAAAAACCCTATTCATGGTATCCATCATCAGAACATTAGTTAGGCTAAAGAAAATCACCACAAACTCAAAATGCCCATATCTACTCCAGAAATCTGTTTTAGGAATATCGCACTCCCTTACCCTCAATTGATGATACCCAGACTAAAGGTCAATCTTTGAGAAGTGACTGGCCCATTGCAATTTATCAAATAGGTCATCGATCTTTGCCAATGGATACTTGTTCTTTATGGTGACCTTGTTGAGTTATCAGTACTCAATAAAAATTCCAAGTGAACCATCCTTCTCTCTCACAAACAACACCAGTGGACCCCAAGGTGACTTGCTTGGCCATATGAAACCCTTCTCAAACAGTTATTTTAATTGCTCCTTTAATTCCTTCAACTCCACCGGGGCTATTCGATATGGAGGCATAGAAATGGTAGGGTATCGGGGAGAAGATCTATACCATAATATATCTCCCTTATAGGAAGGACACCGGGAAGTTCATGGGAGAAGACATCAAGAAACTCATTGACAACTAGAATTGACTCAATAGTAGGGACCCTAGACTTGGCATCCCTAACCTGGAAAAGATGATAGATATTGCCTTTGGAAATAAACTTTTATACCTTAAGATAAGAGATCGATCTACCCTTGACCATAGAATCATGACCTTCCCATTCAAAGAAAAATATATTTGGGATTTGAAATTTAACCTTACGAGTTCCACAATCAATAGTAGCATGATATGCATGTAACCAATCCATCCCTAGAATGATGTCAAAATCAACCATATTGAGTTGAAGAAAATCACAAGGAAAACCTCTATGCAATGTTGAACACGGAACAAACATTATACACTCTTTTAGCAAGAATGGACTCGTTGAAGGGGGTAGACACCTCAAAGGGTTCACATAATAATTTGGGACACATATGGAGTCGGTTAGTAAAAATAGGAGTTATGAAAGAAAGAGTGGCACCTAGGTACAACACAGCATAAGCATCAAGATTGCAAATCTTTAACATACCGATAACAACATTGGGCATCTCATCAATCCCTTGTCTCCCTTGAAGAGCACAGAACCAATTGTGTTAAGGAGCACCTCCTTGTTGTCCACCTTGTGCCCTTTGATCATCATGAGCACCTTGTCCTTGGGGATGTCCATCACTACCATTGTTTAAACAATCTGCAACATTGTGGCCAATTTCTCCACACCCAAAGAAAGTACCAATATCCTTGTAGCATCTACCTCCATGGTTCTTGCCACACTTTCCACATCTAGGAGCAATTTAACCAACTAGAACCTTTTGGTCAGGAACCCTATCATTTGAAAACCTTTGGCCTTGGGCATTTGAGGAGCCTTGGCCGTGAGTTTTGCAGCGTTGTTGGAAATTACCACCTTTAGCTATTTGTAACCTACCATAAAGTCGAGCCCGCTTGGACTCCCCCATTCTTCTCTTTCTAAGTTTCACCCCTTCAAGTTGTTCAGCGTATGTCATAAGCCGTGATATATCCATGTCCACAATGAGCATGGTGGCTTGGCACTCTTCAATGATCAAGTCGGATACACCCGCCACAATCTTGTGCATCCTTGCCCAAGGGTCAATAACTAAATGAGGACCATACTTGGAGAGGTTGCTGAACTTAAGGGAATACTCCCTCACGCTCGTAGAACCTTGCCTAAGATTCATGAACTCTTTCAACTTTTCTTCCCTTCAATTGGGAAGAAGTGATCAAGGAAAGAAACTTTGAATTCCTTTTATGATATAGGTTCATCATCCGCTCTCTCTAACTTCCATTGATTTTACAATATTTAAGCAAGGCCCTTGAGTTGGTAGGCCACTAGATTGGCTTTCTTCCCTTACCTCATTTGGGAAAAAGTGATCAAGGAAAGAAACTTTGAATTACTCCCATGGAATAGGTTCATCATCCACTCTCTCTATCTTCCATTGATTTTATTTGAATTACTCCCATGGAATAGGTTCATCATCCACCCTTTCTATCTTCCATTGATTTTACAATATTTATGCAAGGACCTTGAGTTGGTAGGCTGCTAGTTCTGCTTTCTCCTCCGAACTCACCCCTATGATAGATAAAATTTATACACTTCATCAAGAACTTCTTGGGAGTCTTCCTCTACCTTTGAGGTATGGAACTCTGGGGGGATTCATTCTTGTGAAAACCCTTACCCTCAAGGCCAGTTTAGGAGCATGAGGAGCTTAAGCCCCTGAATGGCCATGGCTCTTGCAAAGAGAGTGATGACATTCCAGTACTCGGCATCGGTGATCCCTTCTCCTTCCACTTGAGGAACTTATGGGTGTAGAGGGCCCGGTTCATCCTCGAGAGTAAGAGCTCTTGGGACCATGCGTCTTCATGGCGTAATCTACAAAAGAAAAAAGGCCACTCGTTAGAGGTAGGAAACCTTTTGTTAAATCTAGAGCACAAAGTAGAGTATGAAGAGGTGAGCCATTTCCTAAAATGCCTCGTAGCCTCTCACTCATAGTTTTGGCACACTTCACAACCATGAGCATGACTCTACTTGGCACAGCGTGTTCGATTTCCGAGGACCATTTAAAAGCTTGGCTCTAATAACAAGCTTGTCACGACCGAAGCCTAGGTCCTAGATGTTATATGGAAAATAGGAACCCGAGTGGGATCCCAAACAAGCCTCATAAGCATGTAAGCACATCCTTGGTTTGTAGAAGCATGAAAAGCAACAAATACATAGCACATAATATCTTGGGGAAAGGGGACTTTGGACTCACACTATGGGGATGATTTGTGAAAGAGGATGTACATGAATCACATAACAAATAATTTCTAAGGGGAGGGTAAGTATAACTCATGCTATGGGGTGATTAGGGACTTAGGATTTTCATCTCAATACCATCAGCAAGCATTTAACACAAAAGGGAAACAAGGGACTAAGGGATATTCTTCGTAACAAAAAATATAAAGAGTTGCTCTCAATATTACATAACTATTACAATATCCAACAAAACTTATAAATTTTGAATAGGTCAAGGGTCAAGACATTCCCCGGATCACCCTCAAAGATAGTATCCAAAAATAACTGAGTCTAAATAAGGCAAGAAAGTAAATGGAATTGTCTCCGAATGGGGAGGACTCACCAAGCAAAACTCTAATCAAAACGTCCACCCGCGTGGAGGAGGAGGATGGTAAGGGGCTCCGGTTCCTGCACGGTTAGAGCTACTACTTGGAATATCAGTGTTTTCCACACACTGAATAAAGGGGTGGTCTACATTTCCCAGGGAAACCAAATACAAACCTTACGGGAACATCTCCTATTTCGGCACCTATGATTTATCAACCTTACGCGAACATCTCTCAGTCATGTATATGTATTTTTTTAACCCTACGGAAATATCTCCTATTTTAGTATATGTACTTTTTCAACCTTACCGGAATATCTCCCATTTCGGTATATTATTACATGTGTTGTACGGGAACATCACCCATTTTGGTCAATCATGCAACTTAAGATATATGGATCCATTAGCCTATTTTCAAACCTATGGTGGAAACAAAATTATGCGACGATGGTTATTTACCAAGGTCCGCTTGGTGGTAGATTACAATCCCAAGGAATACTAAAATTATTGTTATTATTATCACAATATGCAAAGCATTGTAATATCCTCATCATTCATAGAGTATATCTTGAAAACCAAGACTTCATCATATTCAAAGATAGGGCTTTATGAGTTTTCATAGCTTTCACAACATTTCATAATTCATAGAATACATAATATCCTTTCACAATTTATATCATTCATAAATCACATATCTTGACAGAAAGCCTTTGTCAACATAAGAGCTTGATTTATCATTTAGTAAAACATGGTGGGTATGCATTTATGCTCAAAACCATGCAAGGATATCATCGTTAGACATGAAGAGAGTAGCGAAACCCCTTTCTGAAATCATGAAAAAAAACCATTTTATCATACCAAAGCATAGTTTGGGCATTATAAACCCTGATCTTAAATTACGTATTTCTCATGACTTGTCATTTCATAATATTATATGAAGACAAATAACATAATACTCATCATAATATCATCATAGTTTTCATCATAGTCATGTCATGCGAATAGTTCATGAAATCTTCATAAAACCTATAACATCGAAAAGTGTCTTAGAGAGAAAATGGTTTAGCTTGTGAGTGAAAGGTTGCTACAATCAAAACCCAATACCTTACTAACTTAATGGAGAGAATACCCGACTTTGAGGGGAAAACCAAAACCTTAGCTTGTTCCTTCTTCTAAAGAGAGAGGTTTGGGACATAGAAAATTAGAATGAGGAGGAAAATAGATGAAATTAGGGCTTTATGACTGATAAAGGGCTCCCTTGAAGGTCAAAACCATGTAGCTTAGGGTATAATGAATAAGAAATGTCGAATTTGCCCCTTTTTAAAAATTTGTTGGATAAGTCTACAAGACCGAATTTACAGGCGGTAGACCATGCTATGGACTATAGATGGGGTTTTTTCTTATGGCCTTTTTCAAAAATATAGAGACCCATTTTTCTGTGGTGCCCTCTCTATGGCACAATCTATGACTCGTAGATTGTTCTACTGGCCATAAATGGTATTTTTTCTAATAGACTCTAAATGATGCCTTCTTTGATTTTCATCCTATGATATTGTCTATGACTCCTAGAGGGCTGCTTATTGGGTTGTCTGATGAGTCATAGATTGAACTTCAGAAGATCCTTAAATTTCACCAAGTTTGCTAGGATCCTTGAAGCCACTTTAGGGGTCGTAAACCCCTTCATAAAATCTCATAGTTTCAAATTTACCAGGGCTTACTTTCCTAAGCCTTTCATACTCCTCATGGGTTGGATTTCACACTTATACTTCGAGGAAATTGAATGTGCATGAGAAGAATTATTCAACACATGATCTTGAACTAGAGGTTGTGGTGTTTGCATTGAAGATTTGGCATTATTACTTTTATGGGGTCCATGTTGATGTGTTCACTGACCATAAAAGTGTTCAACATGTGTTTACACAACGAGACCTCAAATTAACGACAAAAGAGATAGTTGGTAAAATATAACCTAGTGAGGCTAATGTTGCTGCTGATGCACTTAATGGAAGGTCCATGGGAAGTATGTCCCAACTTTAAGATAATGGGAAGAAGGGATTAGTAAAAGAAGTTCATAGGTTTTCTAGATTGGAGGTAAAGTCAAATTAGGCTGAAATGGTGATGTCATAGTGGTAAATGGCTCCGCATCATTATTGATTGAGGATGTCAAGTCAAAGCAAGATGTATATCCTTCCTTGGTTGAGTTGAAGGTCTTGATAAAGTAACTAAAGATAGAAGTCTTCTCAGAAGGCCGAGATGGGGTGCTTCGTTACCAAGGGAGATTATGTGTGACGGATGTTGATGGTTTAAAAAACTTGATATTGCAAGAGGCTCACAATTCTTCCTATTCTATTAATGTCATTTCCGCTATGATGTATAGATACTGAAAGGAAGTATATTGGTGGAAGTGAATGAAGAAACGCATTGTTATATTTGTGTCTGAAGCTCCGATTGTCAATAATTTAAAGTAGAACAGAAAAGAGCAGGCAATTTGGCTCAAAATATAAAGATCCCTACATGGAAGTTGGAAGAGATTAATGTGGACTTTATAGTTGGGTTGCCTAAGACGACAAGGCACTTTGATTCTATATGGGTGATAGTAGATCGAATGACTAAATTGGCTCATTTCTTATCGGTTAAGAAACATTTTAGTGTCAAAGATTATGCCAAATTATATATTGGGGAGTTGATGAGGTTGTATTGGTTCCATCATTCATTATTTAGGATCATGGTACTCAAGTTATCTCTCACTTTTGCATTTCATTCCAAAGAGGTCTTGGCACAGAAGGGAAGTTAAGTACCACATTTCATCCTCAAACTGATGGGTATGCCGAAAGAACAATTCAAACATTGGAAGACATGTGAGAGTCTATGTATTAGAATAAAATAGGAGTTGGAATGATAATTTACCTCTCATTAAGTTCACCTACAATAATATTTATTACTCAAGCATTGAGATGGCATCATTTGAGGCCCTATATGGGAGAAGATGTTGGTCAACGATGGAATGGTTTGAAGTTGAGCAAATTGTTTAGATTGGACAAGAGTGGGTTATAGATACAATGTAAAAATTAAGGCTTATGAGGGAAAGGTTAAAGATGGCCCAAAGTAGACAAAATCCTATTCCGATGTGAGAAGAAAGGACCTTGAGTTTAATGTGGATGATTGGGTTTACTTGAAAGTGTCACCCACGAAAGGTGTGGTCCATTTTAGCAAGAAAGGGATGTTGAGACATAGATACATAGGGCCCTATAAGACAACATATTAGTTGGAATTGCCATTTGAGATGAACACAGTTCATCTAGTGTTCCATGTGTCAATGTTAAGAAAGTTCTTGGGAGACCCAAGTTCCATAGTTCTATTAAAAGTTGTAAATATTGAGGAAACTTTGACTTATGACGAATTTTAAGTGGAAATACCAGATAGATGAGTAAAGATATTGAGGAACAAGGATGTAGTATACGTTAAAGTCCTTTAGAGGAACCAACAAGTTGAGAGTGCAATTTATGAAGCGGAAGTGGACATTTAGAAAAATATCCCTATCTTTTCAACTATACATAAGCCAAAGGATATGAGACAATCATGTATAAGATGTGAATTCATTTAAGTCAACCCTAAGAGTCAAGTTACATGCACTCATACTCATGGTATCATGTTTTAACGGCATTGTGATGCATAAGATTGAGTTTTAATAAAAATGACGTTTAAGTTGCATTGATATGTTTATGGTAGGGTTAAAAAGTATCATGTCATTCCTCTCAAGTGTAGATTCATAACATTCAAGGATGAATTTTCCGGGGGGTGGGTGGTGGGGGTGGTATTGTAACACTTCCCAACGTGAGTCAGAAAGATCATATAAAGTGTTTCATGAATATCCTAAAATTTGTGTGTTATTTGGATAATCAAACTTCAAATTCTTTTTCAGGAGACAGACAAAATTATTTAGGAAAAGCAACACCTTTGATTTTTAGGACACCCATGTCAAAAAATAATTTTTTGATGAAATTGTATAAAACTTAAAAGTGTGGAGATGAGGTGTGTCACACCCCTTCTCCCCCATAGTTCAAAATTTTCTGAGTTTCGTTTTAAGTAGGAAAGTTAGTTGGAATTTATCCTAAAACCTAAATATATGTGACAACTGAAAATCATCCTATTTTTCGACAACAACATATCTCTAAACACCACCGAATTCTCTCAAACTACTTTCTAAAATCCTCCATCAAGATCTATCGAATTTCTTGTTGATCAAGCCTCCTCCAATGAAGACAAAGATTCAAAAAGGATTCTTAAAGTTCTTCAAGTCTTCTTATTCAAGTTTCAAGGATCAAAAGTTATGTGGGTATCTTCATCCATGGGTTATTCCACCCATCGAGTCCCAAAACCTAATTTACTAAATCCTTTAGGTTTTAAATGTTGATTTTTATGTGTTCTTCCTAATCCTTCTATTAAGCATGAATTATATTAAGATTCTTCATCTATTGCATGAAATGTGATAAGTTGATTTTAAGGGTTTTCAATTTTCAAATAATTTCGATATTCAATGCTATGAAAGTTATTATGAAAGTGATGATTTTATGAGATGAGTCGCATGATTTTATGTCTAACGACAAAAGATGATATGTATGATTATGGTGGGTTATTTAAGAAAAATTTAAATTGATGATTTTCATTAAATTTATGCATAGTCCTCTTGAGTTACACAATTTAAAGCTTTTATACATGATATCCACCCATTCATCATATCAATGTTTAAAAGCGAGACATGATCTCCAAGGATGAGGGTTCGATTCGAAGTTATGAAAAAAATGAAGTTAAAGTTATGATGTTTTGAATCCGTCGAAGATAATGCTAAAGATGGTGAAGGGCAGTTCACACCTAAAGATAGATCCTTAGGGTAGAGCGGCAAGCCCTACATTTGGATCTTAAGTACCCTATATATAAATATATGATGTTGAAGCTATGCTTTTAAGTTTATGATTATCACGATTATGCATATGTTTTCAAATATATTTTGTGGCAATTACTTAGAACCAAATGGGTCAATTAGTGGGGTTCGGTAAGGGAACCCTAGAAGCCACCTTTGTCTCTCAAACTATGTGGCACCATATGAGCCCTTGTAGGCTAAGCTTAGGTTAGTGGATCTACTTAAGTCATAATGCCATGAAAGATGCAATTATGAATCAATAAGTTTATGGAGTTCTACCTTGGCAAAAGATTCCCTCTTGTCTAATGGAAGAAGTTCATTAGCCTTTCCCCAATGGAAGGAGTGCATTGGCCATTTCCCAATGGGTGGAGTTTATCGGATTCGATGTAGTAGCTCACATGGTAGATCTCAGTTATGGTATTCTCAAAAATATTATTTTATCGATAATGCAAGTTTTCATTCAATCACACACATGTATGGCGTATGGAGCTTATGTTTCATTATACATGATTATGCATACTGTTTATGAAGTTTATTATATATTGTTGCATTTAATCCCACATACTGGTGCATTCCGAGATATAATACATATTTTTTGTCTATATGATCTAACCATGTAGAAATCAGACCTCCTACCCATCCTACACCACATGACTAGCTTGGTTTACGAAGATCGTTGTTATGGTGAATCCTCCATTTTAGGGATAATATTCAATTTCTCTCTTGCTTATGTTGAGGATTTATTTTATTTACTTAGTACTTTGAGTGTGATTCTTGGATATATCTTGGCCCCTTCCCTACTCATGTTTTAGATGTGTTGTTGGATACTATGCAATATACCCATGATTAAACATTCAGATTCTATAGAGACTTATCCTTTAGTTCTTATCCCTCTTATGTGATGTTATTTGATGTTGACGGAAAGTGGTGTAATTCCTAAGTCCCTACTTCCCTATAGCTTGAGTTATACTTATGCTCCCCTTACGACTTGGTTCTTATGTCATCATGCAAATCCTATTCCCTTATCTACCCCCATGACGTGAGTTATAAGCTCCTATCCACTTTGAATTATTTGTTGAATATTTATTTATTATTTCATAAGCAATGATGTGCACAAAATATGCTAAGATGTGTGTTTGGGTTGCCTTTGGGTTTCATATTTACCAAGTCACATCTAGGCCCTAGGAATGATTCGTGAAGTTATATAAGCACTAGGTTTATAAATGGTCTTCTTAAATCCAACAGACTACATCGAATAGTGTCTTGCCCATGGTTGTGAAGCGCACCATAACAATGAATAGGAGGTTATGAGGTGTTTTTGGAAAATAATTCACTTCTTCAAAATTGAAGTCATTCCTTAAGACTTGTAATGGCTGGTATTTTTCTCTTTTAGATCATACCAAACTGAAGAATGGAACAAACGGGTCCTATTCCTGAGGGTGATCCAGACCCTCCAGCCCCACAAGCTCCCTAAAATATAGAAGGGGTCACTCATGCCAAGTATCGAAATGTGGTTAGTTTGTTGGTAAAGGCCGTAGCAAAGCAAAGGGTCTAAGCTACTCATGCCCCTACTCCGACCTCAGGGGTGAGAGATTTCAAAAGGATGAACCCTTTGGAGTTTCTTGGCTCCAAAGTAGAGAAGGACACCCAAAAATTCATTGATGAAGTGTACAAAGTTCTATCTATTATGAGGGTGACCTTAGAAGAGAAAGTGAAACTTATGGCCTACAAACTCAAAGGCTTTGCTAAAATTTTGTTTACTCAATAAAAGATATAGAGGGAGAACGATGAGCCTATTCCATTGGAAAATCTCAAAGCTACCTTTCTCAATCAATTTTTTCCTATTAAACTAAGGGAAGAAAGATGATGAAGTTCATGAATCTCAAAATAAGGCTCCATAAATGTGAGGGAGTATTCCCTTAAGTGCACTAAGCTCTCAAAATATGCTCCTCATTTGGTTGTGGACTCTGGTGCAAGGGTGAACAAGTATGTGTCAGAGATATCTGACTTGGTTATTGAAGAATGTTTCACCACAACGCTTGTTTGTGATATGAACTTGTCTATGTTCATGACTTATGCCGAGCAATTTGAAGGGAAAAACATAGAAAGAGGAGAAGTAAGGAGTCCAAGAGGTCTTGGTATGACTAATGCGCTAGTGATATTTATGGATCTTATGAATAAGGTCCTCAAACCCTACAGGGACATGTTTGTGGTGGTATTCATAGATGATATTTTCATTTAATCCCGAAGTGAGGAAGAGCATATGATACATTTGAGGGTACTATTGCAAACCTTGAGGGATGAGAGGTTGTTTGCGAATTTTGATAAATGTGAATTATGGTTGAAAGAAGTTGTATTTTTAGAGCATGAGGTATCGGGTGAAGAAATTAAAGTGGATCCAAAAATGATGGAAGTGGTGAGAAATTGTCCTAGGCCTTTGAATCCAACAAATATTAAGTGTTTCTTAGGCTTAATGGTGTACTACATGTGATTTGTTGAGAGCTTTTCTTCAACAACTTCTCATTTTACAAAATTAACACAAAAGAAGGAAAAATTAATTTGGACTGATAAATGTGAAAGGAGTGTCAAAACTTTAAAGGAAAAGCATTTATCCGATTCGATTTGATCTCTACTGAAACAATTAGAAGAGTTTTTTTGTGTATTGTGACACTTCAAGAGTCTGTTTTGGGTGTGAACTGATTCAAAAGTGGCAAAGTTATTACCTATGTTTCTAGGCAACTAAAACATGCTTGAGCGAAATTATTCTACCCGTGATCTTGAGCTAGTGGCCGTTGTATTTGCTTTTGAAGTATAGCATCATTATATATCTGGGGTTCATGTAGATGTATACACTAACTACAAGAGTCTCCTATGTATTTTCACCTAAAGAGATCTCAATTTAAGGTAAAGAAGGTGATTAGAACTTCTTAAGGATTATGATAGAAATATGCATTATCAACCAGGCAAGTCCAATATTTTGGCCAATGCTCTAAATAGGGTATCTATTGAATGTAAGGCTCATATTGATGATTGTACGAAGGAATTGGAAAAAGAATTCCATTGGTTGGATACATTGGGGGTTAGGTCGAATGTTGTTAAAAGCGCATCTGTGGTAGTTGTTTATGGTTCCAAATCTACTTTGATTAAAGAGGTCAAATCCAAACTAAGCCTTGACCCGCTTTGTTAGAATTGAGGGTATTGGTGAAAAGGGTAACGGTGGATGTTTTCTCCCAACGGGGAGATGGTATTCTTAAGCACCAAGTTAGGTTGTGCGTACCCAATGGTTAATGGTGGATACATATTTTAGGGATGTTTATTGGTGGGGTAGTATGAAAAGAGACATTGCCAAGATTGTATCTAGTTGTCATGATTTCTAACAAGTCAAAGCTGAATAGCAAAGGTCGGGTGGCCTAGTCAAAGATATAGAGATTTCTACTTGGATGTGGAAAGAGATTAACTTTAATTTTTTGTTTGCCAAAGACTTAGAAGCATTATGATTCCATATTGGTCATTGTTGACAAAATAACTAAATCGGCTCACTTCCTACCATTTAAGACAACTTATGGCACCGAAAGGTATGCTAGGTTGTACATCCGTGAGTTGGTTGGTTGCATAGGGTTTCATTGGCTATTATCTCTGATCGTGGTTCTACATTTAGTTTACACCTAAAGAGATCCTTCCAAAGAGGGTTCGGTACTAAAGTCAAGTTTCGCATGACCTTCTACCCACAAACAGAGGGTCAGCCAACAACTCTCGAGATACATGCTTGGGGCTTGCGTTTTGGAACTTAAAGGTAGTTTTGATGAGCATCTTCCACTTACTATATTTACTTACAACAACAACTATCACTCTAGTATCGGTCTTGCTCCTATTGAACCTCTATGTGGTATACGTTGTAGTTCCCAGGTTAGGGGGTTTGATGTGGGGGAAATGCCTTTGATAGGTCTAGATTTGGTTGTGGATGCTTTGGAACAGTGACGTTAATAAAGGAAAGATTGAATAAGGCTCAAAGTAGGCGAAATTCCTACTCCAATGTGAGGAAAAATGATCTTAAGTTTAGTCTAGATGATTAGGTGTACTTGAAAATCTCACCCATAAAGGGTGTTGTTCTATTTTGCAAGAAGGGCAAACTGAGCCATGTTATGTAGAGGACTATCGAATCTTGAGGAGAATTGGTGAACTTGCCTATAAGTTTTAGATTCCTATGGAGATGAGTATTGTTCATCTAGACATTCGTGTATCTATGTTGACGATATGTAACTTTAAAAAGGTCCTTTGGACGTTGTAGGTGTTGTGGAGGAAAGCTTTATTTATTAGTATGTTTTGGTGGAATTAGATAGACAAGTGAAGAGGTTGAGAAACAAAGATGTGACATCCGTCATTGTTCTTTGGAGGAACCAAAGAGTCAAAAATGCTACTTGGAAATCCAAAGAAGACGTTAAGAAGTGATATCATCATCTCTTCCAATCTACTCAAGCTTACAATAAGTAAATACCTTCTATGGTTTTAAGTCTTATACTTCAGCCCTTCCATGTCATGTGGCACGCTTACATACTCATTGTGACATATTTTGATAATGTTTGATGCACAAGTAAGAGATTTCATGAAAATAATGTTTTAAGATGCATTGATGAATTTGTGTGCGCTGAATGTTGTCTAATTCTTCTTCTTAAGTCTATTTCCATCATATTCAGAGGAGAATGTTCCCAAGGGGAAGATATTGTAACACCTCCCATGCGACTCTGAATGTCCTTATGGTGTATTTCCTGAATATCTTAAAATCTGTGGTTATTTCACATATCTGGCTTCATATTCTATTTCAGGAGGCAAAATTATGTTGGAAAAAAGCCTGATCTTTGGGTGATCTATATCAAAAAATTTAAGGTGATTTGGACTTAAGCCAGAAGGGTCCAAAACTACTTCGCGTTGCCCATATGTTCTCCCATTGTATAAAAGTGACTAAAATTCATTCATAGGCTAAAACATGGGAATATTGAACTTCGCGCAAAAATGACCTATGCAAAACCCAGTCCGCATTGTGCCTTTGTTCCACCGTGGTGCAAATTTTTCGAACTTTTCCAATTTACTGTTAAGGATTGCGTCATAAACCAACACCCTTATAGATAAGCTTCCTCTATTATTCCACAATTTTTAGACCTAATTCACTTAAAAAACTCTCTCCAGACCTTCTCAAGTCCTCACCAAATCCCCCATCTAATTTATAAAGTCTCAATAACTCTCCTTGAAGATCAAGAACATAAGTGAATCCTTTAAGTCTCCTCAAATTTCAATCAAGTAATTTCGAGGTTTAAGATATGTGGGTCTTCATCCAGGGGTCCTTCAACTCGTGGACCATGCTCACCCTTTTTATGAAAATTCGTGATTTTAAGGCTTGGTAATTTATAGGTTCTTCTTATTATTCGTTTTGAATATGAATTAAGTTTTATTTTATAAAGTATTAGGTTGATTTACAAGAATATCTATTAACAATTTATCCTATGAGCTTGTTTATAACTTGAAACTGTGCATTATAAGAACTACGGAGACTATGAATTGTTGTGAATTTTAACATGGATTTCATGATACCCAAACCAAGCGGTTTATTATTATGTTGGTATGTTGGTTTTAATGCTTTTCTAATGATCACGTTTACTTCATTCATGTTCAATACTCTTGTACTTTATGATTTCAATGTCTAGTTACTCCTATCCACCATGTTTGAATAAGTTTACATGACAAGGATTCCTATGTGAACGAAAGATTATTGCATATTTTCCAAGACAAATATGTTACGATAAACTGTGAGTTTCTATGCATGTATTGAACTCATGAAAAGTTCCTATGGTTGTTAAGCAAGATTTTGAGCCCTTCATGCTATGTTCTACGCTCATGTGCAAGAAAAATGCTCACTTGTAGTGGTTAAGTTTATGAATGAGCAACCCATACTATGTTGATGAGATTATAAAAGTTATTCAAGTTATGATTTCTCTTATGATTGTGCTATATATTCCGTGGGACTCGACTTAGCACCGAATAAGGCTTAAGGTGAGGGATCAACCCAAAAGGTCCTTATATAAAGTCTTAGTATCATAACTATATGCCACTATAGGATTATGCTATTTCCCTAAATGTGCTTTTTCTAGTGGATCCAATTATGTAAAGTTACCTACCATAGTAGGGTGCAGATTAACTTGGCAAGTAGACCTCTCATTTTTCAAGTATGGAGGAAACATCGCGTTTCCATGTGGGAAATCACATGGTCTTAGATGTTGATTACCGTCTTCTCTCACGTGTTTTATGTTATGATATCAAATATTTTACTATCTTTCATGTATTTTTTGACTAAAGTATTGACAAAACAAGTCATATTGAGGTTATGTTCATTGTATGATTATATATCATCGATCATGGTTTACTTTCTTTTATTGCATTACACCCTGTATACTTAGTACATTTTAGATACTAACACATACATTTTTCCAATATGATATAATCATATATGGACCGGAGCTCCTATTAATTCTCCACCATGTGGCTAGTCGGCTAGCTCGAAGATTGCTATTGGTGAGTCATCTATTTTAGAGACAATAATCATTTTCCTTTCATGCTATTGTAAAGAATTATTTATCTTTGAATATTTACTTTTGAGGGTGAGCCTAGGAGATATCTTGGCCCCCGTTCTAGTCACGTTAAGGGTATTTTTGGATATGTGTGATGAGCTTGAATCTTCTGATGGTTATGTAACTACGAAAGATTTCCTTTAGACCCTATCCCTTCTATATGTTGTTTGATGTTGATGGTTTGAGATGGATGTCCTAGGCCCCTATTTCCCCATAATGTGATTCGTATTTACCCTCCCCTTAGTCTGTGCTTGTTATTTTATGGTGGAAAGTCCAATACCCTTTAACATCCCCATAGCTTGAGTCCAAATCCTCATTTCCCTTAGACATAATTTCTTGTAGTTTGTTTATGCTTCCGTAACCAAGGATATGCTACTTATGCTTAGAGGCCTGTTCGGGGTCCCATCGGGTTCCCTATTCTCCATCTCATACCTAGGCTCTAGGCTTCGATCGTGACAATCCCATACCTCATGCTTCATTTATTCATGTTACACAGATGTACAACTCACATACTGTAACACCTCTCATAATGACTTCATACAACTCTATGAATGATACCTTGAATATCGCATTATTTGCAATCTTTTAGGGAAACCCGACGCTGCATTCTTGTTCAAGAGGAAAATTGTATGGGAAAAGGGTCTTTTTGATTTTTAGGTGGACCATATTGACAAATAATTTTTCGTAAGAAATTACTTATACAGGAAAGTGAGCGCCTATTCTACGTGGCAAAGAGGGTTCTTTTATGTACAAAAGTGATCTACATATCTTTCTAGGTCAAAATAGAGAAAAATTAAACTTCGTGTGAAACGACCTATGAGAGAACAAGTCCGTGTGTTGCCTCACTTCCCCAACTATTGAATTGTTTTTGAAGAATTTCAAGTTAAGTTGTTGGAACTCATTCCTAACCGACTTAAACACATATTTGGATGGTTATGGGGAATTAAAATCTATTCTATATAAAGCTCTTACCTGCAAAATTAACTCATTATGCATCAAAGCACTCCCTACAAAAAATCTCCCTCTAGATCAACTCTCAAGTGCTTTCTTCTCCATCAAGCAAAACTTTATTGTAGATCAACTGAAGCAAAACCCTACATATTCTTCAAGATTTCTAGGTCAAACAACAAAGGTATGTGGAGCTCATCCATAGAATCCTTTTTTCTATGGAGTCTTTTCTCATTTCTTAAATTTTATCCTTAACCAATTATGAAATTGTATGGGTCTTCTCTACTGCTTCTCAATATCTTAAATTATGAATTAGAATGATGTCTATTGACCTATTCTACTATGAATTGAAGTTAATTGCATGAAATTAATAGCTTTTACATGAATGTAAAGTATATGATGATTAGGGCTTTTGAAATTGATATTGGTTACCTTACAAATGATTCAATATGAATTTAATTGCATAATTCCTATAGGATTTTCACCTAATTGCATGATGTTAACTAAATATTTTGTGAACCCACAATTGGTCCTAGATTCCATTGATAAAGCTATGACTTTTGTGAAGTTTGATTTTAGTGTGAAAGGCATGTTGTAATAATGATGATATGATGATGAGGGATCTCAAGACACTAAGTTTTAACATGATGATAAAATGGGACGTATACCCACGCTATATGAAACGTTATGTACATGGACTATTCCTATGATATGATGAAGTCATGATATATATTTTACAAGATATAAAGTACGAGTTTGATGAAATATGAATTATATTAAAGGTTATGCATATGCATGATTACGTATTCAATGGGATATGACTAAACACCTAGAGAGCTTTGGTAGATCCAATTGTCCCATAACTATGTTCCACCATAGGAATGATATTAATATTTATATTCTCAAAGATATGCTAATGGATCGTTACAGCATTATAATGGACACATACTATTCTAGGATAGAGCCTAAGGGTAATGTAAAGTGATGGGATCTGAAAACGCTAATATAGAGCCTATAGGGTGAGGATTAGTTATTCATTGGAAAAGTAGACTCCTCTTTTGCTCAGTGTAGATGGAATATCGGGATTTCATGTAATAATTTGTGTTATCTTTGTGTCGTTTATAGGCTTATTACCACATTTGTATGTCTATTAGTATATGAAATATTTTATGATGCTTCCACACATGATTTTACATGTTGCATTGCTCATGCTATTCTTTTCCTTGATCTATAACTTAGGCTATGCATATTGCTCTTTCGTACGATTTTTATTAATGTGTTGCACTCTTATATACATAGTGCACTCCAACATGCTAATGCATACACTTTCCTATATGATATCAGCATGTAGAGATGGGTAATGATTCTATTTCCCACTATTGTTACTAGCCTTTGGATACTTCTTACTTAAGATTGGTGAGTTCCCATTGTTCAGGGGCAGCACCTTATGTTTTTTTCTTGTGATGTTGTGAGAAGACTTCTGTACATTGCTAATCTTGACAGTGAGCTAGTAAAGCTATGTTCTCGACCCCGCCACGATCTATATGTAGAGGCACGCTTTGGACTATATGTTGATGTAATTCCTTTTAATTGGAAATGTTGACTTTAAAAGTCAATATTCCACTTGCTTACTCTTATGAATGATCATTTTACCTTATGTATGCTTATGACATGAGCAAGAGGCTTGGATGGGGCACCTTTGGGTGTCACATTTTCTATGTCATGGCAAGGGCCTAGGTTTGGGTTATGAATAACATTTTATCAAAATACAAGGTTTGAAATAATCCTAGGGAGTCCAACATGCCACGCCTAGTGGAGTCTTACTCATAGGAATGAAGTGTGCAACATCCATGAATAAGAGACTATGAGACGTTTAGGAACTCTTCACTTCTTTGTGATCTATGTTGTGCTTTAAGGACTCTTTCCCTCCAATGTTTGCCCCTTGAAATTTTCAGAGAATGTATATGTGACGTGCTCCATTACCTAGGGGAGTTGATGCTCATGAAGACCAAACTCAACTAGCTCCCCAAGTACCCCCAAGACCCCTAAGTTGACCAAATTACTAATGATTACTTTAGGGTCGCTATCACTATGTTTGCTCAAGTGGTTGCATCTCAAAAGACTCCTCCCCTGGCTTCTAGGTTGAGAGATATCACTAAGATTAATCATCTGGAGTTCCATTGTTCCATGGTTGGGGAGGACCCACAAGTTTTAATTGATAAAGTCTATAAAGTTGTTGGGATTATGTGGGTGCCTTCAAAAAAGAAAGCGGAGTTGGCAGCTTACCGACTTAAGGGAGTTTCATAAGTTTGGTTCACACAATGGAAACTTAAGAGGAGTAATAAGGAAGGGGTCCTCATCGAGGCATCTTCTGGGTTGGGAGCTTCTCACTCTCCATGTGGCTAGTTGCTTTGTAATCTTCACTTTATTATTAAGCCCTCAAGCTTCATGGGGTATGCCCATTGTGTTTATGATATCATTGTTAGTTGATTCCCATGTTGTGACATCACCTTTACTTTTCATTGAGTGTAAGCTAGAGACATGTCTTTTTCCCTGCTATTGATAGACTATGTCATTTAGAGGCTTGTTGGACACCCTGTGTAAAAGCCTACATTGGCTCCTTTTTAACTTGCTTACATCTTTCTACTATTAGATTTTTCTGAGTTATGTCTTCTTTCTTTCAGTTAATTGATTGAATAATGCTTTATATGCCTTGTATATACTAATGTATGATATGTAAGATCGCTTGGTTGATGTCTTTTTGGGCTAGGGCCTAGCTTGGGTTATAAAACACTTAGCGTTAGAGCATAAGATTTCAAAATATCCTAGGGAATCAAACATTCCACATCAAGTATAGTCTCGTTTATCAGTGAGAAGTACACCATAACTATAAATAGAAAGGTATAAGACATTCTAGGAACCTTCACTTCATTCATTATATATTTCATACCATGTTATGTACCTCGAGGCTTCATTTCTCTAACAATCGCCTTTGCGACCTTTTGAATAAGCCTCCATGAAGAGTTCCTTTTCAATGGGTGAACAACATTGATGAGGGACAAGATTATTAAGTTCCTCAAGCTCCCATGATCCAATGACTGACCAAGTCACTAATTTGGAGTTTTGCACCACTTCTCAAATGCTTGCACAAGAGGTTAGATCACAAGTCACCATGGTGGAGTTGTTCAAAATATGGGCATGGTGGCTATTAAAATTTGAGACTTTTTGAGAATAAATCTACCATATTCCATGGTTCCAATGTAGATAATGTAACAAGCCAAATTTGAGAGCAAAAGAGTGTAGAAGGATTGGCCTACAAAATGACCTAGGGTCACTGTACGAGGGTGATATATGGCCCGTAGGAGGTGTTATGGACCATAAGTGGGTTCATAGGTGAAGGCCCTTGACTTGAAAGAAATTTGAGTTTTAGGAAAGTGATTCACGGGTTAGCAGACAGTTCGTGAAAAAGGATAAGCCCCGTAAGTAGTCACATAGAATGAGGCCAATAGAATAAGAAAACTTTGCTAAGTGTGGATGTACTCTATGTGTTCAACCACAACCCGTAAGTTTATAAACGGCTAGTGATATGGTACGTGATTTTGGGAACAAAAATAATGGTTTTTGGATCCTTACTTACGAAACACAATACGGGTCATGCTTCTTTGCATGGCCCGTACATTGGCTCTCATAGATTGCACTATCGGATTCAGTAAGGTTATTTACTATTCCTATACAACCTTAAAAGCTTTATCTAACCCCTCCATGGTCCCTCATGCAATTCGAAGACCCTCTCCCATCAAATCGAGTGCAAATGATTCCAATCGCCTAGGTTCTAACATGAGCTCATATATGTGCCAACTTCAAATTATCATGTATCTTAGCAAACAACAAATTAGATGTTGCACAACCTAATTCTCTTCGAAGTATATGTCCAACACAACTGATTTCATGTCATTCGATGTTCGAACCAAAATGTTATAATAATTTTAGTGAAGCACTTTCAGGCTATCAATTCATACGACCCACTTTACTCTATATGGATTGACTTATGACTCATATATGGGCTTTCGTGGAAATTGTCCACATCGTTTTGAATTCCTAGATGCCTATATCAATCTAAAACTCCTCCAAATGACCTTATTCCTAAACCATTCTTAAAAAGCTAATTTTGAAAAATCCTCTCAAGTCCCCTAAGGTCCTCTATTGAAGACAAGGTCAGGGTTTCGGTTTCTTCACAAAATTTAGTGATTTCTAAAATAAATCATTAGTTAAGGTACATGGGATTGATTTGTGAAGCCCTTCCCATCACAAAGAACAAGCTCCCTTACTTTATATTTGACCCATAGTTTATATATGTTGTGAAGTTTTGAGAAACTGATTTGAATATGCATCTTATGATGTATTCTTAGTCATCTGATGTATATTAGTAGCAAATTATAGTCTACGATGAATATTGAGTTGACATTCCCGATTACACTAGTTAGGCTTTTACAAGGATCATGTTGGATAGATTTATATGATTCGAAATGATTACATTTTATTTTGTGTATGCATGATATATATATATATATATATATATATATATATATATATATATATATATATATATATATATATGAATTTCATGTTTTTGAGTCTTTGAGTATGCAAATTCATTGTTTTGGACCTAAACTTAAAAGATGTTTTATGAAAAAAGTAAGTTCTGATCCATGCTATATAAGAACATAAATGTCCTAAATGTTAAGAGTCAACATTTATGATATGGCTTCATGAGAATATTATGAAACATTATGTAAGATCATAAATTATATTTCAGATATTATAAATGATGGAGTATGCAAAGTATGCCATGAAACACATAGAAGTTATTTGAATGTTATGCATTATTACAATGTCTTCCTTATGATGTGTTGATTTACAAGTCTATGCACGCCATGACTATACTCTTGTCTATGTTATTTGTGAATAGACTCATTGGAGTCAAGAATGAATGAATAAAAGAAATGTAAGTCCGCACCTAGTTATAATCATATGAAATGATGACCCGTTAGTAGAGAGATATGAAATGATGACCTGTTAGTAGAGGGATGTGATGATGACACAATCCGATAAGAGAGTCTTAGACAAGATTGGTGATGCTCACCGACAGTACTTAGCGAAGATGTAGGATCTATCATTATGGTGATGATTAATATTTTAAATGTTAATGGGATGGGTAATTAGAATTCCCCTCCATTATTTTAAGCTACCTGTGGGATGGGTTAGTAGAATAACTCTCCTCTAATGATTTCTTGATTCGTGCTTATGATTTCTTCGTAAGAGTTTTACTTAGAACTAAGTGGACTTTGGGGATGATTATGGAAGTTCTCCATTAGAAGAGGCATGAGACCATTAGTAGAATCATATTGTCCCTTAACTACTTGTTGCCATAGGAAATGGGAATCACCAGCTAGTAGAGGTTGATTTTTAGACCAATTGATAGTAGAGGTTACTCAATAGCAAGGCTTTAGGGGATCCACTTATGCATTTTAGGAGGTCTCCTTGGCAAGTGATTTCCCCTTTCTTCAGTGTAGGGGAAACATCAGGACTCCATGGCTAGCTCACATAGTTCATGACGGTTAAAGGGTGCTCTCACGTATTTTCATGTTCCCCTTATTTTCCCAAGGTGTCCATTTATGATGGTTCCTTCATATTATGTTCGAAAATGTTTAAACTCCAACGATCCATTGTTTCACAAGTTTAAATGGTATTTCTCCTAATGGTATATGGCTAAGTCTACAAGTGAATATTGGTATTCATAATGATTATTAATGTTTCTTTTCATAATAAAATAGTCTTTTATGTAAAGTGATGTATTCTTCACCGAAGAATATTAATATTTTAATTATTCATAATTTACGTTTATGTGACTCGTAATGCATTCAATTAAGGGTAAGTTCTTTATTTTTCATATGCATTATTTCATGTTCTATGATGAGAGTAAAATGTCTACATAAGCACCCGTATGTATATTCCAAGTTTATATAATTTTCTTATTCACAACTATGTTCATCCATGCATTTTACTATGTTCTTTCTAATTTAGTCTTTTTAAGTTTAAATGATATTGGCTTGACTATGACTTTCTAATGCCCTTTTAAATGTGAGATTTTCAACATGAAACTTAGCACGATCCATTTCATCATTTGATTCAATGTCATGCATTGCATACCTATATACTAGTACATTAAAACTAATGGCGCATACTTCTACAAACTACATGATTTAACCATGCAGGGACCGGCGCTCCTCGATATCCTCAACGATGCTAATTTTGGACCATTAAAGACGAGAGTTGGTGAGTCCTCTATTTCGGGGACAATAACCTTGCTTACTTTCTGGATTGATGTATAATACATCCTATTTTCCAGTTGTTATTTCTTTCTATATGTATGTATTTGAGGGTGAGCTTGAACATGTCTTAGCCCCCCCAAGTTTATGTTAGAGTATTATTGGAAAAAGGTTATAATGGTATCTTGTTTTTATATTCCTGTATGATTTTTATGTTGTGGACCTTAGCCTTGTTTCCCCTAGTTTTCTATTCCATCGTAGCATTTTATGCCTGTGAATGCTTATGATATGTAAGATGGCGTGGGTGAGGTACCTTCGGGTGTCTCATTTGTTGTGTGATGACTAGGATCCTAGGTTGGGTCGTTACAAACTTGGTATTCAGTATCCAACATATTGTGTCAAATAGACTTTTATTCATGGATATGAAGCATTCCAAATCTATGAGTAGGAGGCAACAAGGTGGTTAGGAATCGTCTCACTTCTTTCATGATGCATATCGTGCTTTAGAGTTTTCCAAATGCTCCTACTTTGGCCTTGTTATTAAGGGGTTTTTGTAGAATGAACCCTCCCGAGTTCCTTGGATCTAAAGTGTAGGAGGATGCCAAAAAATCAAAATTGTCAAATTTTTGAAATAGTCTTTCCTCCCTCAAAGATTGCGAAATCACATTCAAATGCTCCATGTTTTCTTCCTTACTTTAGGAACATATTAGAATATCATCAAGGAACATCTTAATGAACATATCGAGGTAATAGTTGAACAACCTATTCTTGAGGCCCATGAAGATTGTTAGTGAATTATTTAGGCCAAAAGATATCATCCTTATTTTGTTTGGAAATCCATTTTAGGAATGTCACTCTCCTTTACCCTTAGTTGGTGATATCTAGATTGCAAATCAATCATAAATGCTTGGCCCCTTGTAATTGATCAAATAGAACGTCTATCCTTGGGAGTAGATACTTGTTTATAATGGTGACTTGTTGAGTTACCGGTAGTCTAAGAATATTTGGAGTGACCCATCTTTCTTTCTCACAAACAATACTAGGGAACTCTACAGAGACCTACCAGATCTAATGAAACCCTTCTCCAAAAATTCACCCAATTTTCTTTTAACTCGTTTAACTCAGTGGGTGCCATTTATAAAGAGGAATAGAGATAGGTAGAGTGTCAGGCAAGAGGTCAATACCAAAATCTATTTCCCTTTTGGGAGGAAGACTACGTAAGTATTTTGGAAATATATCAGGGTACTCGATTACAATAGAAACTGACTCAAGAGAGGGAGCTTTAGAAGTGACCCACTCCACGTCATCTCTCATCAAACCATTGTTCGTACTATATCTTCGCCACACCCTTGAGTTTGTAGGCCACCAACTTAGCCTTTTCCTCTAATGGTACTCCCATCATGAAAATGATCTAATACGCCTCATCAATGAAATCTATTGGATCTTCATCCATCTCGAAGCCATGAAATTCCGAAGGGTTCATCTTCATAAAATCTTGAACTCTTGTGGGCAGTGTAGGCACTTGAGGAGGGATAATAATTTCCTATTTGTCATATCCCCTCCTCCTATTGTAAGGAGGAGGTTGTTCTTTGAGATTATTCCTTTGTTGAGGGGCTCTTCTCTATGGTACGATCTAGAAATAAAAAAGAGAACATAGTTAAATAAGGGAGAACCTTAGACAACAGTAAAGGCATGACATGAGATATGGAGAAAGGAACATTTTCCTAAATGTCTCATAGACTCTCTTTCGTGGTTTTGGAAAGCTTCACAACCTTGACAGAGACTCTACTCGATGTGGCATGTTATACATCTAAGGAACATTTTAAAACCTCGTGCTCTGGTAGCAAGTTTCTCATTACCCAAACCTAGGGGTCTAGTTGTAGAAAGGTGAATAAGGGACCTGTAGGCACATCACCCAAGCCGTCCTAGCATACGTCAAGCATTAATAGGTAAACATTGACATATCATGGAAAAAAAATAAAAATGGGATTAAGGGAAATCATTTAAGTTTTAAAGATGTGTTTATAAAAAATACATCATGGTCCAAACATACCATCCAGAAATGGTTTAAGGGAGTGGTTTTCCATAAAATAGAAAAGACTTGAAAATAAGATAGAATATTAAAACCTTACACATAAAGTTTAAAATATACATCTATCGTAAAAGTTACAAAGCCTGAGGAAAATAGGCGAAGACACAAACTAAGGTCTCAATACTACAACTATCCTTAAACACCAATGAACAAGTTGCGTGCGTGTAGAGGAGGAGCAACGGTCCCTACAAGGTGACATCATGTACGCAAAATATGCATTAGTATTTTGAAATGTACGAATTATGGGAGACGCAATGCAAATATGATAATGTCATTATTCATAAATTCAGAAAATTCCATCCATGAGATGGTAAGATCATTTTTAATGAGTTTGAGAATGCACAAGGAATAAAGCTCAATATGAAGTCAAATGTAATGCACCATATGAAACACCAGTGATCGAATGAAGACATTAAATCTCACACTTTGTAGGGATACACCATAACCAACATAAAAGATAATGTGAGCTACTATATAGAATTTAACATAACCCTCTACATTTACATGAGGTAACTACTTACTGGGTGGAACTCTATCACATAAGCATGCATCATTAATTTAACATAAATGGACTACGTGGATCCACTAGTCTTGCATACAAAAGCCCCTGTGGTGGTACATAGTTAATGTGGCAAAGGGTTGATTCTACAGTTCCCTTACCGAATTCCACCTCAATACCTCATTCGGTGCTAAGTCCATCCCACAAAATACTATGAAAATATACACTTAGTAAAGTAATGAAACATAGAATCATAAGTTGAAATTTCATAAGTGTAGCTCGAAACCTCAGGAATCACCCAGAAAGAATTACCCTATCACTTTGGGGACCATCATAAATATTTTTTAAGGACAAGATTAAGAGAAATTCCATCATTATAGCTCGAAACATTAGGATCCACCAAGTGAGAATTATCCTTTAACTTTGGATACAATCATAAACATTTATTAAGGAAAACATTAAGATGCTTATATGTTTGACAATTATTAACTAAAAACATTCTTTTATGCAATCATCATCGTCATTATCATATCACGCAAAAATCATCTTAAACATAGCAGGCTTGTACATTTCCTTGGAAATTCATGAATAAAGGGAATAATGAATGAATAAGGAGAAAATATGTAACATTAAATCAGATATTCTGCATCCAACACTCTGTCAATTAAACACTAAATATTTGAGTTTGCATGACCTGGACCTAAGGCCTAGCTGTGACACGGCGAATGTGACACCTGAAGGCATCCCATCCTAGCCAGGTATTCATACCATCTGCAACCATAAGGTAATATAAGCATATAAGAGAATAAGCAAGAGAAAATGTATAAAACTAATAACATCATAGTTTCCCTTAGGAGAATATATATTTAATCCATAGTGTCCAAAATATGCGTCTACATTATAAGAACTTGGTGGGGTATAGAACATAGCATACTAACTCACCCTTAAGATATACATTAAAATAAAATGATAACGTGTCAAGATATAGAAACATCATAAATGGGCTTATTCCGAAAGCATGGGAATTCACCAACAAGTCTTCAACCTCTGAATTAGGATCTAGCTACGTAATAGAATAGTCGCCTCGTCATCCATCCCTACATAATTACATCATGTATTTAAAAATTTATGCATTTGTAGGTGGAGTGTATTAAGTTTGTAGGTATTCCATGAATAAAAAGACATTACAATAATATCAATATGCATAAGTCATAATCAATATCAAATGGATAGAATATGCATAAGAAATACAAGTTAAAAATCATAAGAAGAAGCATCATGAAATCCATTCATAACCTTAACACACATACGCTAAAATAAGACCATAACTACCATATAAGACCATGCAAACTATTACATAAATTCTAATGTTGCCTCTACATCGAGTAAAAGAGTAGCCTACTTTGCAAGGGTATACTATACCTTTCATTATGGGATCATTCCTATTTCGGCAAGTTCTTTACATGAATCTTACAAGAACTTTTCAATTTTGATGTATGCTTTACATATGAGGATCAACTAACATAATACCATATTGCCATATAATCATCATCACCTACGGTGGCATGTAGTTATGATAATGGTATGCTTTAGATTAAGTACCCCTTAGGTCGAGTCCCCTACCCCAATCTCGTTCGGTGCTAAGTCATATTCCACGAGATACATAAATCATGCATATACATAGCTTTAGCTTAGTTCACACTTCATTAAAATTATTCTTTAATAGTTCCTAAAAAATCATAATAATCTTTTCGGAAAACACCACATGTCATAAGAGTAGTTCATATACTTTGATTTTCATCATAGTGTAGGTAGACATTCCCAACTTTACAATATTATCATAGTTATTAGGGTTTTCATCAATCACTTTATCATGATATCATCATTATCGTTATCATAACATCATCATTATCATAAAATATGCTTTTATATACTTGAGATCCTAATCTTGAAAATTCATAGATTTATCACTAGAGACAAGGGCTAAGTGTGGGTTCATGAATAATTTAGTCAAAATCATGCAATTCAAGGAGATTCATAAAGGAAACATGCAATTAAAATCCATATGGGTCATTGTAAAGTAACCAACACCAAATCATTAAGCCCTAAAATGCATACTTTGAAATCATGTAGTTTCGCTCGAAAATCATATACGACATGTAATTCGTCATAATTCATGTATAGATATACTAAATAACCATGGAATATCCATAACGCATGCATTGAACATCATAGCATAAAAGCACATACGAAATCATCGTGAAACTTTGATAAAAAAAAAGGTTTGGATTGGGGTTCCTGAATGAATTTAATCCATGAATGAAGCCCTAGATACCTCAAGAGAGAATCCTTAGAATTGAAGAGGAAAGCTAAAAAAATCCTTGGGTAAACCTTCAAGCTCTAGTAGAGACTCTTTAGATAATTTCTAGGATGAATGACTTTAAATGAATCAGGAATAGGACTTTAGTGGATAGGGTTGTTAAGGTAGTTAAGAGGGCCAAAATGACGTAGATTACAACTTCATTGAATCAGAAATGTAAAAAATATCCTTCATTAAAAACTTGTAGAACCAACGACACAACCCCATCCACGGGCTGTAGTTTAACCTACAGATTGTACTTTTTCCTGTAGACCTTCATATCATAAAAGTTGATCTACTGGAATTTGCATCTTTAAAATTATGAATATGCAGGATGACCTGTCAATCCATCCAATCGTTGTAAGTCATCTCATAGAGTGGTTTTAAACTTAGAAAAATTTAGGTCCTTCATGACACATTTGACGAGTCGTATTTCCTTATACAGTCCATCCTATTAATCGTAAATCAACTTTCATAAATTATTCAATTTTCCATTTTCACTGGTCTCAATCCACGAAGCCTACCTACTACCCCCTGGACTATTCCACGAGCTGTAGACTACCTCGTAAAGGATCAAACTAGCACCAAAATTCTTAACTTTTGATTTTTCAAGCCCATTAACATAAGGGGTGTTACAATATTTCCCCTTGTTATCATTCATCCTTGAATAATACAAAAATACGCTTGAATAGAGTAGGAATGTCACGCTAAAAGTCCCATTAAGGCAGATTGGCACTCTATGCCGACAACGCTCGGGAGAACCAAGATATAACCATACACTTTCTGTGAATATTATAAGGTGTTTCCACATTCAACATTCTTTCAAGAATGTAGATAGTAATAATAAGCCAATAGGAAATGCGTATGACTAGGCCGTTAGAGCCATGATGCCTAAAGTACAATATATGAGCACACTTACTTTACATAGTCTACAAAGCCTCTAGATACGGAACAATATCTTTAAGAATCGGGAAAGGCCCTGCCTCATGACGAACTATACAATATAAAATTATAAGTTATAGCCACGCTAAGCCCCAAAGCAATAGGTTTAATTTCTTCTTTAATTCATGTAATTCTGTCGGGGCCATTCTATATGGAGGGATAGAAATAGGTTGAATGCCTGGAAGCAAGTTAATACCAAAATCTACTTCTCAATCTGGAGGTAATCTCGGAAGCTCTACAGGTAACACATCAACGAATTCATTCACTACTGAAACAGATTGAAGAGTTGGTGATTCTGTCTCCATATCCCTCACTCTAACTACATGACATATATATCCCTTCGACATCATCTTTCTTGCCTTAAACTAAGAAACAAACTTACCCTTTGGTGCCCCAACATTGCCTTCCCATTCAAGGACCGCCTTCTTTAGAAAGTGAAAATACATTTTCTTAGTTCGGCAATCCATAGTGGCATAGAAAGAATCTAACCAATCCATACCCATTATAATATAAAATTCCACCATTTCTAGCTCAACAAGGTCAACCAATATGTCATAGTTAGAAACTGTTACTACACAGTTATAATATACCCGTCTGGCAATAATGGATTCACTTGTTTGTGTAGACACTTTAAATGGCTTGTTCAATAGTTTAGGTGCTCTCTTAAATTTCCCATAAACTAGTGAAGTGATATATGATAGTGTAGAACCACGGTTAATTAATGCATACACATTATGTGAAAAGATGAATAATGTACCTGTGACCACATCAGGTAAAACTTTTAAATTTCGCTGACTCCCTAGAGCGTTAGTGCGATTCTGGGCTCCACTAGAGCTAGCTGCCCCTCTACCACCTCTACCATGACCTGTAGGTGTTTATTGACCCCTATATAATGTAGAAACGGATGATGATGATGCAATGGCTTGCCTAGTAGGTTTTGCTATATCACTGATACATCCCCTCGTACAATCTCTCATCATATGCCGTAGCATATAAAACCAATAACAAACATCTATCCCAACATGACATGTACCTAAATGACTCCTCCCACATTGTTTGCAAGACTACCTAGGGGGTATTTGCTAGCTTTCTGAATCTCCTGTTGCTCGTGCACCTGGGCCTTCACTTCATAGACCAAATTGATTACTTCTAGACCCTTGAAGTTGTGGTGTAGCGCTAGCTATAGAGTAAGAGGATGATGGCCTAGGTGGTCTATTAGAAAACCAAGGCCTAAACACACCTTGGGACGATATAAACTGCCCCGTAAATCTGGACCTCCTGGACTTCCACTTTCTAACTCTTATGTCCTGCTTCTTTGTCTCTGATCCTCTAGTTTTTATGCAAATGATTGCATCCTCTCTATATCCATATCTTTATTCAACGAAGCAACAGTACAATCTCTAACCAGATATTAATCCAACCTATCCACATATCGAAGAATCCTATCTGCCATAGTAGCACCTACATTAGGAGCATACTTGGCCAAGGAATTAAATGAAGGCTATATTCCCTCACACTCATATTCCCTTGGTGGAGATTTTGAAACTGATCTGCACGGGCTTCTTGGATCTCTAATTGCAAGTAATGATCAAGAAATGCCTCTTTGAACTCCTTCCAGGTAGTTAGAGGTGCATCTATTCCCTTAGATTGCTTCAAAAATTCATACCATAATATAGCCACACCCTTTAATCTATATGTTGCTAGCTCCATAACCTATGTACTGCTTACACTCAAAACATCCAAAGTGCGTTGGATCTGATCATTGAAATGTGGATCTTCATTAGGATTTGACCCGATAACAGATGGAGGGTCCAAATTAAGAAAGTCGCGTAGCCTCATACTAGTCGTCCTATTCACACTTCCTGCACCTATAACTGGACCTTTTTGTCTTTGACCTTTGCCAACAACTATACGAGTAAATAGTTGGACTGCATTTCTGAGATCCTGCACGGTAGTATCGATAGGTGGTTTTGGGGTATTATCACTACTTCTTGGTTCATCAGCAGCTGGAGGAGTTGGAGATGTTTATGACAGACACTCATCTGGGGCCTCATTTCATTTCTCATCCGAATGGGTACACAAATTACCATTTCCACTTCCTTTCATTTGCCTTTACTTTTCTTTGTTTCTTGCATACTCACTGGACAAAAAAATTGAGAGGTTAGAAACAATCCACCTACAACACTTGTCTCTATGGCACAATCTAAAGAATGAAAAGAAAGTGAAAACACCTAAATTCCACATAAAATCCTGCTTATAAATGTTGGGTACAACACATCCATAAACAAGACTCTACATATACACGACTTTGTAGATTCCCTAGGACAACCCGTTACAATACCACTTTTGTCACGCCAAAAGTCCTATTAAGGTGGATTGAAACCTGTTGCCGACATGGATCGGGAGAACCTGCATATAACCATACACTTTCTATGAACATTATAAGGGGTTTCTACATTCAACATGCTTTCAAGAAAGTAGATAGTAATAATAAGCGAAAAGGAAATGCATATGACTAGGTCGTTGGAGCCACGATGTCTAAAGTGCAACGGATGACCACATATTACATTAAATAGTCTACAAAGCCTCTATATGAGGAAAAATATCTATAAGGATCGATACAAACCCCGCCTCATGACAAACTATACAATATAAAAATATAAGCTCTAGACAAACAAAGCCCCGAAGCAACCTGGAGCTTAGTAACAGTAGATCGATATCATGTACTCCTACTGGCAGATCTACTAGCTCATGTACCTGCAGTATGAAATGCAGGTCCCCTATATAGGATGTTAGTACGAGATAATGTAATGAATATGTAAGGCAGAAAGTATTGTATATGAAATAAGAACTAAAATGAAATCACACACTAGTGCGTAAGGATAAGAGACCACCTTTAGTCACACTGTGGAATCATGTACTTTATGTCCTTTTTATTACTTACCGTTCTTTACAGTATAAACTATGCACAGTATATAAGATAACTTACCAGTGGATCAGTGGTAAATCAATATCGGGATTGATCTATGCTATGTTTTCCTTTCACCCTTGGTGTACCCCCTGTAATATGAGATCGACCCATGCTAGGTGATTCTTCCACCCCTGGGATACCACCCATTAATAAGCAACTTCAAGTTATCTTTTATTTAATTTTGAGATGATCCTTTTGGCTGTCATTACATTTGGAGCTGTAGGACTATAGACATAACATGTGACATGTGAAAATCATGCAAGCCAGAACCACAATGGAAAGAGTAGGTTACATAACTAATAAATTACGTAGGAGGTGAAACAACACTTGGACTTTATTAGCAACAAAAGCAACTCATGTATTTTGGTGTCCAATGTATGTATGCAGGTTTGACAATGTCTATGTATGGGAACATATGAACATATAAAAGAGTGGACACATGGTCATTAGTTATGTTGGAGTCTCTAAGTGCCTCTACGTGTCAAGGAAGAACTTAAATTTCATGCCAAATAATATGAAACCGAGTAGCCTTACATACCTCATTGTACTACGTTGTTATTACCTCGAAGTAATCTCCGCTTCCTCCAAATACTTATCTACAATAGAGTAGGTGATAAAGCTAGTATTAGCAGCTAATAAACATATCTCGGCAGTCCAATCAAATAGAAAAGTAATGCTCGGGCAGCAAGCTTGTGATTGTCAATCCAAGAGTATTCTTTCAACCTCTCCACCGCTAATTGTATTTTCTAATACACATTCTCATATACATGTCATATCCAGATTGTTTTAGTCCCATAACAATGTTACAATAGGTCACAAAGAACAATACATAACAATTCTATACAACACACAAGTAGGCAACATAACATTACGTCTTCTCGCTACATTTCGAAGTCAACAATTGCAAACATATTTCAACTACAACCAAATTGTCTTCAACATATTTACACATGAAAATTATCCTAAAAATTTCCAAAAATAGTCCCCAAGTAGATGGAGGACGTGCAACAACAATTCCAAATTACAAGTTCACAAGTTCCTACTAAGAGTGCAATTGAGATATCATACAACAACTCAGTTTTACGGAAGATAAAAATGATGATGAAGACTTCTTACATCACTATTGAACTAAAAATTGTAAAAAAATATCAATAGTACTTCATAATCCAGCAAACAAAGAAGAGAACACCCTCTTAATAAACAAAAAAGGTATACAACAATCTTTGGAACACATGCTGTCAAAAATTTCAGCACAAGTATAATCAACATACACCTCATGTTTTTCATGAAAAACTTGTACTAAACCATAGGTATTTATACATACCTTAGCCATCAAGGATAAGTTCCTCTTCAATAATCCTAAAGGTGTGCTTTGACTGCTTTGCAAAGTCAAGAGAGAGCAACAAATGAACTTGTGAAAGCTGAAATGTTTTCTATGTTTAAAATGACATAAAGAGCTGTTTTTAATCCTTTTTAAAGGCCCTTTCACTTGGGCCTTATTGGGCTTCAATTTGATGGGCTTTGCTGCCAATGTTTTTCTCTTCAACTTTCACTTAGTTTGGACCCTATTTGTGAAGTGTGTGGTATATGTACTTTGGACCTTTTCCTATTCATCTTATGCTGAATATATTGTACCTTTATAATGCCAAACCATGGACTAAAATTACATCCTTAACTTGGGCTTTACTCTTTATCGGACTTGAACAGATTCATTGTTGGGCCTCCTCTTCGCATCCTTTTCATTTTATTTAATTTTGGGCCTCAAGTAAGTTCACTCATGTATGAATAAATCTTCCCTATCTTCGTAACCAATTTAAGCTAAGCACGTAGGTGACTCATGTGTTAGCTTCCTAAGTCCAACTAGCACCTTACTTTTTTTCTCACTTCATTTAAGGCTGCGATCTCCTCAATTTGGCTTAGTTACTATATACACTGACTCATGTTAAGCATTAGACATAAATATAGCCCTCCAGTCTAAAAGTTAGGAACTTTTAAAGTTGGTTCTCCTTCTACCTAATCATATCATGTTTCATATTCATTGGACTGTACACCTAAGACGTGGGGTGTTTCAAGAAACATAGTGATCATCCTAACATATATGCAAAAATTCAACTTAATCATCATTTTTATAAAATCATCAAACGTATGCATCAAATATTATACAAAAATATTTTCATGATCATGCATGCATGTAACGTATGAAGAGATACATAACTTAAGTTTTAGTTAAAATGAGGCTTTTAGGCCCAATGTTTGACCTTGGTTAAAATGAGGCTTTTAGTTGTTTCAAAAACCAATGTTTGACTTTGGTCATCCTTCGGAGTTTGGAAGCTCAGAGTAGAGTTTTGATAGTTCCAGTAGCTCTAGATGGTAAAACTAACTCTATAAGTAGTCTCGTAATGACTTTGATGTTGCCAAGGGTAATTTTAATATTTTGAATTTTAAACTGGTTTTATCGGGTTGCATTGGTAAATGTGGTGAGGAGGCATTGAAACTAATTTCTAATAAAAATGTTGAGTTTAGATTGCTGTTTTTCCAATGGATACGTACAAAGCTTGTGATATTCTTTTCTCGGATGAGTTCTGAAGGTCCATTCCGGGTAGGGAATTGGACTTAGGGTGCTGGTTTCTGCTAATATATAGTTCACGTAGGTCGCTTCTCCACATTTTTGGATGATTGGGTGAGTTTTCTCTCTATGTTCGTGGAGGTTTAGTCTGCGTTTGTGGAGTGGGTATGGCCCCCTCCAACTAACTCTCAGTGTTCGCAGTTTTGTCTCCACAATCATGAAGGTAATTTTGACAAGCTGGCTAAGCGTTCGCAAGATTACACCAGCATTCTCAGAGCATGTTTTATAACTCAGCGTGTAAAATCTCTAAGTCACCATTTTTTCTCCATTTCAAACCTTTTTAAGGTTTTTTGATGATTTTGAGAATAGGCTTTAGAATATTTAACTTAGGTAAATGTTTATGACAATGTGATAATCATTTTTCATAAGTTTTATCTTGATTTTGACTTGAATTTCATGAATTTCAATTCATAAAATTGTAGATTTTAGACCATGATTTCCAAACATTAAATGACAATTTCTCATTCAATTTAAGCTTGACTTTGGTGGAATTTTAACCCATGAACTCCGTTTTTCGCATAGAACTTAATTTTTAAAGTTATTCTTTAGATTTGGGAACTTCAGATTTTAGCCCTAAATTTCATCATTTTTCCCCTAAACCTAATTTATTTCAATATGGGTATAAAATTGCTCATCGTGATGCGTAGTGTCTATTATTTTGATAATAGTGAGTCAATTTGAGGATCATCTTGTGGATTATTTTGATTAAAAGCTTATATGTGTGCGGTTTCTACATTAAGGTAGGTCTGGCTAACCGTTGCGGACTAGATTTGAGTTATTAATCATGTTCAAATGGTAATTGCGAGACCTAGAAGGCTTTTTGAGTAGTTGGATTGGCATATTGAGATAATGATGAAAATATGATTCTGATTGAGCCAATTGATGATGTAAACCATGATCCTATTGATACTCAAAGATGAAATCTTGTGGATGATGATGATTTTTTAGAAAATGTTATAAGACGAGACTTGTGAGACTATTTGGCTAACTATGTTGTAATTGATGGTTGTTGAGATACCTTTAAGATATATATGTATAATTGGGACGAGTCTGGTTTTGTATTACTGATAATATTGTATAATTGGGATGAGTAAGGTCCGGTATTATTAATATTCTTGTATAATTAGGATGAGTGAGGTTCATAATACCAATTTTCTTGTATAATTTGGACGAGTAAGGTCTAGTAACAATGATATTCTTACATAAATAGGACGAGTAAGGTCCGGTGTTGTTGATATTCTTAACTACTAGTATAATTATGATTATTTGAGAAATGATGATTGTTTGGGCTTTAGCTGTGACATTTATGTATCATTATATCTGTGCATATGATTATATGATATTCATGTATCGATATTCCTGTTTTGATGTCATTCTATATGTTAAATGCATTTCTAGATTGTATTATTGATTCACATCTATTGTATATGGCTTGTGACATCCATTGACCCGTGTAGAATGTAAGGGTATTATGATGTTACCTTGTTGATGTTGAGGCATTGTGATGTTACTTTGATCATGGGTAGGTGGCAAGTCTGTGAAACACTTAGCATATGGATTGATTAATTGTGCATAACATTCACATTATTTGATGTGTGGTACTATGGGTCAATGCGAATATCTCAGTTCATTATTATTGGATATATTTGATTGTGCACTAACATTTTCAGATGCAGGGATAGGATTCTCATTATGGCATACTTGTTTTAATTTCTCTTAACCAGTTTGTTGAACCTAGTGGGTATATTTCAGTGTACTCACCCTTACTCTGTTTGCTCCCTACATATCGACCACAGGAACTTGTACCAGGAAGCTGGTTCACTCTAGTTAATCTTCTTTGCATCCATCGGAATCCTTTATGTGAGGCTTATACTTCCAGTCGCCATGGGTATTTGGGTTTCCATATTATTTCCATTCAGACTTTATATCAAATATTATCTATGAGACAACTTTGAATGTTATGCTAAAACAGTTGTATTTACTCATCTGTACTACATCAGATGCTCTTGTACTCATGACCCTAGGTTTTGGGAGATTTTTTATGTTATATGAGTTGTTTCCACCTTATTTTATTCTTCTTTAGTTGTGGTTGGATATTAGTTCATAAAGAGTTCTGTATCAGAGCTCTAGGTTTGTTGGGCTCGTGATTCAATAGTAGGGTATCTACTAGCGTCTCGTGGATTGGGGTTTGGATGTCTAGACCCATCTTCGGGAGTGTATGAGGCAACTGATAGGAAAGACTTTCACATCTTACACTTATCATGTGTTTCTTTATGTTATCCACTTTGAAAATATCTAATCTACTCCTTTTGCCTAGATGCCAATTACCAGATCCTGTTGACTAGTGAGAGAACCCAAGATAGCTGATGTCTCTCTCACTCGAGGTTGAGGCAGAGTTGGGATAGTGACAGTGCTAGTGGCCGAGGCATTATTACAAGTGTAACTTCGCTAAGGGAGAAACTAGGTCAGCTTCCCTAGAACCTATTGATGAGCCTATTGGGCTTGCAGATCCTATTCCACCTCCCTCATGCCCAGAGACTACAACCTCGATCAAGGAGTCATAAGGGTACTATCTAGATTGGACAGAGCATCTTCCACCCCAGATACTATTGATATGTCAATTTCTACAGCACCAGTTGGTCCATTCATAACATTATCTGAGCCAGCCATGATTGTTTTTTGTCCGTTTCAATTCCAGAAGATTCTCCTATGAATGTCATGGTCCTGACCCAGATAACCAGGCCGAGTTCGGGTTCTTATTTTCAGAGTCTGGCTGCTTCTCTATCTATTGCACCGCCATTATAAATAGTGCCACCATCTTGTGCTAACCCATCCATGTCCACAATGAAATAGAAGAGTCTCGAGAGGTTTTTATGGTTGGCTACTCTATGATTCGATAAAACCCCTTGTGAAATAGCTTATGATTTTCTATTGGAGAGCCATGATCGGTTTTGCAACCTGGCTATTCTTTCATGGTGTTGCCTATATTTCATACTAGTTCATCAGCCCTGCCAAGGAGTGGTGGAGGTCAGTTGTATCTCGTCGACCTATTAGATCTCTAGCTATGACCTAAGGGCTATTCGAAAAAATTTATTTTTGGAGAAGTTCATTCCATATAGCCTTTGAGCCAGCTGTCTGGCTAGTTTGATAGGCTAGAATAGGGTTCTATGTCTATTTCTAACTGCGAGGCTAGATTTCATACATTTTCCAGCTATGCCTTGTCGAACATCCCTACCGAGTTTGAGAAGATTTTGTACTTTATTAGGGGATTTATAGGGTATCTTGAGGAGGCTACAACGTCCTTAGTTCTAGCTAGAGACACTTTTTAGTTTATTATGGATCACGCTATTATGATACAGCACATTAGGCATGATAGACAAGGTAGGGGCAAGAGATTATGTTAGCATGGTAAGTTTAGTGGACCCCCACCTCGTGATAGAGGACTTTAGCGATAGGGATATCAAGGTCGGGTAGTTCAGGCAACTCTTCCAGCATCTGATAGTGGTGATAGGTCTAGGCCTACTCAAAAAGATTATGATAGCTCACTTGGTTCAGCTAGACATGGTGGTTTTTTGGCACAGTCATCTCAGGAGTGACACCTTGTGTCTTGTTATATTTGTGATGTGGTTGGGCTCTTCGCGAACCCATTGTCCAAATTGAATGTTTACTACTTAGACTTTAGGAACTTAGACAATATCTAGAGACACGTCTTAGTGCATAAGGGTGGTATTAGAGGAGGTTGTAATATAGGGATATGTGGAGCCCGTGGAGTCCCACGGGCTAGTGGTGGTCGTAGAGTTTGCTACGATGTTCTTGATAAAACCAGGGCAGAGACTTCTAATGCGGTCATCACAGGTATGGTTTTAGTGTGCCATCATTTAGCTTTAGTTTATTTTATCCTTTCTTTATTTATTCCCATCCTTGAAGAGTTTATTTAATCCAGGCTCTAGTTATTACTATGTATCGTCCTATTTTGCTTATAGAATTGATATTATGTGTAAGCTGCTTATCGAGCCTATTTGTTTTTCCACCTTAGTAGGTGAATCTTCCGTGGTAAATCATGTACATCGAGGTTGTTTTGTGACTTTTATGGTGAGGGATAGTGCTTCTAATTTGATATTATTGGTTATGGTAGACTTTGATGTCATGTTGTGTATAGACTGGTTATCAGTTTATCATGCTATACATGAGAGTCACATGAATACCGTGACTTTATCGTTCCCATCTTGCCTTAGTAGATGTGGATGATGTTGGGTATGGACTGGTTATTGCTTCATCATGTTATACTTGGCAGTCATCTGAAGACGGTGACTTTATCTTTCCCAAGTTGCCTCAGTTGATGTGGACAAGAGATCCTATCTCCTATCCTAAGTGTGTAATTTCTTAAATATATGCTTGTCGTTTGATTGAGATGAGATGTTTGGCATTTTTAGTTCATATTCGGGATATTTCGTGGGAGTCCCCATCATTGGAGACATTCAGGGTTGTTAGAGAGATTATGGATGTATATCTAACTAACTTACCTGATGTCCCTCCGAATCGTTGTATTAACATTGTTATTAATATGGAGTTGGGCACTAAGCCCATCTTAGTTGCCCCTTATCGGATTGCTCTCGCTAAGCTAAAGGAGTTGAAGGAACAATCGGAAAACTTGTTGAAGAAAGGCTTTGTTCTTCTGAGTATGTCTCCCTGGGTTGCTTTTGTATTGTTTTTGAAGAAAAATGATGGCACTATACGTATGTGTATTGACTATTGTAATCTTAACAATGTGACCATCAATAACAACTATCCTTTCCCTCACATTGATTATCTTTTAGACCTATTGTGGGGTGCCTTGGTATTGTCTAAGATTGACATGAGGTCCAGTTATCATCAATTGAGAGTTCGAGAGTCTAATATCCCGAAGACACCTTTCAGTACCTATTATGGGCTTTATGAGTGCGTGGTTATGTTATTTTGGTTGACTAATGGCCTTGTTGCTTTTACGGAGTTAATGAACCGAGTGCTCAAGCTCTATTAAGACATCTTTGTTATTGTGTTCATGGATGATATCTTGGTTTATTCCTAGAGCGAGGCCGATCATGTTCAACACTTGAGGACCTCACTTCAACCATTGGGTGAAGAAAAGTTTTATGTGAAGTTCTAAAAGTGTGAATTTTTTCTTGATCTGTTGCTTTCTTTGCCATGTTGTGTCAAAATTTTGTATTATGGTTGATGCTGCCTAGGTGCTGCAGTTTGTGAGTGGGCTAGGTCTACTTTCATGACTTAGATCCTGAGTTTCCTTGGTTTAGTGTAGTATTATCGGTGTTTTGTTAAGGGTTTCTCATCCATAACAACCCCATTGACTATATTGACTCAGAAGGCTGTGGCATTCTTGTGGTGGGATTATTAGGAGGCGAGCTTCCAAAAGCTCAAGGATTTGTTCACTTCTGCACCTATTCATGACATATAGGAGGAGAGAGTCTCATTTAAGGTATATTGTGATGGCTTTGGCATGGGTTTAGTTGGTGTATTAATTTAGAGAAGAAATGTGATAGCATATGCTTCTAAACAACTGAAGATGCATGAGAGAAGCTACCCTACCCATGACTTAGTGTTAGTCGTGGTTGTGTTCATGTTGAATTTATGGAGACATTATTTTTATGGGGTTCATTGGCAGATTTTTACCAATCACCGGAGTCTCAAATACATCATTTTTAGCCTAATCTAAACATAAGGCAACGTAGGTTGTTGGAGTTTCATAAGGACTATGATATTTCTATCCTATATCATCCCGGGAAGGCCAATGTGGTGGAAGATTCTTTGATCTAGAATGCTACTAGTATGGGGAGTTTGGCATCCTTGAAGGCTGAGCAGAGGCCCTTAGCTTTTAAGATTTTGTCGCTTGCTAGACAGATGGTTTGTCTGGATATTTCTCCTCCTCGGAGTATTTTTTTCCTTAATTGAAGCTAGATCTTCTTTGCTTGATCAGATTTGTTCTCATCAGTTTGAGGATCCCAGGTCGTGCATGTATCATGACAATGTTTTGAAAGGTTAAGCCAAGGAGGCTACTACAGATTTTGATGGAATTTTGACCATAATGTTTAGATTTTGTGTGCCTAATGTTGGGGATTGGGTGAGACTGATATTAGAGAAGCCCTATTGTGCTAGATATTCCATCCATCTGGGTGTGGAAACGATGTAAATTGATCTAAAAAAAGATTATTGGTGGTTTTGTATGAGAAGGGACATAGCTAAGTTCGTGGCCAAGTGTTTGAATTGCAAACAAGTCAAGTGTGAACCCCCAAAGCCTGGTGTATCGATGCAATGGATGCCCATTTTGGAGTGCAAGTGGGAGAGAGTAACTAAGGATTTCATTACAGGTTTGCCTATGGAATTGGGCATACTTGAATTAGTTTTGGTAGTTGTTGATCCATTAAACAAGTCAGCTCACTTCTTCCCGATAAGGACTAGCTACAGTGCAGAACAGCTAGCTAGGTTGTACATTACGGATATTAACAGATTGCATGGTCTACAAGTGTCTATTGTATGAGACAGAGGGTCTGTGTTTACTTCTCATTTTTTGCCGGCTCTACAACATGGTTTGGGCACTTGGGTGGATTTGAGTTTAGCTTTACACCCTTAGACTAACGATCAATAAGAGAGTATCATTCAGGTGTTAGTGGACTTGCTTAAGGCCAGAGTTATTGATTTTGGGGCCCGGTCTAAAATTTCAATCGGCACTTCTTCATTCGTCAAATCCTCCTATGTAGACAAATCCTTTAATGGAACAATATAATTAGGATCACCCAAGCATTTCCTTAGCATCGATACAGAAACACTAGATGAACTATAGCTAATTCCATATGCAAATCTAGTTCATAGGCTACTTTCACAACTCTCTTCACAATCTCATAAGGTCCACATATCTAGGACTCAATTTGCATTTTTTTCCAAAATGCATCACTACTTTCATTGGTGAAACCTTCAAATACAGCCAATTACCTTTATCAAAATTTAGTTCTCTTCTCCTAATATCGACATATGACTTTTAATGACTTTAGGAAGCCTTCAACCTTTCCCTTATGACTTTCACTTTATCCATGGCATCAAGTACCAAATCTAGTCCAATTGAGGACATTTCTCTAACTTCAAACCATGCCCACTGGCGATCTACACCCTTTCCCTAATGCTTCAAACAACGCCAATTCAATTCTTCGGTGAAAACTAATGTTATAAATAGGTTCAATAAAAGGTAAGTGATGATCTCAACTTCTTTTAAAATCAAGCATGCAACCCCTCAACATATCTTCAAACGTTTATTTTGTCCTTTCGGCTTGTCTATCTATTTTAGGATGAAATGCGGTACTTTGCTTCGCCTTTGTACCAAGGCCTTGTTGGAATGACTTCCAAAAAAGAGAGGTAAAGTGAGCACCGCTATTCAATATAATGGACAATATATCCCCATGCAACCTCACGAATTCTTTGATGTAAAACTTATTGTAGTCTTCAGCATGATAAGAAGTTTTCACCGGCAATAATGGCTTGCTTTCGTCATTCTATCCACAACCACCCACAATGAGTCAAATTGCTTCCCAATTTTTAGTAAACCCATAATGAATTCCATATTGACCTCCTCAAATTTTTATGTCGATATCTCAATAACATGAGTCAAACCACAGGGTCTTCAGTGTTCCACTTTTACTTATTGGCAATTTTCACACCCCATCACAGTGTGTTTTTTATGTATTTCTTCATGCCATTCGACAAATACACTTCTCTCAAATCTCTATACATATTGATGGATCTCGAATGAAGAGAATACTTGGCATTATGAGCTTCATCAAGCATCTATTCCCTTAGGCAATCTATATTGGGTACACCCAATCGTATTTTTATATGTAACACTCCATCTTCCCCTTGTGAGAAGACTACTAACTTCGTATCCACCACCAACTTCTTCAATTCAACCATGTAAGGTCTATGTCTTGTTTTTATTTAACTTCCTCTTGCTATTCAAGGCCATACCCAAATGAGTCAATCGATGTAATTCTTTGAACAACTCCATCTTCCATTCTCAACATGTGCCATTCTGTCCATTGACATTCTACTCAATGTATCTGCCACAACATTAGCCTTGTCGGGGAGATACATCATACTCATATCATAATCCTTCAAGAGTTTCAACTAGCTTCATTGCTTTAGATTTACAATCCTTTGGTTAAACACATATTGAAAACTCTTATGGTGAGTGAATATTTCAACCAACCCTATCAACATCAACCTCTCTATCAACCCTTGGTCGTTCAACACTTGAGCCACACCCTTCAACTTATATGCAACTAGTTCAACTTTTCTTCTGAAGTCACCCCTATTATAGTCAACACCTTACAGAGTACATCAATGAATTTTTGGGCATCCTAATAAGCTATTGACACATTAAACTATAGAGGATTCATCCGGGAAACACCTGTTCCTCTAGCAGTCATAGTGGAGACATAGATTGGCCTTCCTAGCCTTGTTTTTCACTACATGGGCAAGAAAAGAAAAGGCAGTTCGGAATTGATCCCGAGTAACCATCTCGCTGATAGGCTCTTGAGGGACTTTTTCCTGATTGATTGGGGATTGTCTTATTAGAGGGGCGATTCTTGGAGGCATCTTTTTATGGCATCAAGGATACTGTCAAAGTTAGGAAGTCTTAAGACATGGTCCAAAGCACGACATTAAAAATGAAAAAGTGAGACAATTCATATAATGCCATCATAGCCTCCCACTCATACATATGGTGTGCTTCACAACCATGAATTTTGAAACCTTAGTGCTTTTATATCAAGCTTCTCACGACCCGAACCTAGGGCCTAGGAGTGACATGGCAAATAGAAACCTAAGAGTCCCCAAACAAGACTCATAACATCCATATGCACAACATTAGTTTAGAAGGATATAATTATATAATAAACACATAGTTTTAAGGGACGAGTAATTATGACTCACTCTATGAGGATTTCATAGGGATAGGAATTTTCATGGATTCACATAGCACACATCATATAAGAACTAAGGGGCGGATAAGTATGACTCACGCTATGGGGATAGAAGGGGCTTAAGACTTCCCCATTTCCACATCTCATCATGACCATAACATCATAACATCAACATCAAGAGATAGACATAATCATAGCCTCCATAGGTAAATATCATAACACAACACAATCCCGTACATAGCATTTACATGATTTCTGAAAAGGCCTCTAAGTCATGGAGTAGGACTAGGACAAGATATGTCCCGGGCTCATCCTCAAAGTAAGGACATAGGGAGAAATAACATAATAGGTAGATAGAAGGTGGCTTGTCCTTGGATGATAGGACTCACCAAAAGCAATTCTCACAATCCAAGCTAACTATCAAGAGGTTGATGAAGATATTCTCCTATCCTTACATGGTTATAAAATGTGAGAAAAGAATATTTTTAGTAGGTTTGGATATACTGAGTATGTGAGCATGCAATGCATAAGAACTCATTAAACCTACATTTCAATGTTAGATGACAAGGGCACGTATATAAAAAGAAATATATATAGGAAAGGGCAATATACATACATGCCATGAAATTCATGATGCAATAATGCCATAATAATTGAAATATACAAAGATGTGACCTCAAACTACATCTATAGACCAAGCAAGAAATTACTTGGAGTTCCGATGTACACCCTACATTTAAAAAAGGGTGATCTACTTGCCAAAGGTAGACCATACTTCTCCTTACAGGCCTCTTATTTGGGAAAAGTAACCTTACCTTTTGGGCCTCCCATTTTTGTAAGGATTTTTCATGAACATAACACAATCATCCACAGAGGGGCATAACTATGAACGTACATTAGTCATATATTTATGTGACTAGGGGATTTAAATAAGGACCCTTGGGGATAATCCACTCAGTGCTAAGTCATCATCATACGAGAATATATATACATATAAATTCTTGAAAAAGAGGCATAAGTCTTTCAAATTTTCATCATGCACCCTTAGGCTTGAAGGCCAAATCATACTTCGTAATCATACATACTTAGGCTAAAAAACCAAATCATACTTCAATTGATACTTTCATGTATATGAATAGATCATTCATACTTATACATTTTGGTGTAAACACCCATAATTGCTCAAATAACCATATCATAGACATTATGTGATCACATGTCATATCATAACCTTACTTGTTTGAAATCATAGTCATAAATATATTTGGGTCATAGCCCACATAATAAACTTCATGAAAATCAATGTTCATGCATGCATATGCCATGACTGATGAAGAAATAGCATGCAAAATTATATTTCATAATTAAATCATTATAATATAGTGAAATCATAGAAAATTCTTGAAGAAATCATCAATGAATGTATAATTGAAAGTACCCATGCCTAGACTCAACATTTAAAGGGACATGCATATTCAGACATTCATAAAATCGATGCGATTCAATATAATAGGGCTTAAATCACTTTTAAAATATCAATTAAATACAGCTCATATCTCAATTTAATCAAACGAACACTAATTTAAAAGATTCATATTAAAAGTGAGCTTAAAATTCATAAATTAAGGAGTAAGAAATCTTTAGGGTCTTCATGATTGAAAGAAATCACGGATCAATCCCAATACCTTTGATAACTAGAATAAGTAAGATGAAATTGATTTGAGAAGAGGCCCTCCTTGAACTTTCAAGTTGAATCTTCAATGTCACACTAGAGAGAAGTTCTTATAAGAGAGAAATTTCTACATTTGTAAGTGTAATGAATGAATTTGAAGAAGGATGAAGAAGTATAGGTCTTTTTAGGTGTTTAGGATATGTAAGAAAGTCACAAAGACCTTTTAAAATAACTAAAATCATGCGAAAACTATAAATGAAACGAGCACTAAAAAGTGCCCCGGGGTCCCATGGTAGAGCACCGTGGCTCATGCTAAAAACCACGGACCATACAAGGGTCCATGATAAGGGTATTCAGAGACTTAAACAAAATTTTAGATCAAGGACATTTCCACTGAAGGCTTTATGGTCCATTCAAATGTGTAGTGGTCGTACAACAATCCATTCAAATGACCCAAGTTCTAAGATGGTAATTTCATACTTATAATCATATTTGGGGATGAGGGATTAATGAAACACCCCACCATGGCTTGTGGTAGGCTGCACGATACCCTACCATGCTTCGTGGTAGGTTGCACGACCCATATAGGGTCTCTTCGTGGCTGCCTTTGCTAATTACTAGGCTTGAAGGCTGGGGCACCTTCCAAGAGCCCCGACCATGGCAAGTGGTGGGGCTCGTTGGAGGTACCATGGAGTTTTACCAAGCCTAAAGTCCCTTCTTAAGCCACAAAAAGCCATACACAAGCATCTCATGGGTCACAAACCTTCGAAAACTTGATTTTAAGCATCGACAAGGTCTCACGACACTTGGGTCTTTACAAGAAGTCCTTGGGGTCTTCATGATTGAAAGACATCATTAATCAATCCCACATACCTTGGATAAATAGAGAAATTTGATGGAATTGACTTGAATTGAAAGCCCTCTAGAAATCCTGGCTTGACTCCCCCAATACAAGACTTGATAAGAGAACATAGGAATTGAATTCTAGAGCTTGAGTATAATGAGAGTGAAAGTGTGTAAAGGGTGAGTGTAATCTTATTTAGGGGCTAAGGGTAGGTTATAAGGCCCTAAAAGACCTTTAGAAAAAAAAATTATGAAAAGGCCATTAATAAAGTAGACTTTAAACAGTTCCTAGGTGTCCCGTACAAATGGTCTGTACAAAAATGTAAAGATTGTACAAAGTGCTCGTGAAAATGCATTCTCAAACACTTTGAAAAATTCAGGCTAAGGACATTTCCACTGAAGGCTTCACTGTCCGTACAAGGTTCACTGATTGTACAATGGTCCATATAAATGATCCAAGCTCTAAGACAATATGTTTATACTTAGAGAAATACTTCGGGTGATCATCATCAGCTTAAGAACTCGGGTGAGTGGTGGGGTCAAATCCAATAGGGAATCATAGTTCAAGAGAGAAGTAGTTTGTTGGACTAAGAAATTGTAAGATCACGGGGGTCGCAATACTTAAAAGAAAGAATCAAACTACATGATATCTAATGAACCAGTTAATTAGAAAGTTGGGGAAGATGTCGGGGAAGTGCAAATATGGGAATCGATGTGCTAGCTAGATCTAAATATTTGACTAAATTCGTTGACAATTAGTGAATAGGCTAGGTTGCTTTTAACCATGTTCACCTATGATACACAAGTGTTTCATATAATTAAATAATGAAATAATACACGGAACACTAAGGACACGTTTTACCTAAGAAGTCTCAGTAAAACCCCTTATACCTTGTCCATTGAATCCTTGGTTGTGCATGTCAACTGAAACCCCAAGAAGTTTCCAGCCACTACACTCATTTCACACTCTAATCATTCTGGTTAAGGCAACAATCAGAGATCTAAAGTAAACCCCAAGTTTGCAACCTCAAAATTATAGATTAAACATAGAAATTGATATAAATTCACTTATAAATTCACTCGAATCAATCACTAATAGGTCAAAATCACAAAGACCCAATAGATAAATCGAAAACACATATCGATAGTACACCCACAACATGGATGTTTTAGCCACACATATTAGAAATTAGAGTTAAATACCAATTGTAGTAGTTGCAATCATGGGTAATAAGATTCAATAGAAAATAGAGGATTATCACCTACCAATCTACTCCAATATTGCTTTCCCAAAGCTTGGAAACCCTACGAACCCTTGCACTCTAAAGAAGGAAAGTTCTACGTACTACCCTCTTTGTAAAACTAAGAAGAATTATATGATATGATATGTACCATTTCCAATCTAATTTCCTTATATAGTCCTTACAAAGGTGAGAGAGTTTGTGCTATATATTGCCCGTCAGTGATCAAGGCCGACCATCGTTGATAACTTCGGCGATACACTGAAAGTGCACTTCATCTTTTTCCTCTGCATCTTCAAAAGGTTTCCCCTTATAAAATATTAGGTGATGGTTCTTCACTCCGCCAATAAAATTCATCGATTAGTCGAAGTTAGTATCACATCACCTTCTTGTGAAGGTTTCGGGGCTTTGCGTCCTTCAACTTTAGGTAGTCTCTTGAGTCTTTCGGTAGTGCATCAAATTTATTTTACAAGATTGGTTCTTACTGCGTTCTTGACTTGGGCTTTGACCTTGGCTACTATAATGATAGGTGGTCTCTTTGAGTGTTCGTCAGATGGCCGAGTATGTTGGCGATACCTCTTTTCTCCACCTTTTTTATCCTTTTTCTCCCTATTCAAAACTTCTCAAATATTGTCCATTTGTGAAATTTTAAACCCAATTTCCTAACATAAAATGGGCATATTAGTTAGAGATCAGAAATAATAGCAAACTAAGGACAAGATATCTTTGAAAACTATGCCCAAAATGACTCAAAAATATAGACTCGTCAACACCCTCAACTCAAGCCTATTCTTGCCCTCAAGCAAATTTAACATCAATTCATCTAATTTTAGGGTTTGTAAATAAGGCCACGGGGACCAACACATACATTTCCACCCTTTTCATCCTTTCTTAAACTTCCACACACCACTTACATGATTTTTAAGCCTTGAGAGATTACTAAGGAGTAATCCAAACCTGGGTATGTTCACAATTGCTCATGTAGTTGTTAATCACTACCTAAAGACATCTCAATTTTCCCTCACGCCAGAGAAGATCCTGAACGCATAAGATTATGACATTATTTTCAAAGGATCTATTCAACTCTCACTCTCTCAATCGAGAAATAGCATGTAGGATTCAACCCAAAAGCTTGCCCTTATTGTCAGTCGGAGTTCAATTTACTTTCTTCTGGTCATACAAGCGGACTTTGCTAGGGTTGTAGTGTATGATTAAGGTTGGGTAGGATAGCATATAAACAATAGTGACTTATGAAAGACCCAATAGAGAAATCACAAACCCATATCAATAGCACACCCCCAACATGAGGGTTTTAGTCACACCTGCTACAAATTAGAGATTTAATACCAAATATAGTAGTTGCAGTCATGGGTAACAAGATTGACAAGAAAATAGTTGATTATAAATCAGCCAATCTACTCCAATTTTGCTTTTCCAAAGCTTGAAAACCATATCAATCCTTGTATCCTAAAGAAGGAAAGTTCTATATACTACTCTCTCCATAAAACTAAGAAGAATGATATGATCATATATGTACAATGTCCTTTCTAATTTTCTTAGATAGTCCGTGCAAAAGTGTTAGAGTTTGTGCTAAGAATTGTCATTCACCATTCAAGGTCGACCATCACCGACCACTCCGGTGATCTGCCGAATGTGCACTTGACTTCTTTCCTCTACATCTTCATAAGGCTTTCTCTTTTGGAACATTAGGTAATGGATCTTCACTTCACTGATAGAATTTGGTAATTCAACAATGTTCCTCTCACGTTGCCTCTTTATCAAGGTTTTGGGGCTTTCAGTCCTACACATTTAGGAGATATCTTGAGTCATTCGGTGGTGAACCAAATATGTTTTGGGACATCAATTCTGACCACATTCCTAACATGGACTCAGACCTTACCTGCTATAATGATATGCAATCTCTCGGAGTGTTCGGCGGATCACCGAGTATGTTGGCGTTACCATTTTTCTCAGCCTTTTTGGCACTTTTGATCGCTTTTTTAAACTTATCAAGTATTTTCCATTTGTGTAATTTTAATCCCATTTACTTATATAACACATGCATATCCGTTGGAGATCGAAAATAACAGCACACTCGAAAATGTCTCTTTGTAAACTAGCCCTAAAATGAGTCTGAAATATTGATTGACAAACCAGCATGGCTCGTGGTAGGTTACACGAGACCCCACCACGGCTCATGGTAGGATGCACGGCCCGTAAAAAGGTCTCCTAGTGGTTGTGTTAGCAAAATTCTTGTCTTGAAGGCTAAGGCACCTACCAGGAGCCCCTTCCATAGCTAGTGGTGTGGAACACGACTCCTGCGAGGTTCCATGGAGGGCTACCAAGCCTAAAATCCTCTATTAATCCATATAGAGCGATGAACAAAGCCAAGGGTCACCCCATGGATCCCCCAGACGGCTCGTGGGAGCATCCTTGGAAGGGCACCTTGGTCACAAACTACCAAAAATTCAATTTTAAGCATCGTTAAGCCTCTAATGGTTTGGGTCCTTACGTTATCTCCCCCTTGGGAACATTCATCTTCAAATGAGCTAGAATATAGCTTGAAAGGCTAGACATAACCATTAAACATTTCATCATGAAGACACAATGCATAACTTTTCACTTGAAAATCATAAAATCATGAAAACTCATGTAACAACATAATTTAAACCATCTTCTTGCACATGTATGTATGACATGTCATGAAACTTAATAGTGAAAGAATTAGGAAAATTTTGAATAGAACTAACCTAATATCTTAGGCTTGGGTATATTGGAAAAGATAGGGATATTGTTGCATCATGTCCAACTCTGCCTTCCATGTAGCACTCTCGATATGTTGATTCCTCCAAAGAACTTTAACTGAAGACATATCCTTGTTGCTAAGATGTTTTATTTGCCTATCAAAAATTTCGACAACACTTCTTCATAAGCTAAGTTTTCCTAAACCTAAACATTTTCCAAAGACTAAATAAAACTAGGATCACCAATCAACTTCCTCAACATTAACACATGGAAAACTGGATGAATAGAACTCAAATTTAAAGGCAAATCCAGCCTATAGGCCACCTTGTCAATCCATTGAACTATCTCATAAGGGCCCACATACTGGGTACTTAACTTACCCTTTTAATCGAAACACATTAGACCCTTTATAGGAGAAACCTTCGGATATACCCAATCACTGACAAGAAACTCAAGATTCCTCTTTCTAACTTCTGAATAATACTTTTGAAGACTTTGAGCCATCTTCAACCTTTCAATTATAAACTTCTAGTTTTCCATGGCCTCCAACAACAAATTCGGCACTATCAATGCTATCTGACCCAACTCAAACAATTCCACCGAAGATCTACACCTTCTCTAATACAAAGACTCAAATGGTGCCATGCCAATGCTGGCATGAAAACTATTATTGTTGGCAAACTCGAAAAGTGGCAGATGATCATCCACAATTCCCTTGAAGTCAAAAACATAAGACCTCAACATGTTTTCCAAAGTTTGAATTGTCCTTTCGGCTAGTCCATCAGTTTGAGGATGAAATGTGGTACTTAACTCCACCTTTGTGCCAAGCCCTTTTTGAAATTATTTCCATAGGTGAGAAGTAAATTGTGTACCACGATTCGATATAGTAGACATAGGCACACCATGCAATCTAACAAACTCTTAGATCTACAACCTTGCATAATCTTTAGAATTGAAAGTAGTCTTGACCAGTAGGAAATGAGCCGACTTGGTCGTCCTATCAACAATAACACAAATAGAATCAAATTGCTTTCGACTACTAGGATAGCCAACCATAATGTTTATATTCACATCTTCCCACTTTCAAGTAGGAATCTCAATATCTTCAGCCAAACAACCGGGCCTTTGGTATTCCACCTTCACTTGTTGACAATTACAACACTCGTATACAAACTTAGCTATGTTGTTCTTCATACAAGGCCACCAATACACTTCCCTCGAATCCTGATACATTTTGGTTGATCCAGGATGTATAAAATAATAAAAGTTGTGGGCTTCACTCATGATCACCTCTCTAAGACCATCAAAATCTGGAATACATAACCGGTCTTCATACCAAACTGCACCATTTCCCCTTTGGAGAAATCATTTACCTTCTTCTTGGTAACCAATTTCTTCAAATCCACTAAAGACGGGTCCAAGTCTAGTTTTGCCTTTACATCAACAACCACAGAAAACTCACCCCTATTCAAAACATAAATGCCACCATTATTAGAGTCATCCAATATCATACCGAATCTAGCCAAACAATGAATATCATTTGCCAACTCTTTAATTTCCTCATCAACATGGGCCACACGACCCATCATATAGCCTACCAAGAGCATCATTTACAATATTTGCCTTGTCGGGATGATATTAAACACTCATGTCGTAATCTTTAAGTAGTCCAAACTACCTCCTTTGCCTCAAGTTAAGATCTCTTTAAGTGAACACATATTGCACACTCTTGTCATCAGTGAATACACTAATATGAATGCCGTATAAAAAATGTCTCTAAATCTTCAATGCAAACATCTCGGCTACCACCTCAAGATCATGAGTTGGATAATTTTATTCATACACCTCAAGTTACCTCGATGCATAAGCTATCACCTTACCATGTTGCATGATCTCACAAACCAACCCAACCCAATCCGAGAAGCATTACAATATACCACAAACCCATCTAAACAAAGTTAAAATAGGAATCGATGTAAGCTAATATTCAATGACTCAAAAATCTTATCACACTCATCTAACCATACAAATTTGACCTTTTGAGTTAACTTAGTCAATGGAGATGCAATGGATGATAAACCTTCAACAAATCTTTGATAATAAGTAGCCAACCCAAGAAATCTTTGAATATCAGATGAGTCTATAGTATAGGACAATTCTACATGACCTCAATCATTTTTGGGTCAACCTTAATGCCATCACTGGATACCACATGACCATGAAAAGATACCTCATCCAATCAATACTCACATTTACTGAACTTGGCAAACAATTTCTCTTCCGTAAGAATTTGAAGAACCAACCTCAAATGATCCATGTGCTTCTGCTCACTTTAGGGATAAATCAGAATATCATCGATGCATAAAACCACAAAATTATCAAGAAATGGCTTGAACACCTAACTCATAAGATTCATGAACACTGTCAAATTATTATTCAAACCAAAGGATATCACCATAAACTCAAAATGTTTGTATCTAGTTTTAAAATCTATCTTGCGGATATCACATTTCCTGCCCCTCAACGAATGATAGATAACCTGAACAGAGGTCAATCTTTGAGAAATCGGTAGCTCCTTGAAGTTGATAAAACAAGTCACCGATCCTTGGCATCAAATATTTATTCTTGATGGTCACTTTATTCAGATGCCTATAGTCAATACACATTTAAAGTGACCTATCCTTCTTTCTCACGAATGGCACATAAGCATCCTAAGGTGAGATACTTGGTCTAATAATCCTTTCTCAAAAAATCCTTCAACTAATCCTTCAACGGTTTTAGTTTAATTAGCCACATGATATCAAGGAATAGAAATAGGATGAGCATCTTGGAGGAGATCTATGACAAAGTCTATTTTCCTTTTGGGAGGAATACGGGGCATATCTTAGGGTAAAACATCTTAAAACTCATTAACCACCGATACCAACTCAAGAGTTAGTGACTTAGACTCCGCGTCTCTAACCCTCACAATATGATAGATGCATTTTTTAGAATTAATTTTTTTAGCTTAGGGATAGGAAATAAACTGGACTTTGAAAGCAGAGTCAATACCCTCCTGATTCCACTCAACCCGACAACTCAAAGGAAGAAGGGGTGGTCGTCATCAACATAATAATCCAACTTTATAGGTTTGGGTCGATCCCAAAGGGAATAATTACTCAAGGCAGAAATGACTCATTTAACCATGTAATTATAGAATCTTAGGGCTTACAATAATTAAAATGAGTGTTGAGTTATGCCATTTCTAAATAACAAATTAAATAATTATAAAGGGAAGATGTTGGGGATGTGCCAACATGGGAATCGATCTACCTAATAGGTCTAGATACTTAAATAAATGAGTTGATGTTGAGTGAATAAACTAGGTGGCTTGTAATCCAAATCACCTATGACACATGGGTGTTTCGTATGAATCAGCTAAGAAATCACATGCAGACCACCAAGGACACACTTGGCCTATGAAATCTCAACAAAACGCATACTAACTTGGCCATTGAATGAATGTATGTGCACTTCAATTGAAACTCCGAGAAGTTCTCAGCCAATATATCCATTCTACACAGTAATAGTTCATGCTAAGGTAATGCTAAGGTATTAATCAGAGTTCCAAAAGCATTCACCAAGTTTGCAATGTTGAAATTTATGAATTAAACAAAGGAATTAATATAAATTCACCAAAATCAACTATAGATAAGTTAAGATATTATAGATGGAATAAATAAAATTAAAGACCCATATAAATAACCCACCACCAACATGGGGGTTTTAGCCACTCATATTAGAAATTAAAGATTGAATACCATACATAGATGCAGAAGTCATGGGTAACATGATTAAGAACAAACAGTTATTATCACCAGCCTATCTTTTCCAATTTGATTCCAAAAGCTTCAAAACCCTATTCCTAAGTACTCTAAGAGGAAAATTCTATGTACTGCTCTAATAGACTAATTGTTTTGATATGAAATGAACAAATATCGTACAACATCATTTCTAAAGTTGCTTATATACTCCATGCAAATGTGTGAAAGTTTATGTTGCGAAATCCCATTTGGTGGTCGAGGACGACCATTGTCGAGCACTCCGATGATGCACTGAATGTGCACTTTCCTGCTTTCATATGCACCTTCATGAGGCTTCCTCCACTACAATATTAGGCGATAACTCTTTGTACTACCTATCCATTTCGGTGATGCACTGAAATATTCTTCATGTCGCCTTTTTATTAGTGTTTTGAGGCTTAAGGTGATGTAACTTTAGGTGATCACTTATGCATTTTGGCACATCACTGAGTATGCTTTATGATATCAATTTTGACCGTACTCTTGACTTGACCTAGAACCTTGGTTTTTGTATAGATGGCAGATCTCCATGAGTATTTGTTGGATTATTGAGGATATCAGCAACACCGCTTTTCGTCGCCTTTTTGCACTTTCTCACACTTTCAAAGATTTCACCAAGTATGCCTATTTCGGCCCTTTTAACTCTATTTCCTGTCATAGCACATGCATCTTTGTTAGCAATTAGAATTAATAGCACACTAAGGGAATGCTTTGCAATTTAACCCCGAAATGAGTCTGAAATATGGATCTATCAACACCCTTAACTTAAGCCTTTGCTTGCCCTTAAGAAAATCAAACATGAATCTTTCCAAATTAGTGCTAGTAAATAGGATAACATATGGTCAATGGTGTCTCATTCCTCCTTAAACTCTACATGTTCTTTTAATGCCCAAGGGTTCATTAGGTTCTCTTTTCATTCATCTCAATTTTTCAACTCTCTTTTGCTTTTGATTCATCATCCTAAGTGTCTCCCTTTATCATTCTTTTCCAAAACAAGACTTTTCTCTCTTTATTTTTTTGAGGGTCCTCAATTTTCTACTTCTGTTTCTCACTTTTTCTTTTCATTTTCTTCTAGGACTCCTTGATGTATTTATTTCAATCATCCCCTCTTTTTCCGACTCTACCATGGGAGATACTTCTTTCTTCCTACTAACACCCCCAACATAGCCTTTGGCTAATGCTCTACTTTCAAGATCAAGGATGTACCACCCCACATCATACATGTACTGGTCCTACGCATATGAAACATGATATGGTGGGGTCAAATCAGCACACATTTTTTAAAAAGTGCTCGAATTTCAGATTAGAGGGCTATATGTACGTCTAACGCTCAAGATGACCGAGTGTATATAAGTTTTAAAACAAATTGAGGTGACCGCGGCCTCAAATGAAGTGGAAGAGGTAAGGTTCTTGTGGGACTTAGGAAGCTAGTAGGTGAGTCACTTGTGTGCTTAGCATAAATAGGCTAGGTAGACGGAGACAAGGCCCAACACCGAATTTGTTCAAGTCCGATAAAGAATAAACCCCAAGTTAAGGATTTCATTTGGGCCCATGGTTTGGTATCATAAAGGGGCAACATATTAAGCCAGCATGAATAGGAAAAGGGACAAATTACATTCACAACCTAATTCACAAATAGGGCCCAAACTAAGTGTGTGTAAAAGAGACATATTTGCAGCAAAGCCCATACAATTGAAGCCCAATAAGGCCCAAGTGAAAGGGCCAAGTTGCTGCGTCACCACCTTAATAAAGTAAGGCTTGAAATGCAAAATAAAGTCGGCCTAAAGGGGCCCTATAAAAGGGATCAAAAGCCATCAATTTCAAGTCATTTATAAAAAGCCAAAATTTAGATTTCTTTCCAAGTTTCTCCTTTCTCTCTCTTCACTTTGTAAAGAAGCCAAGGTACATCTTTAGGGTTCTTGAAGACAAACTAATCCTTGAGGGATAAGATAAGTAAAAATACCTATAGTTTGGCATGATATTTCCATGAAAATCATGAATAGTATGCTAGTTGTACTTGTACAGGAATTTGGGACAGTATGTATTCCAAAGATTATTGTCTACTTTCTTTGTTTATTAAGAGGCTTTTCTCTTGTTGGTTGGAAAGATTATGAAGTAATATTTATTTTTTTAACAAGGCTTGGTTCTGTAGTGATGTAAGAAGGCTGCTGGACCATTTTTATCGTCCGCGAAAATGAGCTCTTATATGATATCTTAATTGCGCTCCAAGTAAGAATTCGTGGACTGAATATTGGGAATTGTTGTTTCATGTTTTCAATCTACTTGGGGACTATTTTTGGACTGTTTTAGGACTGTTTATGTGTGTAAATATGTTGAGGGCAGTTTGGTTGAGGTTGAAACAGATTTGGAATGGTTGACGCCGAAATGTAGCAAAAGTTCGCAATGTTACGTTGCCTACTTGCGTGTTGTATAGGGTTGTTGTGTGTTGTACTTTATGAACTGTTGTAACAATGTTATGGGAATAAAACAAGTTGGGTATGACATTTATATGAGAATGTGTATTAGAAAATACGATTAGGAGTGGGAAGGTTGAAAGAATACTCTTTGGTTGCTAATTACACGCTTGCTGCCCGGATATTATTTTTGGTGTAATTGGAATACCAAGATGTGTTTATTAGCTTCTAATACTAGTTTTATCACCTACTATATTGTAGATAAGTATTTGGAGGAAAAGGATACTACTCCGAGGTAATAACGACATAGTACAACGAGGTATGTAAGGCTACTCGTCTTAGTATTATTTGGCATGAATCTTGGTTATTCCTTGGCACATAAAGGCACTTACAAACTCCGACATAACTTATTACCATGTCTCTACTCTTTCACTTGTTCATATGCTCCCATAAATAGCCATTGTCAATTCTACATACATACTTGGATACCAAAGATCCATGAGTTCCTTTTTCTAAGTAAAGTCCATGTTGTTTAATCGCCTATGCATTTCATTAGTTGTGTAGCTCTCTTTTCAAGTTGGTATTATCTTACATGGTTGTTTATATGTCACATGTAATTTCTATATTCCTACAGCTCCAAATGTTTTGACCACCAAAAGAATCATCTCAAAAGTAAATAAAAGATTAATTGATGTTACTTATTGATGGGTTGTATCCCAGGGGTGGATGAATCAGCTTGCATGGGTCGATCCCATATTACGAGGGGGTATCCCAGGGGTGAAAGGAAAGCCTAGCATGGGTCAATCCCAATATTGATTTACCATTGATCACCTGGTCATTTACATGATATATTGTGTACAGATTATTATACAATAAATGAAAGGTAAAGTAATAAAAAGGACATAAAGTACATGATTCCATAGTATGACTAAAGGCTGTCTTTTTGTCCTTACACACCAGTGTGTGATTTCATTTTAGTTCTTATTTCATATACAATATTTCCTGCCTTACATATTTAGTACATTATCTCGTACTAACGTCCCTTACAGGGGACCTGCATTTCATGCTGCATGTATAGGAGCCAATAGATCTTCCCAGTAGAAGTACAGGACTTTCAGCTGGTGTTACTAAGCTCCAGGTTGCTTCGGGGCTTTGTGTTTCTAGAGCTTACATTTTCTATTGCATAGCTGGTCATGTGGCGGATCCTGTCCCGATCCATATAGATATTGTTCCATATCTAGAGGCTTTGTAGACTATGTAAAGTAAAGTGTGGTCAAGTGTCGTACTTTAGACATCGTGGCTGCAACGGCCTAGTCTTATGCATTTCCTTTTGGGCTTACTATTTTTTTAAAGCATGTTGAATATGGAAAACTCTTAAAATGTTCATAGCAAGTGCATAGTGATATGTTGGTTCTCCCGAGCCTTGTCGGCAATGGGTGCCAGTCCACCTTAATGGGACTTAGGGCGTGACAAGAGTGGTATCAGAGCGGGTCATCCTAGGGAGTCTACAAAGCGGTGTCTATGTATTGTCTTGTTTATGGATGTGTTGTGCACCGCATTTATAAGCAGGAGGCTACGTGACATTTAGGAGTTGTCCCCTTCTTTTCATTCTTTAGATCGTGCCACAGAACGAAGTGTTATAGGTTTATTGTTTCTAACCTCTAAATCGTTTTGTACAACAAGTATACCTGAAACAAGGAAAAGTAAAGGCAAAGAAAGGAAGTTGAAGTGGTAGTTGGTGTACCCAGTAGGGTGAGACAACGAAATGAGGCCCAAGATGAGTCTCTATCACAAACATCTCCAACTCCTCCATCTCCTAATGAACTAGGAAGTAGGGAAACTCCCCCAGAACCACCTATTGACTCGTATAGTTGCTGGCCAAAGACAAAAAAGAAGGTCCAGTTATAGTTGCAGGTGGTGCAAATAGGGCAGCTAGCACAAGGATATGTGACTTCCATAATTTGGACCCTCCATCTTTTACCGGGTCAAATCCTAATGAAGATCCACAAGACTTCATCGATCAGCTCTAACGCACTTTGGATGTTATGCACATAAGTGGTACAAAAGTTGTGGTGCTTGCACCATAGAGATTAAAGGGTGTGGCTATATTGTGGTATGAAGCTTGGAAGCAATCTAAGGGTATAGATATACCTCCAACTAAGTGGAAGGAGTTCAAAAAGGAAATTCCTGACCACTACTTGTCATTAGAGATCCGAGAGGCTTGGGCAGATCAGTTTCTGAATCTTCACCAAGAGAATATGAGCGTGAGGGAGTATAGCCTTCAATTTAATTCCCTAGCCAGGTATGCTCCTAATGTAGTTACTACTATGGCAGATAGAGTTCATCGATATGTGGATAGGTTGGATTCGTATCTGGTCAGAGACTGTACCATTGCATCTTTGAATAAAGACATGGATATAGCGAGGATGCAAGCATTTGCACAAAAACTGGAGGATCAAAGGCATAGAATAAGGACATAAGAGTTAGAAAGGGGGCAGTCCAAGAGGGCCAGATCTACAGGTGAGTTTAGGCCTCGGTTTTCTAATAAGCCACCTAGGCCACCATCCTCCTACTCTGCAGTTAGTGCTCCACCACAACTTCAAGGGTCTAAAGGTAATCAGTTTAGTCAAAGGAGTGAGGGCCAAGGTGCACAGACAATAGGATATTCGGCCAGCCAGCATTATCCTCTTAGGCAACCTTGCAAACAATGTGGGAGGAGTCATTTAGGTACATGTCGTGTTGGGACAGATGCTTGTTATAGGTGTGGTGTACTCGGGCATATGATGAGAGATTTCCCGAGAAGACATATGGGTGATATAGCACAACCTACTGGGTCAGCTGTTGCATCATCATTATCAGTTCCTCCACTAGGTAGGGTTCAGCAAGCTCCTGTGGGTCGCGATAGAGGTGGAAGAGAGGTAGCTAGCAACAGCGGAGCCCAGAATCGCACTTATGCTCTTGGGAGTCGGCAAAATTTAGAAGCTTCACCCGATATGGTCACAGGTACATTGTGCATCTTTTCACATGATGTGTATGCATTGATTGACCTGGTTCTACATTATCATATATCATTCCACTAGTGGCTGGGAAGCTTAAAAGAACACCTAAATTATTGAACAAGCCATTTGATGTGTCTACAACAACCGGTGAATCTATTATAGCTAGAAGGGTCTATTATAACTATTTAGTAACTGTTTTTGATTGTGACACATTGCTGACCTTGTTGAGTTAGAAATGGTGGAATGGTGGAATTTGATGTTATAAAGGGTATGGACTGGTTAGCTTTTTGCTATGCTATTGTGGAATTTGATGTTATAAAGGGTATGGACTGGTTAGCTTTTTGCTATGCTATTGTAGATTGCCGAACTAAGAAAGTGTATTTCCACTTTCCAAATAAGGCGGTCCTTGAATTGTAAGGCAATGTTGGGGCACCTAAGGGTAAGTTTGTTTCCTATTTTAAGGCAAGGAAGATGATGTCAAAGGGATATATATGTCATCTAGTTAGAGTAAGGGATATGGAAGTAAAAACACCAACTCTTCAATTTGTTCCCATAGTGAATGAATTTGTTGATGTGTTTCCCGAAGAGCTTCCAGGTTTACCTCCAGAACGAGAAGTAGATTTTGGTATTGACTTACTTCCAGGCACTCAACCTATTTCTATCCTTTCATATAGAATGGCCCCAACAGAACTACGTGAATTAAAGGAGCAATTAAAAGACTTACTAGAGAAGGGTTGTATAAGACCTAGTGTATCCCCTTGGGGTGCACCAGTGTTATTTGTATGTAAAAAGGATGGCACCCTGAGAATGTGTATTAACTATCGACAATTGAATAGATTGACAATTAAAAACAAATATCCCCTCCCCAAGATTGATGATTTATTTGATCAGTTATAGGGTGCCAAATACTTTTCGAAAATTGATTAGAGATCAGGTTATCACCAAGTGAGGGTGAAGGAGAAAGATATACCCAAGACAACCTTTAGGAAACGCTACGGTCACTTTGAATTTCTTGTTATGTCATTTGGGCTGACAAATGCACCAACAGTTTTTATGGATTAAATAAATAGGGTATTCAAGCCATTCTTGGATGTATTTGTGAGAGTATTTATAGATGATATTCTGGTATATTCAACATCACAAGAGGACCATGCAAATCACTTACAACAAGTATTACAAGTTCTTCATGATCATCAATTGTACGTCAAGTTTTCCAAATGTGATTTTTTGTTAAAATAAGTGGCATTCTTGGGTGATATTGTATCCGATAAAGGAATAAGGGTTGATTCACAAAAGATAGAAGCAGTGAAAGATTGGTCAAGGCCAATAGCACCCACAGAAGTTCGAAGCTTCCTAGGGTTAGCAAGTTATTACAGAAGGTTTGTTTAGGGTGTTTCTTCTATTTCTGCACCTCTAACAACGTTGACAGATAAGGCGACCAAATTCCAACGGAATATACATGTGAAAGGAGCTTCCAAGAGTTGAAAAGCAGACTAACTTCTCCACCTGTTCTAGTGCTTCCAGAAGGCACAAAGGGGTATGTGTTGTATTGTGATGCTTCTGGGGTTGGCTTAGGGTGTGTAGTGACACAACATGGTAGGGTAATTACTTATACCTGGAGACAACTACGACCGCATGAGAAAAACTACCCCACACATGACCTTGAGCTAGCAACTGTTGTGTATGCCTTAAAAATATGGCGCCACTATTTGCATGGAGTTCATGTTGACATATATACTGATCATCAGAGCTTACAGTACATCTTTAAACAAAAAGACATAAATTTAAGACAACGGAGATGGCTGAGCTAATAAAGGATTACAACGTTGATATACTATGCCATCTAGGGAAAGCAAATATGGTAGCCGATGCTCTAAGTGAATATTTTGTGATCAGACCGTGGTAATCAAGAAGTGGCTAAGGATCTACATCAACTAGCCAATTTGGGAGTTCGCCTCATTGAAACTCCAAAGGAAGGGGTTGTTGTGCATAAGGCTACAAAGTCTTCATTTGTAATGGAGGTAACAGAAAAGCAGTTCTAGGATCATGTTCTACCATGACTTAAGGAGAAGGTTGGTCAAGGTACGATGAAGGGCTTTGAACTTACCCAAAATAAAGTACTTTATTTCCAAAATTGATTATGTGTTCCTAATATTAATGGTCTAAGAAGGAAGATGATAGAAGAAGCATGTCATTAAAGATACTCCATCCATCCAGGATCAACTAAGATGTATCATGACCTGAAGGGAATGTTTTGGTGGGAAGGCATGAAAAAGGACCTTGCAGAATTTGTGGCTCCATGTCCTAATTGCCAACAAGTTAAGGTAGAGCACCAAAAGTTGGGAGGTTATATGAAATGTATAGAGCTTCCAACGTGAAAGTGGGATATAATTGATATGGATTTTGTTACTGGGTTGCCTCACTCATTTCAGAAGTTTGACTCCATATGGGTGATAGTTGATAGGGTCACAAAGTCAGCACACTTCTTGCCAGTTAAGAGTGATTATACAGCTGAAGAGTATGCAATGTTATACCTCAAAGAGATAGTTAGGCTACATTGGGTCCCAATCTCCATTATATCTGATCGGGGAGCTCAATTCACTGCAAAGTTTTGGAAATCCTTCCAAATGATTTTAGGAAGACAAGTGAATTTAAGTGTAGCTTTCCACCCTCGGAAAGATGGTCAAGCAGAACGCACCATTCAAATACTTGAAGATATGTTGTGGGCTTGTGCATTGGACTTAAAAGGTAGTTGGGTGGACCATTTGCCACTTATTGAATTTGCCTATAATAATAGCTACTATTCAAGCATCAAGATGGCACCGTATGATGCTTTATATGGAAAGAAATGTAGATCGCCAATAGGATGGTCTGAAATAGGTGAAGCCACCTTGCTTGGTTTAGATCTAGTCCAACAAGCCATGGAAAAAGTCAAGGTAATACGACAGCGGCTAGAAACATCCCAAAGTCGTGACAAATCATATGCGGATGTTAGAAGAAGAGGACCGCAATTCTCAGTCGGAGATTGGGTATTCTTAAAGGTGTCCCCAATGAAAGGAGTTATGAGATTCGGTAAGAAAGGAAAACTAAGCCCACGTTACATAGGGCCATATAAGATTATTAAAAGGTTTGGATAGGTTGTGTATGAATTAGAGCTACCCCAGGAGCTTTCAATGGTTCATCCAGTTTTTCACGTCTCAAGGCTTCGAAAATGCATAGGTGACCTATCTCGTATCACTCCTATTGAATAAGTGTGGGTTAAAGAAGATCTCACCTATGAAGAGGTACATATTGTTGTCCTAGATTGTCAAGTTATGAGCTAAGGAATAAGGAAATACCTTAAGTAAAGGTACTTTGGAGGAACCAGTAAGTAGAAGAGATAACGTGAGAAGCTGAGGAAGCAATGAGATCTAAATATCCTTATTTATTTGAAGCTAAAGAGGAAGTCCAAGATGCAGAGTTGAGGGATTTGTAGGTACACGATTTGAATTTTTATTATGTTGTCAAAAGTTTGTTTACATGAAAGTTTAAACTTATATCACCTATCACATTTATGCTAACATTCGGGGACGAATGTTCCTGGGGGGAGGATAACCAAGTGTATATAAGTTTTGAGTAAAATTAAGGAGACCGTGACCTTAAATGAAGTGAAAGAAGTCAGGTGCTGGTGAGACCTAGGAAGCTAACAGGTGAGTCACCTATGTGCTTAGCTTAAATAGGCTAGGTAGACGGATACAAGGCCCTACACCGAATTTGTTCAAGTCCGATAAAGAATAAACCCCAAGTTAATGATATCATTTGGGTCCATAAAATGGCATCATAAAGGGGCAACATTTTCAGCCTAAGATGAATAGGAAAAGGGCCAAATTACATTCACAACCAATTCACAAATAGGGCCCAAACTAAGTGGGTGTAAACGAGAAATATTTGCAGCAAAACCCATCCAATTGAAGCCCAATAAGGCCCAAGTGAAAGGTCCAAGTTGCTGCATCACCACCTTAATAAAATAAGGATTGAAATGCAAAAGAAAGTCGGCCTAAAGTGTCCCTATAAAAGGTATCAAAATCTAGAAATTTCAAGTCATTTATACAAAGCGAAAAATCAAGGCATACCTTTAGGGTTCTTTAAGATCACCTAATCCTTGAGGGATAAGGTAAGTAAAAATACCTATGATTTTGTATGAATTGTACATGAAAAACACGAAGAGTATGCTGGTTGTACTTGTGCAGGAATTTGGGACAGCATGTGTTCCAAAGATTGTTGTCCACTTTCCTTGTTTATTAAGAGGCTTTTCTTTTGTTGGTAGGCTGGATTATTATGTAATATTTATGTTTTTAACAAGTCTTGGTTCTGTAGTGATGTAAGAAGCCTGCTGGAATATTTATATCTTCCGCGAAAATGTTCTCTTATATGATAACTTAATTGCTCTTACTAAGAATTTGTGGACTGAATATTGGGAATTGTTGTCTCATATTTTCCATCTACTTGGGGACTGTTTTTGGACTGTTTTGAGAATATTTTTGTGTGTAAATATGTTGAGGGCAGTTTTGTTGAGGTTGAAACAGATTTGGAATGGTTGACGCCGAAATGTAGCGAAAGGACGTAATGTTACCTTGCCTACTTGCGTGTTGTGTAGAGTTGTTGTATGTTGTACTTTATGAACTGTTGTAACACTGTTATGGGACTAAAACAAGCTGGGTATGACATTCATATGAGAATGTTTATTAGAAAATACGATTTGGAGTGTAAAGGTTGAAAGAATACTCTTTGGTTGCTAATTACACGCTTGCTGCCCGGTATTATTTTTGGGTGGAATTGGACTACCAAAATGTGTTTATTAGCTACTAATACTAGTTTTATCAACTACTACATCGTAGATAAGTATTTGGAAGAAAAGGATACTACTTCGAGGTAATAACGACATAGTACAACGAGGTATGTAAGGCTACTCATCTTCGTATTATTTGGCATGAATCTAGGTTATTCCTTGGCACATAAAGGCACTTTCAAACTCTAACATAACTAAATACCATGTCTCTACTCTTTAACATGTTCATATGCTCCCATACATAGCCATTGTCAATTCTGCATACATACTTGGATACCAAAGATACACGAGTTCCTTTTACTAAGTAAAGTCCATGTTGTTTAATCGCCTATGCATTTCATCAGTTGTGTAGCCCTCTTTTCATTGTGATATTATCTTACATGGTTGTTTATATGTCACATGTAATGTCTATATTCCTACAACTCCAAATGTTATGACCACCAAAAGAATTATCTTAAAAGTAAATAAAAGATTAATTGAAGTTGATTATTGATGGGTGGTATCCCAGGGATGGAAGAATCACCTAGCATGGGTCGATCCCATATTACGGGGGGTATCCCAGGGGTGAAAGGAAAGCCTAGCATTGGTCGATCCTGATATTGATTCACCACTGATCAACTGGTCATTTACATGATATATTGTGCTCAGATTATACAGTAAAGAAAGGTAAAGTAATAAAAATGACATAAAGTACATGATTCTATAGTATGACTAAAGGTGGTCTTTTTGTCCTTACAAACCAGTGTGTGATTTCATTTGAGTTCTTTTTTCATATACAATATTTCCTGCCTTACATATTCAGTACATTATCCCGTACTGACGTCCCTTACGGGGGACCTGCATTTCATGTTGCAGGTATAGGAGCCGCTAGATCTCCCCCGTTGGAGTACATGACTTTCAGCTGCTATTAGTATGCTCCAGGTTGCTTCGAGGCTTTGTGCGTCTAGAGCTTATATTTTGTATTGTATAGTTGATCATGAGGCGGGGCCTGTCCCGATCCATATAGATATTATTCCTTATCTAGAGGCTTTGTAGACTACGTAAAGTAAAGTGTGGTCAAGTGTCGTACTTTAGACATCGTGGCTCTAACGGCCTAGTCTTATGCATTTCCTTTTGGGCTTGTTAATATTGTTTATTTTTTTTAAAGCATGTTGAATATGGAAACCACTTAAAATGTTCATAGCATGCATAGTTATATATTGGTTCTCCCGAGCCTTGTCGGCAACGGGTGCCAGTCCGCCTTAATGGGACTTAGGGCGTGACAAAGGAGGAATCGGTAAGGAACAAAAAGGAATATTATTGGACAAACATGAGTCAAGGTTACAAGGTTGTCAAAGAAGGGATCAAGGCTCAAAAGGTGTTCATTAAGGATTCATTTAACTTCAAAGAGATGTACTATGATCAAAATTGACTAATGGGACCAAAGAAGGCCTAAGGTCCTCTTCTAATCGAAAACTAACCAAGTTATTCCTCAAAGAAAATCGGGCAAGTTCTAAATGATGCAAAACAAGCATTTCAACAAGACAACTAATCCCAAGCTGGCAAAATGGCTTTGCATTCAAGCTGTGGCAACAAACTCACAATTTTTCGATCATGGTATATCCAAGCTCAATTGCTCACACATTCTACTCAAGATTCCTCAAATCCACTCGGGAATTGATTTATCAAGAGAAGACTAATTAGTGACATGCTCCTCGTTCATGGAACTATCTACATCAATGATATAGATCATCAATGCTCGAATCGCTAAGGACTATAGACTCGACATTATATTCACATACATGTCATCTATGCACAAGGTTTGCGAAAAATTTGCAATCGTTCATTTATTCAACAAGAAAAACTAAAGAAATAAGAAAATAAATGCTTAAGAAAAACTAAAGAAATAAGAAAAATAAATGCTACTCTATTACAACCCAAATTAAAATTTAGTTACAATAATTACACCTCAACTATCAGAAATACCAACTCACAACTCTAAAAGCAACACGTATAAAAAGTAAGGCACTACTCAATTCACAACCCCATAAAACAAATATTGTCCTCAATATAAACCAACAAAAATTCAAAACAAAAACAACGGTAAGTGATCTAATGAATCCCCCTAATGTGTCTTGTGATATACTAGGGTACGAACTAAAGGAAGCTCAACTATGCTGGGTTTACCCTAATGTGCTGGTATTCCTACAGGGAAGTCATCTTGTATCCTAGAGAACTTTCTTTTCCTGCTTGCTTTATTTTTTCCCTCTTGGCCTCCAATTAGTTGGCAAAAGTCTTCTCTCCAACCTTCTCGATTGTTATTCTCGTAGGGTCCTTCATGGCTTTGCACTTGTTTTTGAAAATAATACCCATAGGTTAGGCTTGGAGGTTACTTTCGTTGTTGATACTTTGAGGATAGATATGTTCTTTCTATATTACTGAGAACCCAAAGGCCCGACAGTTTGTGGGCATAGCATGCCTATTTTCTACCAAAATCACATCACACCTTTCCTTATTGGAGACTTCGGTTACAACTGACTTGTGAAACAAGACTAGCAACTTGTAAGGATAGACAACAGGTAACGATTTCAACCTAAACATTGAACATTTAAGGTTAGTTAGATCGATCATTATATTTGAGAAATCGCAAAGTTGGAAGGGCGATCTAATGGTCCTTTGCTATAAGTAACAGAAACCAATAAAAGTAGGTGTTGACAAATTGGGAAATGCTTCAGAAGGATTGGTGAATCATTGAATTGCTTCGCTGATCGAGTTTCCCATTGCCCAATATCAGAGAGATCAACTGTCAATAGGGTTGCTACGAGGAAAATATGTTGGAGTAGGCGACATATCATCGAGTGGTCATCAGCAGTAAAATTGACAAATTCCAACTCAACGAAGCAACACATACCTCACTCCCCTCCAGCAAAGAAGATGAACCATAAGCCTTTCAAGGTTCATAGTGGTAAGAATGATGACTTGCCCTTAATAATGATGTCACCAATCTATCATAAGGCAAGTGTTAGCCACCCAAACCTACTGCTTTGTCGTGCCTACTAAATTTCTACCCTCAAGATATGCAAACCCATCAGCTACCAAATAGTAATATAAATAATTTCTCAAGAATTTCAACTCAATCTGACATATAATATCAAGCTATTCAGACAGAATTTCACAACAATTAACAAAAATTAGGAGGGTAAAAACCACACCTGAAACTCCATATGTAAGTAATGGCAAAGAACAAGATAATGGTGAGAAATGACACATCGATCCAATAAGAAAGAAAAAGAGAAAATAAGAGAAAAATATAGTGCAAGTATTTAGTGAGAAGAGTAAGTTCGTAGAAAGAGGGAAAGTTAGATAGATGAAGAGTTAGACCGTTAATGCTCATTTAAGAAAAAGAGGATAAGACTCTTTGTCTTCCGTGTCACTCTGCATAACTGTAGAGAGCATTCGGTGATCCTCCATTTGTACATAAGACTACCTTTTTTACCTTGCCTTGCCCATGGTTGGACGCTCTGATAAGTTGTCTAACCTGGTGTCGCCAAATGCATTTGGCATTGCGCCTTGATGGCATTTTCTTTGCCTAATTCTGTAGTGATTCACGCTCTAAACTAATCTTTATAGGAGGTCAAATGAAACATCGCCTTCTTTGTTTGATGATCGCTAACTCTACACCAAGTCTGCCTAAAGTTGAGGCATTGTTGGTTTCCTTCATGTTCCTAAAACGTGGTTAACCTCATGATCACCTTTTCAATCCAGCGAGCCAAATTTTCCAGTTGATGACAAAATATTATAGCATCCAAAGGATAAGATTAAGAGTCAAAAGTCGGGCTAATTGACCATCACCCTTTACATTTCAATGATTCGTCGTTTGGGTCCTTGAATCACAAAAATTAGCAGTATTTCCTGGGCTAATGTTTCATCCAATAGACGGTCTAAGTTGAGATCATTGATATGAGTAGGCAATATGCCCTTTGTGCATGCATCCTTGCCTTTATCCCCACTCCACCTTTCTCAACATAAACCTGCATTCATCAACACATGCATTATTTTACTCTCACTATTCACCTGGGTTGCCTCCAAAGAAGCACTTGATTTAACATTACGGCACAACGATATCCAATACAATTAAGCATAAATGAGTTTCATAGTGTGAATCACTTGGACATCTAGTGGTTTGAAATAATATTTCTTAACCCTCTGCCCATTTGTCTTGAATGATTCTCCCTTGTCATTTTAAACTTCCACCATTTCGTTAGCAAGTAATTCTGTTACTTGAATGTCCCTAACCCTCTTAATCTGAGTTCCCCCCGAAACAAATGCATCCTAGAGTTGTATAATATCAAAGGATCCCCTTTGAAAAACTCTCTCTTCAAGATTTCTCGATCACGCCATTGTTTCATCCTCTCTTTGTAGAGGGCAAAGCTTTCATAAGCCTTTAATTTTAAGTAATGTAGCGAATGGAGTCTGGTTAGTCTAGCATCTATAGCTTCACCAGTTTTAAAATTTAGTTTCTTGAGAGCTCAATGCTCAAACTCGATAAGCAAGTGACATGTTTTTCCAAGGACCAACTGGTAAGGAGACATTCGAAAGGGATCTTTGTAGCCTTACAGTATGCCCGTAACCCATCGAGCACCTTGGCTGCCCAATCCTATTTGATGTTTTTGCAAGAATCATCTTAATCTCTCTGTTCGACACATCCACCTGGCCATTTTCCCAAGGATTTTTGGAGTTATCACCATGTATTATACTTCATACTTACTTAACAATGCTCTGAACATTCTGTTGCGGAAGTGAGATTCACCATCTATTATAATAGCCCTCAGAGTACCAAAATAAGTGAGAATGTTTTTCTTTAAGAACTGCACTATTATTTTGCCATCACTCATTGGTAATGTTATAGATTCAACCCACTTGGATACTTAATCAACAACGAGGAGGATGTATGTTTTACAAAGGAACTTGTGAATGAACCCATAAAATCCGTCCACCACATATCAAATATTTCCGTCTCTAAAATTAGGTTCAATGAAAATTTGTTCCTTCATGAGATATTACCTTTCAATTGACACTTTTGGGCTGGCTTTCGCAAACTCATGAGCATCTTTATACAAGGTCGGCAGATAATAACCACTTTGCAATACATTAGATGCAGTTTGAATTACTCCATGATATCTATCTTCTGCAGATGAATGACATTCTTGTAGAATAGGTTGCATAGCTGAATCGGGGACACATCTTCAAATCGTGTTATCCTTACATTCTTTAAAAAGATAAGGCTTGTCCCAACAATATTTCTTCATATCATGCAGGACGTTTCACCTGTAGTGAGGGTTTGCAAAATCTGGTATGATACCACTAGCCAAATAATTTGAAAAATCAACATACCAATGTGTTGTCACCACATGGACTTTCACCACTTCTTCATCTATAAAATTATTAGAGATTTCCTCCTCCTCAACCTGAGAATTCAGTGATTCAAGCCTAGATAGATGATCAGCCACTTAATATTCACAGCCTTTCCTATCTCGCAACTCAAAGTCAAATTCCTATAGAAACAACACCAACCACATAACCCTTGGTTTTGCATCCTTCTTTTCCATTAGGGAGCGAAGTGCAGCATGGTCAATGTGAAAAACAACCCTTGTGCCAATGAGATATGCCTAGAATTTTTCAAATTCATACACTACAGCTAGTAGCTCCTCCCCTGTAACTGTATAATTTTTCTGCATCATATTCAATATCTTTCTAGCATAATAAATTGGGTGAAAAGTTTCCCAACTCACTGACCCAACATTCTACTAGAGCCACACCACTAGCATCACACAATACCTCGGATGGTTTAGACCAATCCATTGAAATTATCACTGGAGCTTTGACCAAATTCTGCATGAGAGTTTCAAATGATTGCAAACATGTACTAGCAAAAATGCGTTGTGATTCTTTTTCCAATAGCTTGCACATGGGAATTGCTTTTTTTGCAAAATCTTTAGTGAATCTTTGGTAGAATTGAGCGTGTCCCAAGAAACATCTCACTCCTTTTTTTAGGAAAAGGGGAGGTACCTTCACAATTATTTAAACCTTTTGTTGGTCAACTACTAGCCCCTTTTCCGAGATATATGGCCCAACACTATTCCTTCTTTGACCATGAAGTGGAATTTTTCCTAATTGAGATCCTAGTTAGTTTCCATAAACCTCTATAACACCTTCTCCAAGTGACTTATTCATTGATCAAAGGTGTAGCCCACCACTAAGAAATCATCAATAAATACCTCCGTTGAGTCCTCGACCATGCTGGAGAAAATTGATGGCATACATCTTTGGAATGAGGTCGGGGCATTATATAAAAAAATGGCATTCCCTTAAAAGACAAAGTACCATAAGGGCATGTAAAGGTGGTCTCATATTGATCCTCGGGTGCAATGGATATTTTATTCTATTTGGAGTACCCATTGAGAAAGCAATATCACCCCCTTCTGAGAAGCTTATCTAGCTTTGGTCCATGGACAATAGTGGGAAGTGATCTTTTTTTATGGTTGTATTTAATTTCCAGTAGTTCATGCATATTATCCACCAGGTGACTTTCGTGTTGATATTAGTTGGCCCTTCTCATTTGGAACCATGGTCATGCCTCTCTTCTTGGGAACACACTAAACTGGACTTACCAAAATACTATTTGCAAATGGGTATCATGCTAGTGTCGAACTACTTAATAATTTTTTTTACCATATCTTGCATAGGTGGATTTAATCTGCGTTAGTGTTCAATAGTGGGCTTACAACCATCAATCAATTAGATTTACGAGTGTAAATCCCTGAGAGGATTCCCACAATGTCAGCTATCATCAAGCCAATGGCTTTAGCATGTTTCTAGAGTAGATTGACAAGAGCTTTGATTTGTTTCTTTTGTAGATAAGCTACAAAAATTACTGGCAAGGTTTTGTTTTTCCCCAAGAAAGCATATTGCAAGTGACTCAGTAGCTCTTTTAGCTCAATCCTTGGTGGCTCCTACATAGATGGTTTTTCTGGTAGTGTATCCTGATTTTTAATATCGATATCAAGCATAAGCAGTTTTCTTGAATGGCCTCCAGCCCCTATGGTAGCAGCTACTACCTCATCACAGTCATTCTCATCTTCCTCACCATAATTCAACATAATTTTGACCATTGAATCAGCCCCCAAATAATCTAATTTCCCAAGGTCTTATACAACCTCATTAACCATAACAACAATAGTATTTACATGGAAATCATTATGCCTTTGTAAAGAATTATGAACATTGAAGCTCCCTTCTTCACTATTCACTCTGAATGTCAAACTCCCACTTTCGTCATCTACCAAGGCTCTACCCATAGCAAAAGAGGGTCATCAAAAAATAATGGCCACATCAATATCCAAGTCACAGTCTATAAGTATGAAGTCAGCTGGGAATATAAATTTTTTTACTTTGACCAACACATCATTCATTATCCTGACTGGTCTTTTAATTGACCGGTCAACCATAACTAGCTTCATGGTTGTTGAGGCCAAAGTATTTATGCTGAGATACTCAAACATCATTAAGGGCATTAGATTTACACTAGCCCTCAAATCACAGAGGGCTCTATGAAATTACATACCCCAGTTCTGCATGGTATGGTAAATGCACCGGGATAATTTCTTTTTACCACCAATTGTCTACTAAAGAGAGCGATACAACTATGTAGAATTTTGATTGTCTCACAATCCAAGGCTCTCTTTTTGGTTACCAATGTGTTCATCAATTGTGCATATGAATGCATCTTAGTAAGAGCGTCAACCAAAAGGATGTTGATTGCCAATGAAGTGAAGGTGGATAGAAATTTTTGGAACTTAGCTTTGTCTGCTTCATTCATATGATGTTGAGTGAACCTTGCAACCTCTATGTCTAGATATTTAGGGGTGCTTCCCCTCTCATTCACTTCCTGCTTCAGCTCCATTATTGCTTTGTCCACACTCCTTAATAGCCCCAAATAAAGAGGTCTCAGATGCCATGCCAATTTCACATAGAGTATTAATTTCGATTGTGATATCCATGCAATTTAGACCATTGCTTATTGTTGAGTTATGCACCTGTGCTGAGAGAGCTGATAGATAGGCCTCCAAACTTTAAATTGATATTGCATGATATGATACGGTATGGCTCAAATGAGAAAGTCCCAACTTTATTTCATCGAGCCCTTCGTCTGACGCTTCAACTTTGTTCAAAACAAGAAAAAGTATCTCATTTACTTGTGACTTGTGCAGGTCTATTAATTATTGAGATGCATTAAATGATTCTTGTCTCTCATTATGGCGTTGCATAGGTTTGCTCATTTTCTGACCACTACTCAATCCAGCATCAAAGTTCTGATCATTATTCTAGGGTGACCGCTGAAAGGGCAATCGAGAACTCAATACTTGATTGCCAATAAAATATACATCTTCCAATTGATCAATCTTACTTTACTCAAGCACATGGGACTAGACATTTAGATCTTGAACAACATTAGGCTAAGCACTTAGGTCATATATTATTATAAAAAATCCTGCTTTCTCACCGTTTGTGACATGATCTCATCTCGCTCCTTCTCCTTAGCAAGATGTTCCTTAGATATTCGACCCCTTGCGATTGAACAACCATGCGTTGCTTATTCTAGTAACTTTATCTAGTAATTCTGTAGTTGCTATAAATGTTTGCTTCATAAGCACACCTCGGACCAACTGATCTTACATGACTTTGTTGATGACATTTAGCCTAACATAGAAATATTGCAGCAACAAATAACTAGTGATCCTATGAGTCGGAAATTGAAGAAGAAACTTGTGAAAGTACTTCCAAGCCTTATATAAGGGCTTATCATCAACCCCTCTGAAATTCTCTTTGTTCTTCCTTAGCTTGATCATCCTTGAAGGTGGGAAGAATATGTCAAGGAACATATTTTGCAATTCTTCCCATGATGTATTTGATCCACAGGGAATTTCAGCTAACCACTTTATGGCTTCTCAAATTATGAATAAAAGGGAATAACCTCAGCCTAATAGCCTCTTGTGTGAAACCCCAATATTTGAATGGCGAACACGCATCAATGTAATTCTAGAGGTGTTCATAGGGGTGTTCACATTCTTGTCCTCTGAATAATCCCCTGAGCCAAAGTAATTGAAGCAGTATATTAGTAATTTTTAACTCGGGATTTACAGCTATTGAGGGCAAAAAGATTGCCCCGACACTGCTAACTTTGTCCCATTTGATATTCCGGAGGTCGTTTATGTCTTTCATGATATCGCCTTTTATACTCCGCTAACCGTTCATTTCCACAACTATTGTTCAATAGAAAAAACAACAAGAAAACAATAAAAAGAATTCTAACTGCAAGAAGAAAGCTCGAAAAACACGTCCAATATGAACATGTTGATTCCGTAGCAAGGCGCCATTTTTGTTGTCGCTCAACCCGGCTTCTCAAAGGTAGAAGGAGTGATGGTCATTAGCATAATAATCCAACTTTATAGGTTGGGGTCGATCCAATAAGCAATCATTGTTCAAGGTAGAAGTGACTCATTGGACCAAGTAATTATAGGATCTAGAGGGTTGCAATAATTAAAATGAGATTTTAGCTAAGAGATTTCTAAATAATAAATTAACCAGTTATTAAGGGAAATATTGAGGAAGTGCAAATATGGGAATGAATCTACAAAATGAGAAAAGATATTTGACTAAATAAGCTGATATAGAGTGAATAGGCTAGGTTGCCTGTAACCCAAATCACCTATGATACATGGGTGTTTCGTATGAATCAGCTAAGAAATCACATGTAGACCATCAAGGATACGCTGGCTTAAGAAGTCTCAGCAAAACCCCTACTACCTTGGCCATTGAATCCTTGGCTATGGACTTCAACTGAAACCCTGATATGTTTCTGCCGTTATATCCATTACACAAAATAATAGTTCTTGTTAAGGTAACAATTAGAGATTTATAACAAAACCCCAAGTTTGCAACATAGAAATTTATAATTTAAACATTGGAACAGATTTAACTTCACCCGAATCAACTAATGATTAGTCTAGATATCATAGATCTAATAAATAAATCAGAGACATATATCAACAGCACACCCCCAACATGGGGGTTTTAGAAACACATGCTAGAAATTATAGATTCAATACCATATGTAGCAGTAGAAGTCATAGGTGAAAAGATTGAGTAAAAATCAGTTGATTATCACCAGCCAATCTTCTCAAATTTGATGCCCAAAAGCTTTAAAAATTTAACTTTCCATGTACTCTAAGAGGAAAGTTCTATGTACTACTACCACATACTAATTTTTCTGACATGGAATGAATAGATGATGTACAATGTCCTTTCTAAAATGGCTTATGTACTCCAAGAAAATATGTGAAAGTTTGTGTTGCAAAATGTCGTTTGGTGGTCTAGGTCGACCATCACCGAGCACTTTAGAGATGCACTGAATATGCACTTGACCACTTTCCTATGCATCTTCATAAGGCTTCCTCTACTGCAACATTAGGCAATATCTCTTTCTCCTCCTATCCAATTCACCGATATGCCAAAATATTCTTTATATTGCCTTTTTGTTGGTGTTTTGGGTCTTTCACTACTGCAGTTTAAGGGGATTACTTATGCATTTCAGTAGATCACCGAGGATGCGTTATGACATTGCTTAGGACCGCATTCTTAACTTGATGTGGAACCTTTATGGCTTCATAGACGGTCGATCTCCATGAGTATTCTACAGATCATCAAAGATGTCGACGACACCACATTTTACCGTCTTTTCGCACTTTTGCTCCCTTCCCTTGATTCCACCAAGTCTTGCCTAATTATGCACTCTTAACTTCATTTTTTCTCATAGAACATGCATATTTGTTAGTAGTTGGAATTAATAACACACTAAGGGCAATGTTTCCTTGCAATTTAACCTCAAAATGAGTTCAAAATGTGGAGTTGTCACCTTTCACTAAAGAATAGGCTCATTCAGATGCTGAACTTGACCTTGCGGGTTCTAAAATTTGTAGAGGTATAAGAAGCATACAACCAATCAATCCCGAGAATAAAATAAAAATCAAACATCTCAAGTTCCATAAGATCACACAGAAGGACTTCATGTAAGAAAAAAATAGGACAGCCCCGATAGACTCTTTAGGAAACAATAAACTAAGTCGTGGGAGTATTGATTGAAAAGGGCTCCCTCAAGATTTCAAGACTTGATTAAAACTTAACAGCTAAAAGAGGAGTCATAAAATATAAATTTTCCCGGATCAAGCAAACCATAAGCATCTAAATCAAAGATATTTAACATACCAATTACTACATCTGCAGTCTCCTCTACCTCTTATCAAGCATGTAAGGAATAGAAATTGTTTTTTCCTGAGTACTCTACCTTGTAAAACTCTTTGCTGACCTTCGTCACCCTGATCCATGTGGCCTTGACCTTCTTAGAAACATTAGGAAAGTTAGCAATTGTATGGCCTATATCACCACATCATAGCAAGCACCAGAATCTTTTAGACATGCACCCAAGTGATTTGTTTCACACTTATCAAATCGATCATGCATTAGGTCACCTCCAATAGGTGCCTTGTAAGGAGGCACTCTACTATTGGCAACCCTTACATTTGAACCTTTGCCCTGTTGAAAGCAACCAGTTCCAGCACATCTCCTAGAGTTGGATAACCCACCATCATAATGGGCTCTCTTGGAATCATGTACTCTCCTCTCCTTGAGATTCACCCCTTTAATTTTTTTAGCATAAGTTATAAGCCTGGAAATGTCCATATCCCAAATAAGCATAGTCATATGACATTCTTTCATAACTAAATCAGAGATCCCAAAAAACAATTGTGCATTCTGAAACTTGGGTTAGCAACTAGCATAGGAGCATACATAGAGAGCTTCGTGAATTTGAGGGAATATTTCCTCACACTCATAGCACCCTATTTGATGTTGATAAATTGTGTCATTTCAGTCTCCCTAAGCTCAAGAGCAAAGAAATGGTCCAGAATGGCAAACATAAACACTTTCCAACTAACCCCATCATCATCAACCCTCTCTATTAACCATTGGGTGTATCACACTTGAGCCACATACTTTAACTAATAAGCATCTAGTCAAGTTTTCTCTTCTAAAGGCACCCCCATAATAGACAACACCTTAGTGAGTTCATTAATGAATCTCATCAGCCTTTGATCCATAGAATTCCTAAGGATTCGTCTAGTAAAATTTTGTACTCTAGCAGTTGGAGTAGGGTCATTAGGAGTATTAGCCTACCAAGCCTTGTTAGTCACCACTTGAGCTAGCATGGCAAAGGTGGTCCAAAATTCATCTGGAGCAATTGGCTCCTCTATAAGCTCTTGAGGGACTTGGTCCTCGTTAATCGGAGCTTGCCTTGGTAGAATGGATGTTCTTGGAGTGCATCTTCTGTAAGGCATCATGGACATTGTCAAAGTTAGCAGGTCTTAAGACATGGTCCGTAGCATGACATAGGACATGATGAAGTGAGACAAAAACTCCATCATAACCTCCCACTCATAGGTATGGTACACATCACACTAATGAGTAGGACTCTACTTGATATAGCATGTTGGTCTCCAAGGATCATTTAAAACCTTAATGCTCTGATACTAAGCTTGTCGTGAATCGGGCCTAGATCCTAGGAGTGACATTGCAAATGGAAACCTAAAAGTCCCCAAACAAGCCTCTTAGCATCCATATACATGATGCAATAAACAAACCCAAGGGTCACCTCATGGATTCCCCCACGACTCGTAGACCTTTCCACGGCTTGTCGGAGTGTACCTTAAGGGGTACCTTGGTCACAAACTATAAAAAATTTAATTTTAAGCATCATTAAGGTCCCCCGAGGCCTAGGTCCTTACATAGATAAGACATGTTGAACTCTCTAGGATGATTTGAAACCTTGTACTCTAATACCACTTTTCATTACAATCCAGACCTAGGGCATAGTCATGACACCCAAAGGCATCCAATCCAAGCCTCGTGTTCATATCGTAAGAATTCATAAGGTAATATACGCATACATAAGAGAATAAGCAAGTAAGAATGTATAAAACTGAGAATATCATAGTTTCCCTTAGGTGAATATACATCAATCTATAGTGTCCAAAACATGCCTCAATATTATAATATCTTGGCGAGGTCAAAAGCATAGCTTACTAACTCACCCTCAAGATATACATCAAAAAAACATGATAAAGTCTCAACACATGGAAACATCATGAATGGGCTTGTTCCTGAAGTGTAGGAACTCACCAACAAGTCTTCAAGCATGGAATATGAATCCAGCCACATAATGGATGTCACCTCATCGTTTATTCCTACATGGTTAGATCATGTAGGCAAAGAAGTATGCATTAGGACATCACAATAATATTAATATGCAGAAGTCATAATTAATATGATAAGGACGCAATATGCATATGCAATGCAAGTTAAAAATCATAGGAAGAAGCATCATAGAATCCATTCATAACATTAGCATACATATGTTGGAATAAGGACATAGTCAACATATAAGACCATGCAAACTATTACATAGAATCCCGCTGTTGCCTTTACACCAAGTAAAAGAGTAACCTACTTTTCCATGGTAAACTATACCTTACATTACTGGATCCTTCCCCTTTCGATAAGTGCTTTAACATAAACCTTACAAAACCTTCCCATTTCGGCGTATGCTAAGTGTATCCAGTAACATAATTCCATATAGGAACATCATCATTATCACCTACTGTGTAATGTAGTTTTGAGAAAGGTAGGCTTTACATTAACGACCCCTTAGGTCAAGTCTCCACACCCAATCTTATTTTGTGCTTAGTAATATCCTATAGAATACATAAATCCTGAATATACATAGCTTTCAACATAGGTCATGCTTCATTAAAACCATACTTTCATAGTTCATAAAAAAAGATCATCATAGTCTTTCATCAAGATATCACATGTAATAAGAATAGTCCAACTAATTTTTATTTCATCATTGTATGGATAGACATTCCCACCTTAACATCATTATCATAAACATCAGGGTTTTTATCACCCTCTTTATTATAGCATAAATATTATCATTATCATAACATCATCATTGTCATAAAATATGCTTTTACATACTTGAGATCATAATCATGAAAATCCTTAGCGTTATCATGAAAAACTAGGGCTAAGAGTGGGTTCATGAAAAATTGAGTGAATATCATGTAATCGAATAAGATTCATAAAGGAGACATGCAATTAAAATTCATTTGTGTCATTAGTAAAGGAACCTATATCAAATCATTAAGACCTAATCATCCGTACATTGAAGTTTTATACTTTCACTTGAGAATCATATATATCATGTTATTCATCATAATTAACGCATAGATACACTCAGTAATAGTGGAATATTCGTAATGCATGCATCGGGAATCATAGGATAAAAAGCCCATAAGAAACCGTCACAAAACTTTGATAAGAAAAAGGTTTTGGAGTCGGCTTCATGGATGAAACAGATCAATGAATGAAGCCATAGATACCTCAAGTGAGAATCCTTAGAATTGAAAAGAAAATATGAAAAAAAACATTTATCAAACCTTCAAGCCCTAGCAACAATAGAATCCTTTGAGATCCTTGAGAGAATATTGATGATGAATGACTTTGAATGAATTAAAAATAGGATCTTTAGGGGTTAGGTCATTTAAAGTAGTTAAAAGGGTAAAAATGACGTAGTTTAGGACCTAAAACAATTGAAATGTCAAAAACACCCTTAATTAAAAACCGTCAGAGCCAACCATGAATCCTCATCCACAGGCTGTGGTTCAACCTATGAATCGTACTTTGTCCTGTAGAATTTCATGTCACAAAAGTTGAGATACTAGAATTTGCATCTTTCAAATCACAAACAAGTAGGATGATTCGTTAATCGATCTAAGTCATCTCGTAGTATGGTTCTAGACTTAGAAAAATTTAGGCCCTTCAAGGCTCCATTCCATGACACTTTTGATGAGTTGTGGTTCCATATATGGTCCATCTTGTTAATCATAAATCAACATCCATATATTATTCACTTTTCCATTTTCAATGGACTCAATCCACAAAGCCTTCATGTGACCCATAGATCCTTCCACGAGCCATAGACTAGGTTGTAGGATCAAACCAGCACCAATATTCTTAACTTTGAATTTTCCAAGGCCATAAACATGATGGGTGTTGGAGGGGTCATAGTCGTCGACTCAATACTCATAGAAAAACATACTAAAATGTTACATGGTATCATTGTAAAAAACTACATGCTAATGAATCATAAAATCATCATTTAAGACATAGACATGCATAATGGTATTCTTAAAGAACTTACAGAAAAGGTAAAAGGTTTAGGCAAGGAATTTGTTGGTGAAAGGTACACAAAAACAAACTCATACTCTTTGATTAGATCCTAGGAAATAACTTCAAGTTTGGATGAGAGGCCTTGAAAACTCTAGCCTGCTCGTTCTTCTAAGGAGTGTATTTGCCTTAGAAATATTTAAGAGAATGGAAGAATTGGGAATGTGCAGTCCTAAGAGGGTTTTAGGTCTTATATAGGGCTTATGGATCTGCAAAATGACATAGGTATTAGCTTACAATACGTATAAAGTACAAACATTCCCTTTAGTAAGATTGTAGGGTCCAAACCATGAACCCCTGATTATGGGTAGTGGACTTAACCATGAGTCGTGGTTTGAGTTAGCGTATTCTCCTTTTCCAATCTTTAGAGATTTCTTTCTAACCACCCTTTCAAAAAAATTCATCTTCGACTTGTGGATTGAGTATGGGTCATTGATCAACTCGTGGCATCCTCCCACCCTTAGCCATTTTTCTCATTCTTAAGGACCCTATCTATGAACCCAAATCGCGGACCATAAATAGGACCACAAGTCATCCTATTTGTCGTGGTTTTATTTCCAAAAACCTTAATTTTCCATTTAACTCAGGGCTTCAATCTATGATTCGTATTCCATGCCACGGTCCATAAATTGACCTCGAGCTATGAATTAGACTCGTGAATTACCTCTGAAATATTCCATTTCCAGTTTTTCTATATTTCTTAGACTACTAACTTATGGGTCTTTATAGTAGGATCCATGTCTTGCATTACCTTAACCTCTGCTACTAAAGATGATTCTTCCCCATGTTGCACATATATACCTAATGATCGCTCTATCTTGCTACTCAAAGAAAGTATGGATGGTTCTCATCAGCATATTACCCAATAATATTGTCGAGGTCAAATCTTAAAGGGAGTGGTTGTTTGAGAGTTGAAGTATTTCATTGAATTAGGCAATCATAGGTTCGAATTTGGGGGATACAATAATTAAAGACTGGGATTCAGCCAACAACAACTAAATTAGAAATCTAATCAACAGATATAGAGAAGTGTTGGGGATGTGCAAGTGTGGGAATAGATCTACTAGGCTAAATCTAAATATTTGAATAATTGATCAAAGATGAGTGAATTGGCTCGGGTAACCTAAGTTCAATTACCACATAGAGGTGTTTTGTACGATTCTATTATGATATCATATGCAGATCGCCCTAGGACACACCTGGCATGAGAAAACATAGCTAACCACCCATTACCTTAGCCATTGAACCCATTGTTATGGCATTCAACTAAAGTCCAAGAAGGTTTCCAGCTAATATATCCATTCCACACTAACAACTCTAATTAAAGCAATTATTAGAGATCTAAAGTAAATCTCAAGTTTGCACGAAGACCCAGCATTAGAAATCAAAAACCTGTATTACTTACACACATCTAAGATGGGGGTTTTAGCCACTTATGCTTGAAAATAAAGATTCAACACCAATTTCTGCAGCTGAGTAAATGGGTATCAAGGATTAAAACAGAAAAAGTTGATTTAAACTAGCAAATCTCTAAAATTTGTGCCTCCACAAGCTTGAAAACCTCTAACCCTGGTATTATTAAGCAAGAATGTTCTAAATACCCTAATCTCACTCTCTCTCTCTCTATAAAACCTAAAGTGAATGATATGTATAATGTACTTTCAAAAATGCTTAAATATACAATGTAAATTCATGAGAGTTTCTGCACCAAGTTGCCACTCTACGTTCAAGGCTAACTATCACCGACAACTTCGATGATATGCCAAATATGCACTTATCTGCTCTCCTCTGTATCTCCTTTAAGGTTTTATCTCTACTACGATACACTGAAGTTCCTTCTACATCATCCATATTTCATGAGCTTGGGGTCTTGAGCTATGCAACATTAGATAATCTCTCAAGCCATTTGGTGATATGCCGAATATGTTTTGCAACTTTGATTCTGACCTCCTTTCGAGAATGAACTTTACACTTGGTTGCTAAAATATTAGGAGGTCTTACTAAGAATCGGAAGATATGCCGACTAGGTCTGTGATGCCTCTTTTGTCTGCCTTTCTCACACTTTTGCTTCTTTTCCAAGTTTTGTTGAGCATTGTCTTCTTGTGCACTTTTATCTCCATTTTTGCCATAACACATGCATTTTAGTTAGTAATTGGAACATAATAGCACACTGAGGAACATATTTCTTTGCATTCTAAGCCCAAAATGACTCTGAGATATCGACACCCCCAACATAAGCCTTTGCTTACCCTAAAGAAAATCTAAAATCAATCAATGAAAATTGCTTGCAAACAGGGGCACAAGGAGTAGAACATACAAGAGCACATTTTTCATCACCGTTGAACTTCCACAAACCACTCATGTAATTTTGAAGCCTCAAAAGATGGCTAAGGAGTAATCAATACATGTCTACACTCACATTCGTTCATGTAGTTCTTGTCCACTTCATAAAAGCATCACCATTTGCCCTTACGCCAAAGAAGATCTTATACACACAAGAGTATAACATTATTTTTAAAGGATCACTTCAGTACTCACTCTTCCAATTGAGAAATAACATGTATGCTCCAACCCACGTGTTTGCCCTTATTCTCAATAGTAGTTCACTTGATTTCAATCCGGACTACGAGTCCAAAGGACCTTGTTCGAGCTGCAATGTAGGGTTATGGTTGGGTAAGATAGCATATGGATATTAGTGGCTCATTCATCCTTGAACTCTACATATTATTTTCATGCTCGTAGGTCCTTTTTGTCCTCATTCCTTTTTTCTATCCTATTGACACCTCTTTTGCTTTTGAATTTTAATCCTAGTTGTCTCCCCTTTTTGCACTATCTTTCAACAATTCTTTGAGGGTCCATTTTTCCAAACAATGCTTTTTCAACTCATAATGTTTAGCTTTTTCAAACTTTTTTTTCTTCATTTCTAGGACTTCTCAACTTTCTTTCTTTTTCTTTTACTTTCCTCAACTCTTACATGGGAGACACCCCCTCTTTTTACCAACACCCTCAACTTGGCCATTGCCCACCACTTTTCTCTTTTTAAACTCAAGGAGGGATTTGTAAGGTATAAGAAGGAATTTTCTTTCACAAATACAAGTCAAGGCTCTATAGTTGCCGAAGAAAGGATCAAGGCTCAAAAGTGCTTCTGTCACGACTCAAAGTGGATCACAACTAAAAGAAAAGGGAATTAAGAGGAAACCATCTCAAACATAACATAATAAATTATACAAAATCTGGAGTAATTAGTACAATAATATCTAAGCAATACAGAAGTGTAAGTATGCAAGTCTCAAATGAAATACAAAGCTGTCTCATAGAATCTCATACATATTTGAAAGGACAAAAAGAAATCACAAGGATCCACGATGACTAGAAGATGGAGCCTCACCAGTAAGATCAGGATGGATGTAGAGAAGTCCAAAAGAGTGAATCAGCTACCATATGCGGATCTCTGTGCTCGATCTACAGGGATTTAACAGAGTAGGGGTGAGTACGCCAGAATGTACCTAGTAGGTTCAACCAACTGGGTAAGAGAAATCAAACAAGCATGAAATAACGAAGAAAATTATCCCTGCAACCAAAAATGTTAGCACAAGATAAAATATATGCCATAATAATGAGCTAAGATATCCTCAAGAATCAATGATGCCATATAACCACAACGTGAAATATAGTGCACAACTTGTCAACAAAATAATAAGGGTATCACAGCCTTGCCACCTGCCCGTGGTCAAGTAATATCAGAATGCCACAACCTTGCCACCTTCCCATGGTCAAGGAATATCAGAATGCCATAACCTTTCCACTTGCCCGTGCTCAAGGAATATTACGATGCCAAGTCTTTGCCACCTGCTAGTGGTCAAGGTATATGAAATATAAGTCTCACCCTTACCTCCTGCTCGGGTCGAGGAGGTGGTACCAATGTGAATTATAATGCCCTTGCCTCTTACCTAGGTCGAGGGATGTTACAAGCCACACACAATAGAAGTAAATCAACAGTACAATCCAAGTATGAATGTAATTAGGGAATAGCAATACAATAGGAATACCAATGTGTGAAACTCATAATAATCATATGTACTCAAAGAGTAATATCAAGTGTCACAGATAATGCCCAAACCATATTCATATTTTAGATCATCATAACTATATCGATAATAAAGAGTGTCAATAATATCGAACCTTACTCATCCCAAGTATGCAAGAATATCAATATTACTAGATCTAACTCATCATTATATGCAAATATGACAATGATACCGGACATAACTCGTCCCAAATATGTAATATAACAATGATACCAGACCTAACTCGTCCCAACCACACAAGTATATTAATAATATCGGACCTTACGCATCCCAATAGTCTCACAAGTCTCACTTAGTCACGTTATATGTCAAGTCCTTGTCATTTCAGATCATCAATAGGATCAAAATTACACAACAGTTCGGCTCAATCGGAATTAATTTTCCATCATTATTACAACACACCAACTCAATTACAAAATTATCAATCTAAATGTCACAATTATCACTAAACAATATCGATAACTCAAATCTAGTCCCTAAAGCATAGCCAAACCTACCTCGATGCTGAAATCGCACTCGGACAAACTTTCAATAAACTCAACTCCTTAAATCGATATCCCAATTAGACAACCACTATCAACAATTGATACTACTCATCAAGAGAAGCATTTTGGTACTCACGTTGGTCTCCACCTCTCCCTGTACAACGGGTTTCTCTAGCACTACCCCCATGCCCTAAGAGGTGTCTTTGGCCGCTGCCTGAGGTCTGAAAGCCTTAGTAAGAGGTACCCGATGAGGACAACGGTAGGCAAAGTGTCCAACCTCTACACAAATATAACAATCCTTGGGGTCTCGTCCCTGAGATGACTATGTTTAAGAACCACAACATCTAGCTTTACCATGGGAACTTTCATAGCATGTCTGTGTAATCCTAAAATGGTCAACACTGTCGGATACTAGAGAGTTGCCTGAACTGCACATCGTTGATTGACTACCTCTAAAACCCTCTATTACATGGTGGGCGTCCACTAAAATGCCTATGCTAATAGAATCAATCACTTCACGCCACCCTGCCTCTCATGACTAATGCGCTCTATCAATCGAGAATGGTCTATAACACTTTGAAAAGTGCCTCAAGCCAACACTATGAAAACTGTAGGCTCTTGGAGATACCCTATAAAGCCCTTTGAAAACCAATGAATCCTCTCAAACTCAATAGGAATACTGGACAGAGCATAACTTGATAAGGCATGGAGTCTGGCCTCAAATCTGAAACCGACATAGAGCTCTACTGCAGTGGAACAAACTCATCTACATGGCTTTCCTAGAGACTATATGGTATGAACCAGTCCAAAAATATCCTGTGAATTGCCCCCAAGTTATTACTAGAGATCTAACAAGCTAACTAGTGACCTCCACCGCTCCTTGGCAAGGCCAGTAAACTTATATGAAGTATAGGTAACCCCATGCGACTCATGAATACCCAAGTTATATCATCGATCCTATAACTCATAGGAAATCATAAGCTCTATCGACAAGAGTGCCATCAAATCGCGGTGGAGCTTACTAAACAAACTTCTCAAAGCTCTTTTGCTCTATTATAGACATGGTTGGGCTGGCAAAAATAGTGGCACCATAAACAAGGGAAGTGCAATAGATGGAGCAACAATCAAACTCTAAAATTGAGTACCCAAACTTGGTATAGATGCCAAAAGTAAAGTATAACAATCACAGGAGGGTCCGATGTTGATTAAGGACCCACAAGAAACATAGTTAGTTAAGGTGGTGCACTAGAAAGACCTATCGGTGTGGTAGAGACTAGTATCTCAGTAGTAGCTGGGGCAGGAGGAGCTCCCTCCAATCTAGCCAATAACCACATAAGAAGCTTCTGAATTGCCGGTGCAGGGGATGAAGCTGAAGACGATGGAGTAGAATAGGTAGGCCCTTCTAGAACCATAGTAGGCTTTGGAAAAGCAAATCGGGTCTATCCCCTGGATGGACTCGCCCCTTTAGAAATCCTTTGCCCCTTGATCCTATTAAGAACTCTACCTCGACCTTGAGTGGGAGTCACATCGCTGACTCAGGCTCTCCCACTTAGTGACGAGATCGAGTAATCGACATATGCATAGAAGGAGTAGATTAGATACATTCAAACATGTGATATGAATAAATGCACATATAGAAGCAAGATATGAAAAAAATTTCTATTGAGCATCTCATAGAATCTCGAAGATAGATGTGGAAATTTACGTAGTGATCCACAAGACTCTACTAGACACCCTGGTCTTGACTCAAAGTCCCAACAAACCTAGAGCTTTGATATAAAACTTGCCATGACCCAAAATGGATCACAACTAAAAGAAAAGGGAATTAAGATGAAACCATCTCAAACATAACATAACAAATCACCAAATTTCTAGAGTTATGAGTACAGGAACATCTAAACAATACAAAAACCATAAATATACAAGTCTTAAATGAAATACAAAATTGTCTCATAGAATTTGATACAAACCTGAAAGGAAAATGAAAGAAATCATAAGGATATATAGTGACTCGAACTGTGAGCCTCACCGATAAGATAAATATGGATGTAAAAAGAGTCCAACAAAGTTAATCAGCTACTATTTATGGGTCTTTATGCTCGATCTGCATGTATGAAACTGATTAGGGGTGAGTATAAAAAAATATACGTAGTAGTTTGAACCGACTGGGTAAGAGAAATCGAAAATAGGCATGAAATAACAAAGAACATTGTCCAAAATAGGTTAGCATAAGGTAAAGTATATACCATAATAATGAGCTAAGATATAATCAAAGATATCTAAATAGGGCTTTAACACTCAGTTAATAAACTCCATAAAAGCAGCTACAACTTTAGTCAAACAAAATGACATAACCATGAACTTATAATGCCCACAATGGGTCCTTGAAGCTGTCTTCGAGATATAAGATTCCCAAACTCTCAACTAATGTTAGTCGGACCTCAACTAAATCATAGAGAATACTGAGGCCCTGTGCAAATAGTCCAAAAGACCATCAATACGAGAGATGGGATATTTGTTCTTTTTGGTCACTTTGTTAAGCTAACAATAGTCAATACACATACGCATGGTCCCATCTTTCTAGTCACGAATAATACGAGAGCACCCAGGACGATACACCGGAAGGGATAAAGCCTCTCTTCACCAAATCTTCTAATTGTTCCTTAAACTCCTTCAATTTAGTTGGGACTATCCGATAAGAAGCAATAGATGTAGGATTGGTGCTAGCTGCACATCAATAGCAAAGTCAAGATCACGATGGAGGAACACTCGACAAATCAGTCAAAAATATATCCTTAAACTCCTTAGCAAGCTTGGTAGCCTCCAATGATTGGGAAATTTGAGAAACAGACCAAAGCTAAGCTAAGTATGTAAAACACCCCTTCATCATCAATTGACAAGCATGCGTATCAGAAATAACACCCTTAAGATAGGAACTAGGTGCCCCAGTCCACACTAATTAAGGCAAATTAGACTAAAATTAGGTCACAATCTTGGCATGACATTCAAGAATAGCATGATAAGACTTCAACAGGCCAAAACAAAATATAACATCAAAATATACCATATCCAACAATATCAGATCAACAAAAATATCTCTCCCCATAAAAGTCACAACATAACCCCGATATACCTGATTCACCACTAAAGATTCACCTACTATGGTGGATACACATATAGGCTCAACAAGTGAGTCACACATAAAATCAATATCAGCGGTAAATTAGGCCAATACATTTGAATGAGTAGAGCCTGTATCAAGTAAAATTGAACCTGAATGGTGACATCCTCGGACCATATCTATGATAACTTCTTCAGACGCCACTACCTTAGCTCTCTTATAAACAACATAGTAAATTCTACGACCACTACTAGCCTATGGCCCTCCGTGGCTCCACCTCTCCCTGTACAACGTGCTTCTCTAGCACTACCCTGCTTGCCCTAAGAGGTGTCTTTGGCCGCTGCCTGAGGTTTAAAAGCCTTAGTAAGAGGTACCCGATGAGGACAACGGTAGGCAAAGTGTCCAACCTCTGCACAAATATAACAACCCTTAGGGTCTCGCCCCTGAGATGACTATGTTTAAGAACCACAACATCTAGCTTAACCATGGGAACTTTCATAGCGTGTCTGTGTAAGCCTAGAATGGTCAACATTATCGGATACTAGAGAGCTGCCTGAACTGCACAACATTGATGGGCTACCGCTAAGACCCTCTATTACATGGTGGGCGTCCATTAATATGACCATGCTAATGGAATCACTTCTCGCCACCCTGCCTCTCATGACTGATGCGCTCTATCATACGAGTATGGTCTATAACACTTTGAAAAGTGCCTCCAGCCAACACTAAGAAAACTGTAGACACTTGGAGATACCCTATAAAGCCCTTTGAAAACCAATGAATCTTCTCAAACTCAGTAGGAATACTGGACAGAGCATAACTTGATATGGCATGGAATTTGGCCTTATAATCTGAAACCGACATAGAGCTCTATTGTAGTGGAACAAACTCATCTACATGGCTTTCCTAGAGGCTATATGGTATGAACTAGTCCAAAAATATCATGTGAATTGCCTCCAAGTTATTACTAGAGATCCAACAAGCTAACTAGTGACCTCCACCGCTCCTTGGCAAGGCTAGTAAACTTGCATGAAGTGTAGGTAACCCCATGCAACTCACAAAATACCCAAGTTATATCATCAATCCTGTAACTCATAGGAAATCATAAGCTTTATTGACAGGAGAGCCATCGAATCGCGGCAGAGCTAACTGCACAAACTTCTCAAAGCTCTTTTGCTCTATTATAGACATGGTTGGGCTGGAAAAAATAGTGACACCATAAACAAGGGAGGTGCAATAGACGGAGCAATAATCAAACTCTAACATTGAGTACCCAATCTTGGTCTAGATGCCAAAAGTGAAGTATAACAATCACAGGAGGGTCCAGTGTTGATTAAGGACCCACATGAAACATAGTCAGCTAAGGTGGCCCACTAGAAGGACCTATCGGTGTGGTAGAGACTGGTATCTCAGTAGTAGCTGGGGCAGGAGGAGCTCCCTCCAATCTAGCCAATAACCACATAAGTAGCTCCTTAAATGCCGGTGTAGGGGACGGAGCTGAAGGAGATGGAGTAGAATAGGTATGCCCCTTTAGGACCATAGTAGGCTTTGGAAAAGTAAATCGGGTCTATCCCCTGGATGGACTCGCCCCTCTAGAAATCCTTTGCCACTTGATCCTATTAGGAACTCTACCTCAACCTTGAGTGGGAGTCACATCGCTGACTCAGGCTCTCCCTCTTAGTGATGGGATCGAGTAATCGACATATGCATAGAAGGAGTAGATTAGATACATTCAAACATGCGATATGAATAAATGTATTTATAGAAGCATGATATGAAAAAATTTCTATTGAGATTCTCATAGCCTCTCAAAGATAGGTATGGAAGTTTACGTAGTGATCCATAAGACTCTACTAGTCACCCTGCTCTTGACTCAAAGTCCCAACAAACCTAGAGCTTTAATACAAAACTTGCCATGACCCAAAATGGATCACAACTAAAAGAAAAGGGAATTAAGATGAAACCATCTCAAACATAACATAATAAATCACCTAATATCTAGAGTCATGAGTACAAGAAGATCTAAACAATACAAAACCATAAATATACAAGTCTTAAATGAAATACAAAGTTGTCTCATAGAATCTGATACAAACCTGAATGTAGAATGAAAGAAATCGTAAGGATCTATGGTGACTCGAACTGTGAGCCTCACCGATAAGATAAAGATGGATGTAAAAAAGGTATAAAAGAGTTAATCAGCTACCCTTTATGGGTCTTTCTGCTCGATCTGCATGTATGAAACTCATTAGAGGTGAGTACAAAAAAATGTACCTAGTAGTTTGAACCGACTAGGTAAGAGAAATCGAAATAGGCATGAAATAACAAAGCACATTGTCCAAAATAGGTTAGCATAAGGTAAAGTATATACCATAATAATGAGCGAAGATATCCTTAAGAATCTATAATATCATCTATCACAATGTGAAATATAATGCACAACTCATCGATCCAAATAGCAAGGGTGTCACAACCTTGCCACAACCTTGCCACCAGCCCCTGGTCAAGGAATATCATAATGCCACAACCTTGCAACCAGGTCGTGATCAATAAATATTATGATGCCAAGTCCTTGCCACCTGCCTGTGGTCAAGGTATATGACGTATGAATCTCACTCTTGCCTCCTTCCTAGGTCAGAGGGGTGGTACCAATGTGAATCGTAATGCCATTGCCTCCTATCTGGGTCAGGGGATGTACAAACCACAAATAATATAAGTAAATCAATAGTACAATCTAAGTATATGTGTAATCATGGACTAGCAGTACAATAGGAATACCAACGCATGAAACTTATAATAATCATATGTCCTCCAAGAGTAATATCAAGTGTCACAGCTAATGCCCAAACCATCGTCATATTTTAGATCGTCATAATCATGTCAATAACCAAGAATGTCAATAATATTTGACATTACTCGTCCCAAGTATGCAAGAATATCAATATTACTAGACTTAACTCATCCAAATATGCAGGTATGACAATGATACCTGACCTAACTCATCCTAAATATGCAATATAACAATGTTACAGAACCTAACTCATCCCAACCATACAAGTATAGTAATAATATCAGATCTTACACGTCCCAATTAGTCTCACAAATCTTATTTAGTCATATTCTTTCGGATGTCCTCATCATTTCATCATAATCCATCTAAGATCATCAATGGGATAAAAATGATAGCATAGTTCGGCTCAATCGGAATCACTTTTCCATTGTTATTTCAGCACATCAACTCAATTACACAATTATCCATTAAATCTCATAATTATCACATCAACAAGATCAATAACTCAAATCGAATCCTAAAAGTTTAGCTGAACCTACCTCGATGCCGAACCCGCACTCGGAGAAACTTTCAATTAACTCAAGTCCTCAGAATGATCCCCCAATTCAATCAACCACTATCAACAATAGATACTACTCATCAAGAGAAGCAATTTGATACCCATACTTGGGTTATTTAAGCTTAGGGGATAAATGGCCAAAATTAGAGTTAAAATTCAAAAGTCCCGAATCTGGATATTAGTTTCAAAATAAAGTTCTACACGATAAATAGAGTTCATGGGTAAAAATCCCATTAATATAAAGCTTAAATTGAATAAGAAATTAGAATTCTATGTCTTAATGCTATGTTCTGGAAATCCCTAATTTTCAATATTGAAAGTTATAGATTTGAAGACGAAATCAAGGTAAATCTAGAGGAAAATACTTTGAATATGGTTAGAAATGCTTACCCAAAAACAAATCTTTAAAAACCTTTCTTCAAAATCGACTTAAAAAGCTTGGAACTATGAAAATAGATTAAAAATAGTGTTTCTCAAGTTTTAACCTTACCAGGTATAAAACATTCTCCATGAACGCGGGTTTGCTACTAAAAGAACCTCCGTGATCGCGAAGACCAACCCACAAAGCAAACGTGGAGAGTAAAATGTAGGGAGGTTACTCAAACACCAACACTACATGAACGCATGTCTTTGTCCATGAACACAGAGCACAAAAACATCATAACCTCCATGATCGCGAAGAAGAGAAGAACCTGCACCAGAAGACAGGAAAAACTAGCAACTATGTCTGAATTCCCTACTCGGAATGGACCCCTGAAACTCATGTGAACTAAAAATTTCACAACCCAAATATGTATCCATACCAGAAACAACGATTCAGACTCAACAAAATAATTAGAAATCAGTTTCATAATCGCTTTGCCATGTTTACCAATGCAATTCGATAAAAGTAGTGTAAAACTCAAAATACCAAAACTACCCTCGGCACCTCAAAAAATTATTTTGAGACCATTACTGACAAAAGTTTCAACATTCGAAACTAGTGGAATTGTCAAAATTCTGATCCAAACATCCAAACCCAGAATATTTACCAAAGTCAAACTTTGGTTCCAAAAACGACTAAAATTCAACTTTGGGCCTAAAAACCTTATATTAACTCCAAAATCATTTTGTAACTTCTGATAGTTCAGTTGCAATGCTATGAAGTTTATGGAATCGATGAATCCCCAATCCAACCTTCGAAGCTCTTTATGACACAAAAACTCACTTATTCAATAACTTAAGCATCAAAAAATGCCAAAATTCATATTTTCAACTTTCAAAACTCAAGATTTAAATTCCAACCATACAGATAGACCAAATTAGGCCTAAAGTAACTTACAAAAGGATAAAGTTGTAATGTTCATAGATAATGCAAAAAATGACCAACAAGGTTATTAAAGTTTCACTAAGGAATCAATTCATTTTAATTGGACATCAATATGGTCAAACTGGACTAAAAAGAACCAAAAAACGCCTAAGGTCCTTTCCTAATCTGGAATAAACATAATCACTATTCAAAACAAACCTGGAATGTTCTTGATGTTGCAACACGTGCCTTAAAACAAAATTCCTCATCTCACAATGGAAAAATAGATTCGCATTCAAACAATGGAAACACATTCACAACCTTCAATCATCGCATTTCCAAGCTCAATCACTCACATAGTCAACTCAATATGCATCTAATCCATTCATGGATTGATTTTTCAAGAAAATGACTAATTGGTGAATTAGTACATGCCCCTCATCCATGTTACCGCCCAAATTAAACACATGAATTATCAATTCTTGGATTGTTAAGGACTAGCCACATGACATACGCGATTGAATAGGTTTTCACATATGCATGGGGTTTGCTGCAACGCAATAAAGACAATATTTGCAATCATTCATCCATGCATTTTAAAAAGAAGAAAATTAAAAATAGAAAAACAAATACTAATCTATTACAACTAAAATTAAATTTTTTTACAAATCAAGATTAAAATTATCTGTAATATTCATCAACAAAACCAGAAAAAACCACCAATGTCTCAAGCAACTATAGAGAAAAATCATCAATAGAGATAGGGAACTCCAAATGCTTGTCCCCTCCTAAATAAAAAGCATTGCCGTCAATGTGCAAAGAACACAAAAATCAAACATAAAGGGAAAAATAAGTGTTAGAATCTCCCTGATCAAAATTAGTCCTATTGTGGTGGTAGTGGTTGAGCAGAAGAAGTTGTCATGGTGGGGTGATTACCCTTATCCTGGGGTGCACTCTCTAGATCAATCAATGGCCTCTCAGGCTCGGGCTCATGTACAATTGATAGGCCTATCATTGATGTGTCTTAGAGAAATATCTTCTTCACTGTGTCTACGATCTGTCCTTCTGACCACGCCAAGTCCTTGCGCTCGTCCTTGCTAGGATCAACCCCCAATTCTTCCTCATCAGTCTCTAGGGTGCTTACTACATTAGCTTCCTCATTGCCATCACCGAAGGCATCCAGATCCATCATGTCATATAGGGTTGCATTTATATAACTCTACATGGCTCCTCTGGTCAATCCCAAAAAGAACTCAAGTCTGTGGACTTTAGGGATGCCATCTCTTTCTTTAGAGTGTCAATGTCGTCTTGCATAGCTGACGTGCCTACACTACAACCAACATTTTTTCTCCACAGCCATCACCCTCTCTTTTAAACCAATTAATTCTTTCCCACGATCCTCAAGTGTCATCTCAAGCCCATCCATACTAAGCTTTTGAGCTTCAATAAGTTCTCTCTTCTTTGTTTTAGCCCCAATGTGGGGGATAATGCCCTTGTAATGGCTGCCTCAATAAACTTTGTTAAGGAAGACTCAACCCGAGTGGTACAAACATCAGCTACTTTGGTCAATCGTCTAATGTTCTAGTTAATGGCTTTAGTGATCGGGTTTTAAATGTTTCTTCACCTGAGCCTCATCTTGTGCTTGAGTAAAAGGGAGTGTAGTAGAGGAGGAAGGTAATGGGGTAGAGGAAGAAGTCGTACCTACCTTTGGGGCTAGCCCTAATCGTCAGACTCGAGGGATTCAACATCAACTATAGGTGTTCTTTCAATTGGCTTCTTGCTTAGCAGATCCTTCTTGTCTCTTTTAAACTCGGCCTCTATCCACCAGATATTAGTGGATGCTATTGGATTGACCTCCACATCAGTCTTTTTTTTTCTAGGCACTCTGGCTCGCTTGCATAAAGTAGTTATGAGGCAGGGGAGCAACGGTGAGGTTTGCACTTGCCTGGCCCTTGTGAGGATCTCTAGTGTGATAATTGTACCAAGGTTCAACTTCCAGTGGCCCATGATGCTTCCAATCCATGCTTCCTTGTAGTGTCAAAGGATCGACACATTTTGTGAATGCATCACGTTGCTGCTAATAAAACTGAACCAAACCTCATTGGTATATTCTTCTCCTTCTTTTTAATAATCGCTCTCTTCTCTAACCACGACAGAGTACGGATACCGATCATAGGGGCCAACCATGATTTAATATCATTAAATGTATGGACCTTCATCATAAATTAAATCTACATGTGCATCCTAAAAGCTCATTGATCTCTGTTTCACTACACGGGACTTGCACACCTTTAACTCCCTACATCAAGAGGTTTGAGCATAACTTCACTTTGCTTTTTCTTTTTGGAATGGCCTTGCCATAGGCCTCTTAGATTTCATCGACCATGCATGGTATACAGGGGCATGCGGGTTGGCTAATGTCATGAAATTATAGAATTTAAGAGTATCCTAAACCTCTAGATACTTATTAACCACTCTGTCCATTGATAGTTGCTTATCCTCCAGAATTGCTTTTTGCCATTCTTCTCTACATTTGTTTAAAATCCTGGAAGCTATTGTCCCCTGAAATCTTTGGAATGTTTGGGGGAGAAGATCATAAATAGTTTTTTCCTAGCCTCGCTTTGGTGCTTCTTGGGACTTGTGTCTACAGGTAAAAGGTTGGATCTAGTGGACTTACGCCATGTATGTTTTTGTTAAGTCATTCCTATAAAATGGACTTAAAACGGCGCATGAGCATCAATAATAAACCAATTAAGTTCAAGATTATGCACAAGAGAATTATACTAGGTTAACAGGTCTGTTTGACCGCCAAACATGATTGGCGATTCGCTGAACTGATTCCGCAGTCAAATAGTTCTTCGCTTTTTTACACATTTTTCAAACTTTCAGTCACTACTGCTTTTTGCAATGGTAGTGCGAATTCGGTGATACACCAAATTGATTTGGCGATGGAAAGTACCATCACTGAAAGTTTCAGAATTTAACCACAAAAATCATTCAGAGAAAGCAATATGTGTGACACTTCGGTGCATCACCGAAACCACTTCAGCAATAAAAATGACCATGCCAAAATTAACTGGGAATACCAACTCGTATGCATTCAAAATTTTGATCAATTTGCAAAAGAACATTACCCACTATCAATAATCAATGCATGCTCATTCATCTATTGCAACTTTCACATGGTCATCATGGCTACATTCTCAATCAAGCGATGACTTACTCTTATTAATGATGTCACTGAATCTATCATAGGGCAAGTTCACTCCGCTCAAAAGAGTTTGGGGGTTACTTAGACATCACCCACAATAGATAAGAACAAATAATACAAGAAACATGCATATTCATTATAACCATTGTCATGATCAAGACACAATCTCAATTTAAGGCTATCCATCAAGAAATCAAGGTCAAAATTTAGACAAAAAATTCATTCAACCTTCGCGCAACAAATTTTATCAAATCTAGCCCTAGCCCCTAGGACATGTATATTCAATTTTATGATTTTCAAGTGAATCAGGACCCCAAATAAACTAAGCACACATGAAGCATAGGGTTCTTGAATCACAAAAAAATCACTTCAACCACAAACTAAGATTAAAAAGTTCATAAAACCCAGATCAAGCCATCATCATTTCAAAACCATTCTTCCAAAAAGAAATTAAAGCAAAGGGCCAAAAACATACATCTTAGATGATGAAATAACAATGAGAACTTTGTAAGAGATTTAGATGATGAACTTCTTCACACCAAGGAAAAATTGTAGAAGAAAAACTAAAGGGAGTGTTGGCTTGTGAGGGAAGTGAAAATGAGGGAATATGAAAAGAGAAAAGCCCAATGCATTATAAATACCTTTAATAGTCGGTCAGGCGGAGGAATCAGTAATGCTGATTCACACCGCAAACACTTTCTGCAACACGCCAATTGTGTTAAGAACCACATTTTTAAACATAATTCAAACTCTAACTCCAGCCACAAAAGGAGATGAAATAGACCATCGCTAATCTACATTGGAGATCTATTGAATTGCAACATTGGCTGCCTAATTTGACAGCATCTCAAGATTCATCAGACTACTTAAAAGGAGGTCAAGTTTGTGTTTGCCAACTCAACTTGGTGATCCACCAAAGTGAGTCATTCGGTCACACATTGAGCACTCCACATCATTTTCTCCCTTTTCATGTACCTACAAAAAAACAACACCAATTATTTGAAAGATGCTTACTTACTCATCTTTGGTTACCTCCTTAGCAATGTTATAGCTAACATCGTGGCACGACGTAGTTCCTTCTATCCTCAAGTCACCCAAGATTGATATATCACTGATACAACTTTGAGATCTTTTCGACTTTAAAGTTCTGCAAATGTTGAGCACAACATCATCCTCATTCACCTTGAACCTCAAGTCTCCTCTCTTAACATCCACCAGAGCACTTTCGGTTGCCATGAATGGACTACCAATGATGATGGGCACGTCCACATCTACCTTGCAGTCCAAGATCACAAAACCAGTTGGTAAATAAACTTTTCTTCCTTCACCAAAACATCATACAAAATTCCAACCGGTCATTTGATGGACCAGTTGGCCATAAGCAACCGTATCTTCACTGGCAAAGGTATGTCCAGCCCAACCTCTTCAAATATGTCTAGGGGCATGAGATTTATGCTTGCACCTAAATCATACAGTGGCTTGCTGAATTCACAAGCTCCAATGGTGTTGGGAATCGTGAATGCACTGGGGTCCTCTTTCTTAGCTATCAAATTCTTTATCAAGATAGCATTGAAATTATGAGACACCTAAATTGTCTCATATTACAAGTTCCATTTCTGTGTTACCAACTCCATCATGAATTTAGCATACCCTGGCATTTTAGTTATTACCTTAATCAATATGGCATTTGCAGATAGAGAATTGCATATAGAAAGGAATTTTTGAAACTTCGTATCCTCCACTTTCTTCTTAAATAATTGAGGGAATAGTGGATCAATTTTAATCGGAGGAACTTTTGAACTTCACAGCTGAATTTGAATTCTCAAGGGATTTTTTTAGCATTGACCACATCACCCCCAACATTCTTTTTTTCACTACTCTTGGGATTATCAAGAGTCTTATCACTTTCATTCACCACCAAGTCATCTTTTTTTCACTACTCTTGGGATTATCAAGAGTCTTATCACTTTCATTCACCACCAAGTCATCATTTTCGTTAGCACTCAAAGTTCCTTCTCCTTCTTCCAATTCTTTCTCACCTTCTTCAACAACAGGTTTGGGCTTAATACCTTCTACAACTTTATTGTTGCGTGTCATGATAGCCAAACACTGCTGGTCCGAATCTTTGATTTAGCCATTATGTTACTGTGCAATCCTCCCTTTGGACTTTGGTTGAGATGGGCTTAGATATTACCAAGTTGAGTCTCCAAGTGCTTAATATAAGCTAAGTGTGAAGTCATAGTTTGACTTAGGTGTGAAATATTGGACTTAATCTCATTTTGATTTTTGTTAAAGGCCTCAAACTTGTTCAAAATTCGGGTCAATATGTCCTTAGTCTGGAAGTTTACCGAGTTAACCACATGGTCAGCAACCTACACCCTATCATAGGGTGGAACACACCTATCCCTTTATCCATCACAATCTCTCCAACCCCCAACTTGACGTTTTTCTAGCCATGCTCTATCTCTCTATCCAGCACCATTGTTCCAACCTTAATTCTTGGATGGCCTTGGAAAAGCCGGTGGAGAACCTATTATCTGATTACCCATATAATGTACCTCTTCACTATATCCTCCTTCATACAATACATTATTATACACCATATCTCCAGAGGTAGCTACAAGATTAACACTTTTCAGATTTCCTCACATTAAATGTTGAATAGAGAGATCCAACCGAGTCACTATTTTGGCCATGTTTTCATATCTCTCTTTATTTTTAGCATGTTTCTCTTTGGATGGACCTCTTTTCATACATGATACAAGGTGATCCCTTGTATACCAAGCCCAATTAATCTTGGTCATGTCATCTAATAGATCACAAGCAATAGCAAAAGTTTGATTCATAATTCAACCTCGTATGAATAGGTCAACCATACCTTTGTTGACTGCATCAAGAATTACATAGAAGTATTACAATAATAGGTGGTCTAGGACTCTATGATTCGAGCATTGAAGCAAGTGTTTTCGAAATCGTAGCCATATCTCATGCAATAACACACCATCAATTCTTTTTAAGTCCTCAATACATCTTCTTAGCTCAACAATTTTCGAAAGAGGGAAATATATTTCAAGGAATACATGTTGCATTTCCCCCCACAAAGTGATCGAGTCGCAAGGAAGCCCAGATAGCCACCTTATAGCTTCTCTAATAATAAAGAACGGGAAGAGCCACAGCCTGATGGCTCTCTGGAGAATCCCCTGAATTAAAAGGTAATGACACATAAACGAAGTTACTAAGATGCTCATAGGGATCCTCATGGGCAAACCCTCTAAAAAACCTTTTCAAACGAAGTAGTTGTAACATCGCGCTAGTGACGTAAAATACAGCTCCTCCAGTAATGGGGGTAGCCAATGGCTCTAGTGCTCCCCACTTGGTCCGAGTTGACGTTCTGAAAATCATTCTCATCTTCAACATCAGTAACACAGACACTCTCATCTTCCACCATCATAACACATATTTGACCGATAGATAAAACAAAAATAAAGTAATTAAACAATTCTAACTAAAAGTACTCAATTCAACAAATACTTCAATAAAAAATTAGCACCAATTCCCCGGCAACGGTGCCATTTTTTATTATCTCTCAAATCAACTACTCAAAGAAACTAGGGACGATCGTCATCAACATATTACCAAATAATAGACTGAAGGTCGAATCCCACAGGACGTGGTAGTTTATGAGTTGAAGTATTTCATTGCATTAGGCAATTATAGGTTCGAACTTGGGGGGATACAATAAGTAAAGTATGAGATTTAGCAAACAAAAACTAAATTAGCAAACAAATCAATAAATATAGAGAGGTGTTGGGGATGTACAAGAATGGGGAATGTTCTACTAAGTTGGGTAAAAATATTTTACTAATTTAGTTAAATATGAGCGAATAGGCTAGGATGATGGTAACCTGAGTTTAATTACGACACCAAGGTGTTTCGTATGATTTAATTACGATATCAAATGCAAATTGCTCTAGGTCACACCTGGACTAAGAAATCACAGCTAACCACCTATTACCTTAGCCATCGAACGCATGGTTATGACATTCAACTGAAACCCTGGAAGGTTTCTAGGTAATACATCCATTCCATACTCTAACTACTCAGATTAAAGAAATAATTAGAGATATGAAGTAAACCCTTAGTTTTCAATCTTAGGTTTATAGATGAAACTTAGCAATGGCCATAAATTCACTCAGATTAACAACAATATAGCTAAATTATCAAAGATCTAGTATTAGAAATAAAAAACACATACTATTTACACACCCCCAACATAGCGGTTTTAGCCATTTACGCTTCAAAATAAAGATTTAACACCAAATTCCATAACCGAGTACATAGGTATCAAGGATTGAAAGAGAAATTTTATTTAAACCAGCAAAGCTCTCCAATATGTGCCTCTACAAGCTTGAAAACCTCTAAGCATTGTAATATTGAGCAAAAATGTTCTAAGTATCCTAATCTCACTCTCTCTCTATCTGTAAAACATGAAGTGAATGAGTACAATGTCCTTTTAAAAATGCTTAAATAGTCTATGAAAAATTATGAGATTTTATGCACAAGTTTCCACTAGGTGGTCAACGCCGGCTATCGTCGATCACTTTGGCAATGCGCCGAAGGTGCACTTGACTACTTTGCTCGATATCTCCTTGAAGGCTTAAGTCTCTACAAAATTAGGCAATGGTCCATTACTCTGAAGATCATGTTCCACGATATGTTAAAGTTCCTTCTACATCGCCTTTCTGTCATGAGCTTGGGGTCCTGAATTCTACAACATTAGATGGTCTCTCCAACCATTCAGTGATACACAGAATATATTTTGCGACTTTGATTCTAACTGACTTTCTAGCATCAACTTGAGACTTGGTTGCTAAAATATTAGGTGCTCTCACTGAGCATTGGGCGATACACCGACTAGGTCAGCGACACAACTTTTGTACAACTTTCTCACACTTTTGCTCCTTTTCCAAGTTTTGTTGCGTATTGTTCACTTTTAGCTCCATTCCTTCCATAACACAAGCACATTAGTTAGTATTTGGAACATAATAGCACACCAAAGACAATATTTATTTTGCATTCTAAGCCCAAAAATGTGTCCAAGATATGGACTCATCAATACCACCATTTTGATGACCCAAGCCTAAGGCCTAGGAGTGACATGGCGATAGGAACCCGAAAGTCCCCCTAACAAGTCTCATAGCATCCGTACACACATCATTAGTTTTGAAGCAATGTTCAAACATTATTGAGTGATATTAAGAGATATGGGTATAGGACTCTAGCTATGGAATAAGAAGCATAGGACTCATTGTCCCATAATCACAAGCATGACAAGCAAGTCTAAGGGATGAGATCTCAGCACTTAAAAGTAAGGGGATAGGGAATATGGGACTTGCAATCACATATACATTAAAAGCAAATCTAAAGGGGGAGATCATATGACTCACGTTATGGGAGTAGGGACTTAGGAACTTCACCATTTCATCATTACATCATCACAACATGAAAATAAGCTAAAACATAAGGATAGCCCTTAAAACATAACAATGCTCACATATAGTGTTTTATGACATCCAACAGTGTCTCTAAGTAATAGATAGGATGGGGACCAAGATATATCCTAGGTCACCGTCAAAGTACAGACATAAGAAAAACATAACATAGCATAAGCAGATAGAAGGTGGGACTTTTACTTGGAACATAGGACTCACCACAAGTAGTCTCTTACAAATCAAATCAAGGCATGTAGAGGTGGATGAGGATAGTCCCAGGTCCCTACATGGTTAGTTAGATGACAAAGACATATATATATATAGAGAGAGAAAGAAGTAAATAAGATACAAAGTGATAACAATATTCCTTAAATCCATGATGCATGAATGTCATAATACATAAAAGAGCAGGGATGAGACATCAATCGATATATAAGACCATGCGAGCTATTATATGGAATTTCGATGTGGTCTCTACACCAATGAAAGAGTGAGGTACTTGCCAAAGGTAGACCCAACCTCTCTTTACATGAAAACCACCTATTTCAGGAATGATTTTGCATCAACATAATCATCTTCAAAGGGGTATAAACATAAACCTATACTAGCACATACTTATAAGAAAGGAGACTTTACATAAGGACCCCTTGTGTCAAGCCACCACCTCCAATCTTATTCGGTGCTAAGTCATCATCCCACGAGAATACATATAGATATAGATGCTTAAAATAGGAACATAAGTCTTTTCATATCATAATCATGCATATTTAGGTTTAAAAGTCAAATCATATCATAATCGTACATGTTTGGGCTTAAAGGTCAAATCATACTTCATTTCATACTTTCATGCATAGGAATAACTCATTCATAATTGTACATAGTGGTATAAGCACACTCATGGAGCTTAAAGTCATATCATAGACATGCATTTTTCAATTCTCATACATATACATCTAAAGCAACATTATAAGACTTAAATCATATTAAAATCATCAATTGAACTCAGTCGATAACTTAATTTCATCAAATTGAAGTTAAATTAAAGGACTTACTTGTAATTCATGCTTAGAAATCATAAATTTCATGAAATAGATTGTGGGGCTTTAAGATTGAAAGGAAATTATGAATAAATCCACACATACCTTGTAGAAATTAGGAAGATTATGAAGAATTAGACTTGAGCTTGAAGCATCCTTGAATTTTTGTAGCTTGAATCTTCAAAGATGACACTTGGATAGTGTTTTAGGACTTAGGTTTTGAGAGAATAAGTGTTAGACTTGAATGGGAGGGTTAGTAAAACATAAGAACAGATTTAGGGAAATATTTTAGTCGTAAACATGCCAGGAGTGTTACAAAAGGGAGAAAGACAGCCATACCCTTATTAGAATTCACAAAAAAATTGCATAGGTACATTTAACAGAAACACCTGCAGCAGTCGTACACACCACAACTTGTGGTGGGTTTCGTGGTGTCCACCCTTAGGAAAAATTCCTACAGACAGGTTTTACTAAAATTGGCATAACTTCTTGATCCAAACTCAAAATTAGATAAAATTGGATACATTGGAAAACTAGTTCAAAGAGCTTTAATTTGAGAGGTCATGGGACACCTAATTATATAACTAGAAGGAGATATGACAATTTGAATTTGACCCTTGTACCAATTCATGTAAAAAACATAGAAAATGGAATTCCTTTGGACTTGGCTTGATGTAAAAGCTCTCCATTGACTATAAACCATAACAATAAGCTTGGATTGAAGTCCTGAAAGTGAATTCAGCTTGAGCTTGAAGGTTCCAGGGAGATCCTTCGACTAGAGCTTCAAAAGAGGTTTCAGAAAGCATTTTGAATGAGTGAATTAGGGACCTAGTGTCATGGAGTGTACAAGGTGATATGAATATCTTAGGAACTGATTTTGGATGGAGAAGGAGTTCTTACAGATCATACCTAATTAGGCATTAAAAAATGTCTCAGTAAATATTGCTAAATTCCCCTCCACGACACACTTCAGTAACCGTGAAGTGCACCATGGCTCGTGGTGGCTTCTATGGAGTGCAAGAGGTAATATTTCAAGGCAAAGGGGCTTACCATGAAGCCCTTCACATAGAGTGGTGTGCACCACATCCCGTAAAGTAGCCTGTGATGTTCACCCAACAGTGAAGCCACTCCTCTAAGGCCAAGGCAACATCCATGAGCCCCTTTAGGGCTTGTGGTGCCTTCCACGCCTCGTGAAGGGGTCCTTTAAGGGAACCATAGCAAAAAAATCATTGGGAAAGATATAGCTAACCTTTGTTCAGCCATTTAAAGTCGGAATACATTAAACACTTCTCCCAAAAATGAAATTTCTAGCCTTGATATGATCTTATGACTTTCACAATATTACACATTATTTGAATTACTTAATCTCACACCTAAGTGAACTAAACGAAGCACTTCTTTAACCGACTCATTCTTTCCATCCTTAACATGTGCAATACTGCCCATAGATAATATCCTTAGTGTACTGACCAGAACATTTTCTTTTCTAAGATGATACATCACACTCATATCATAGTCCTTGAGAAGATCCAACCAACTCCTTTGCCTTAAATTAAAGTCTCATTTGTTGAACCCATATTGCAAAATTTTATGGTAAGTAAATATGTCAACATGCACCCTATAGAGATAATGACACCAAATCATCATCAATGCAAATATCATGACTACTAACTCAAGACCATATATTGGTTAGTTTCGCTTATGCACCTTTAATTTCCTTGAAGCATAGGGAATAATCTTGACATGTTTCATCAAGAAACAATACGACCCTACACATAAAGTATCACTATAGACCAAAAACCCATCCGAACCTTCACGCAATATCAAAACGGGGACTGAGGTAAGATGATCCTTTAATATTTTGAAACTTTTCTCAATCAGACCATTAGAATTTTACCTTTCTTTGGATCAACTTAGTCAAAGGCTATGCAATAGAAGAGAATCCTTTAACAAATCTTTTATAATATTCAACCAAAACCTAAAATTCCTAATGTCAAAGGAGACAATGGTCTAGACCAATTCTTTATTGCCTCCGTCTTTTTTTGGTCAACCCTAATACCATTACTCGAAACAATGTGGCCTAGAAAAGCCACCTCCATCAACAAAAATTCTCACTTACTAAACTTAATAAAGGGTTGCTTATCTCTCAATGTTTGCAATACAATTTACACGCACCTCATGAATAAAACAAAACGTCATCTATGAAAACAACCATGAACATGTGTCCAAATATGATTTAAATACCCTATTCATTAAGTCCATGAAAGCTACAGGAGAATTTGTTCGTCCAAATGGAAAAAATATCAAAATGATCAAATCAGGCTCCACATATCATCTTTGTAATGGCACACTCCTTTACCCCCAATTGGTGATACCTAGGCTTAATATCAATTTTGGAGAAGTAGTTGCACCTTGGACTTGATCAAATAGATCATCAATACTCGAAATCGAATATTTTTTTATAGTGACTTCGTTTAATTGTTGATAATCAACACATATCAAAAGTGAACAATCTATCTTTCTCACATATATTATGGGAGCATCCCACAACGATACACTTGGCCTTATGAAACCCTTGTCAAGTAAGCCCGACAATTATTATTTCAACTTCTTCAATTTCGTCGGGACAATTAGATATGGAGGTTTTGAAATGGATCAAGTATCATGTAGAATATAAATACCAAAGTCAATATTACTTTTGGGAGAAATACCAAGCAAGTAATCTGGAAAGAAACCAGCGAATTCATAAACAATAGGCATTGAATCAAGAGTAGGGACATCAGAAACTACATACCTAACCTTCACAATATGGTATATGCACCCCTTAGAAATCATTTTCTAAGCCTTCATGTATTAAATGAATTTACCCTTGAACACCAAATCACAGTGCATAGTAATTGACTAAACTGCTAAAATTGGAATGTTAGATATTAACTAGTCAATATTATATTAAATTGGTTCTCTTCCACTCAAGAATAGGTTCATTAGGGACTTGGAATTTCACCCTTGTGTTCTACAATCGATAGTGTCACAACCCAGACTAAGGGTAGAGGAGTGACATGATAAATAAGAACCCAAGAGTCCCTAAGAAAGCCTCATAGTATCCATATTCATATCATTGACTCGAAAGTGCATATTAAAGAAGTAAACACAAAGTTCTAGGAGATGTGAAAGTATGACTCATGCTATGGGAATGTCATAGGGATAGGGATTAGCATGATCCACATAGCACATAACACATAATAACTAAGACGCAGGTAAGTGTGACCCATGATATAGGGATAGAATGGAACTTAGGACTTTCCACTTTTCCATATCTCATCACAAATAAAACATCATATTAACAACATTCAATAGATAGCCATAATCGTAATCTCCGTTATCAAGTAGTATGTCATATCACAAATCCGTACAAAAGTCTACATGTTGTCCAATAACGCGTCAAAGTCACAGAATAGGATGGGGACCAAGACATATCCCGAGCTCACCTCGAAGTAAACAAAAGATAATCGAAAGCAACATAGTAGGTAACTGGAAGGTGGCTCGACCTTGGATGTTAGGACTTACCCCAACAACTTTCATAATGCATGCTAGCCATCAAGAGGTGGAGTAAAGTAGTCTTCGATCCCCACATGGTTAGATCATGTAGGCAAAGAGCATGTGTTAGTACGTTTGAATAAACTAAGTATGTGGAAATGCAATGTACATGAACTCATTAAACCTACATTTAATGTTTGATGACAAGGGCACACATATATAAAGAAGTATGTAAGCAAAAAGAGTAATATATCAAAATGTCATGAAATCCATGACGCATGAATTTCAAAATACTTTCTACATAACGGGGTCGGTACCTTACCCAATATAAGACCAAGTGAGCTATAATTCGGCGTCCTCCCTACAATGGATAAAGAGGTGACCTATTGTCAAAGGTAGATCCATTAACATTCATCATCCCATAAAGGGGTATAAACATGAACCTATGTTAGGCACATAGTTATGAGAAAGGAGTAAGGATTGTGGATAGCTCTCCTTGCCTCCAACCTCATTGGGATCTAAGTCATCATCCCACGGGAATACATATACGTGCTTGCAAAGGAGTCGTAAGTATTGTCAAATTATAACAATGCATACATAGGCTTAAACATGAAACACACTTCATAATCATGCATACATGGGCTGAAAGTCAAATCAAACTTCATGTCATACTTTTATGCATAGGAATACCTCCTTCATCATAGTGGTGTAAATACCCATATTTTCTCAAAGAGCCATATCATAGACATTATGTGATCATATAATTTGCTTGAAAACATAATCATCATCATAATTGAAACTTAGCCCACATCATAAACTTCATGAAAATCAATGTACATATATGCATATGCCATGAATGATAAGAGCACAGCATGGGTAATGGATATTTAAACTTCAATCAACATTACAATATGAAATTCAAGTAAATACATAAGTAAATCTACCTTTTAATCACAATTTAGATTACCCACACTTAAATCAAGCTTTAAAGAGGACATGCATATTCAAATCTTCATAACCTCAATGAAATTAATTATATTAGGACTTAAGTCACTCTAAAAACAACAATTAAACATTTCTCATATCTTAATTGAATCAAATAAATAATAAACTAAATGACTCATGTTCAAACTAAGCGCAATTTCATAAGATCAAGTGTGAAAGCATTTGGGGTCTTCATGGTTGAAAGGGACCATGAATCAATCCCATATACCTTAAATAGTTAGGAAAATTAAGAAAATATTAATTCAAAAGAGAGCCCGCATGGAATCCCCAAGTTGAATCTTCAATCATAAGACTTGTAGAGAGAGTTTTAGGATTTGAATTTGAGCGTTTCATTGAAGAATGAGTGTGAATGAGAATGTATAATTTGATTTGGGGGCTTAGGATATGTATCAAGTCCCTAAAGACCTTTAGAATGAATCAAAATTACAAAAAGACCATTAATGAAACGAGCCTTGAAAAGTGTTCAGGGGTCCCGTCAAGGAGTCACACGGGTTGTGTGATGTCACATGGATGTATAGGTGCCCATGAGACAATACTTAGAAACTTTCAGCAAACTTTCTTCAAGCTAAGGAGGTTCCATTGGAGGCCTTACGGATTGTGTGAAGTCACACGAACCTTATAGGTACCCGTGAGACAACACTTAGAAAATTTCAGCGAAATTTCTTCAAACCAAGGGTGTTTCCACTGAAGGCCTCACGGATCTTGTGAAGCTTCATAGGTCGTACAAGCATCCGTATGAAGAGGCCATGTTCTGAAATGGTGATTCCACACTTAGAATATTATTCTGAAAAGAAGACTTCGTGAAACCCCTCCCCCACGGCTTATGAGAAGCCAAAACACTCGTATGGGTGTCCGTGTGGCTCACCTTAGCAAAAATGGAGGGAACACAGCACGGAAGGGATTTACAAAAATGGGCATAACCTCTTGATTCGAACACGGAATTAGGTAAAATCGAATGTGTGAGAAAGCTAATTCAAAGAGCTTCAATTTGATTGGCAAAGGCCACCTAGCACTTGTTATGCTAAAAGATATAAGCACTTAACATTGACCCTTCTATCGATTTATATGAAAAACATAGCCGCTGAATTCATTTGAACTTGGCTTAATGAATGAGACCCATGATTACCCTAAACAACATAATTAAGTTTGGATTGAAGGTTTGCAAGTGAACTTAGTTTAATCTTGAAGGTTCCATTCCAAGTTCACACCTTGCAGGGCATTACAGATAGAGGCATATGATGCATGCAACCAATCCATACCAAGAATAATATCGAAATTGGCCATGTAAAGTTAAACAAGATCACAAATATAATTTCTACAGACTTTTATGTACAAAATTGAGCCGATCTAAGTATACACCAAATATTGTTCTAGTAAAACTTTGGGAGACATATCAAACTCTATGGAAAGGTAAGGAGTAACAAAAGATAATTTTTCACTTGGTCAAGTAAAGCATACACATCTAGATCAATGTCCCTTAACTATACTTTTAACCACATTGGGAGACTCCTACACCTCTTGCCTAGCTCGTAGAGCATAAAATCGGATGCCATGTGCACCACCTCCTTGATGGGTTAGGGAACCTTGTTGCACTTACCCTCTATGAGACACTTGACCATGAGTACACCTTTCTCTTCCTTTATGAGCAACACCATGACACTCGCAGATTTTGTTCCTTATCTTTTCACAACAAAAACAAGCGTTTGTTCCTCCCAAGCAATCACCACCATGATTCATCCCACACTTAGGAAGAGTAGGACCACTAGCCTTAGAACTATAAGATTGGACCCTAGGGGTAGGAACTCTACGCCTATAAAAAGATTGGACCCTAGGGGTAGGAACCCTACGCCTATAAAATCTTTGAGTAGAAATCTCTGATGACCCTTGGCCTTGTTTGAAATGGCCACCACCACCAAATTTAGAATGTGAATATCCACCTTTAAAGTGATACCTCTTGGACTTCCTCAACCTCATCTTCTTAAGCTTCTCACTCTCATTATTCTTGGATGAATTAATATGCTGAGAAATATCTATCTCTATTACAAATATCGTAGTTTTACACCTCATCACCACCAAGTCGGACATATCAAAAATAAGCTTGTTCATACAGGCTATAGGATAGACCACCAAAGAAGAATCATATGTGGAAAACTTTATGAACTTAATGGAATACTCCCTCACACTCATATTTCCTTTATTGAGATTCATATACTCCATCAGCTTGGCTTTCCTTAGCTCAAGTAGGAAGAAACGATAAAGGAATATGAACTTTGAAGACCTCCCATCCAATAGGGCGCACATCAACTCTCTTAGACTTACATTGTGAACCAAAATTGAATAATTGAACACCCCTTTGAGTTGGTAAGCTACCAACTTTGCCTTCTTCTCGGAATTTACCCCCATAATATCTACCACCTTATAGACCTCTTTGGTGAACTCTTTTTGATCCTTATCCACCTGTGAACCATAAGATTCAAGAGGATTAATCCTTGAAAAGGCACACACCCTAGAAGAAAGGGTAGGAGCATTAGAAGAAGCAACGATGCCTAGGTTGGTTTTTGATTAGATGGATTAGGCTAACATAATGATGGTAGTCTAGAACTCTATATTAGTCACATGGTAGGGTAGAGGATCTTAAGGAGTTAGAGGATCTTGGTTCTCATTTTAATAAACTACTCTTATGAATGGTGCTCAATGTTGAGTAATTATATGAAACTTTTGAAAGACAAACATTTTAGAAGAAGAGCTTTAAATCAGACCCTAAGATACAACGTAGATCACAAAAGAAGTGAAGATATCCTTCAATTCATGGATGTGATGTGCTTCACATAAATGAACAATAATCTACTAGACACGGCATGTTGGACTTCTTAATATGATCCAAAATGATATGCTCTGATACTAAGCTTATCATGCCCAAAGCTTAGGGTCTTGTTTTAACACAATGGATATAGAACTCAAAGGTGCCCCATCCAAGTATTTTATCATATCATAAGCATAAATATGGTAGTAAAACATAACCATATTAAAGTAAGCAAAAAATAAGTCTAGGAAGTCAAATAGAAGAATAGAAGTCAAGCCTTCCCCATTAATGGGGATTACATCAATATATGTCAAAACATACCTCTATTTGTCTAGATCTTATGGAAGCATCTTACATTATTTTATCGTGGTTCCTGCAACTTGGACAAATTATAGTGAACCTTGAGGTCTTGTGAATTGGATTAACAACCACATTAACCCTCCCTGGAGGTTCAGTCTAAGCTAGCTGAAATACATCAACTCACTACTCAGCTCAAATACTTCAAGTGTATTCACTCTTTGAGGGAGGCTAACTACATTGTTGGTAAACTATCTAAGCATTTCCATATTTCAAGACTCTTCATATTTTCCTCACTAGTCAGTAGATGCCTAAAGAAGCTAAAGCCTACCTTCATTTAGACAAACCGGAGATGCCAAACATCAGAAGAATAAGTTGAATAGAATCAAGAAACCTCCTTGAACACTAGTATAGGTTTTAGGATTTTCTATATTCATTTTCTTTCTTAATGTAAAGGGAGTCTCCCTAATTTATGTTTTCCTAGAATTATGTAAGGAGAGGAGTTCTCTCTATGACTTGTTCTAGGTTTGCTCCTTTTTAATGTAGGGAATAAGTTGGCCAACCTTAGTAGGTTAGATACTTATGAACCAACATATGTTGGAGGTAAGGTTTATGTCCCCTTCCTTGTACTTTTGAATTTATTATTAGAGTGTTTCTTAATCCCTAACCCCTTCAAGCATCAGAATGAAAAATAAAACTTGTCTAGGTATTGAGAGGGACTAGGAGATGCAATTAGCTCACCCTTAATATTACAAAATAAAAATAGTCTCAACATAACAAGAAACATAATCATAAAAATAAAGGCTTGTCACCGAAGCATGGGAACTCCCCATTTCTTCAATAGTAAAATCTGAATCTCCCCACAATAGTGAGAAGTAGTAGCGTCATCGCCCATCCCTACATAGTGATATCATGTAAGAAAAAGTATGTATTAGTACGTTGGGATATGCTAAGTATGTAGGCATGCAATGAAACTTATAAAATTTTATATTACAGTAATAATATGCATAATTCTATCAATAAAAATAAAATAAAGGATAAGAGATCATGAATGATCAGTGCATCTTTAAATCATGAATGAAAGCATTATAAAATATTTCTAATCTTAATATACATACGTATGTGGGTATAGGACCATAACATACAATAAGAACTTGTGGGCTATCAGATTGAATCCTTTTGTTGCCTCTACATTGGAGAAAGAGTATCCTACTTGACAAGGTAAAATATAACTCACAAAGTGAGTTTCATAACAAGATGATATATGTGGATCCACTAGCTAAGTCTTTCCAGCACATAAACCTATGGTGGCACGTAGTATAAGACTTTAGACTTTATGAAAGGACTGCTTAGGCCGAGCCCCCACTTTAAGCCTCATTCGGTGCTATGTCAAATTCCACGAAATACATAACTTCAAACAATATATATATATAGTCAACAACATAGTACAGAAGTCATAGAAACACTAATTTCATAGTTGTAAGGTAAGCATAATAACCAAGTGAATAAATTAAATCATAATAATAGCCCATCTACTTAACTTTCATGAAGTGTGGGTGTACTCACCATCTTATAAATTCAAATAAATGTAGGGTCTTAAGTAACTCTTCATAATCATGAATCATGAGCATAATTGAGGACCTGAATTCTTATACATAAATCATAGCTTGAAGTAGAAATTAGAACAAGATGTGGGTTCATAGACAATTGTATCTAAAATCATGAAATTCATGTGCATTCGTGCAATTAAAAAAATTTAAGTGAATTATAATTAAGAGAACCTATATCGATTTCATAAATCCTAATTAAAATGTAGATAAAGATCCCTCTAAATAACTTGAAAATCATGCAAATTATATAAATAACAATAATTCATATATAATTGAGTTAATTATTCAAGTAACTATTATAATTAAAGTAATTAAAGAAAGGTCATGAAAACCCATGAATTTAGAGTTGATATTTGAATAAATCTTGAGTTTGATATGGGTTCCGTGAATGAAATTGGTCCATGGATGAAGACCCACATGCCTAATTGAAGAAACCTTGGAAATAGGAAAAGATTGTGAGGTTGAATCCATAGAGAGCTTGAAACCCTATAAAATTCAATAGAGGATGCTCTTCAGAGAACACAAGACTTATAATTTAGGAGAGAATGAAAGTGAATGTGTTTTGAAGGACATTGGGGCGGTTATAGGTAGTTATAGGGTAAAATAACATAGTTTAGGGGTTAAATAGGTAGGAAATAACAAAAATTCCCTACATTAAAATTCTTCTACACCCATCCACGAACAGGATCTATGAGTCATAGATATGATTATGGCACATGGATCATAGTTCTTGTCCTAGTTACGTTCTTAGCCTCTAAAATGGTCTTTGAATCCTCAACTACAAAATCCTCTTTATGATTCATAATTTCTGCTACACATTGTAGATTCTACTGGTAATGCATTCCAGATTTAGAAAATATTTACATCACTGAACCCTACTATTGCCCTTGTTTATAATCTATAGAATAGACCATGATCCTACAACACCTCTCGTACTTACCCTCAACACTTAGCGAAATTTTCAACTTTTAAGAGTCCTATTTATAACACATTTATGTGTCATAATTCCAAATACGACTCAAAGAGTGTCTCGTACACTGACTCTCCAAAGACTTAAAGTCTTACCAAGTACATTACCACTCATGAGGCCAGTCTACAACTCGTGGATTAGATCACAAGCCATAGATGGACTCATACAAACCTGTTTAGACCTAAATTATAACCCCCTATATTTTATGTATGTTAGTGTTGTCTATATCACACTTGACGTAGTCTTATGTTATAGGTGAGGGACTAAGTTTGTTTCATAAGAGTGGTGATCATTTGAATTGGATCGAGAGTTGTTGTGATATCCCACATGTTTTAGCTAGTATGAGTCCAAGATAAACTCGATGAAAGTATTTAAATTTGAGATAATAAGGTGCTATTTGAGTTTAAAGTCAAAAGTGAAATAAGATACAATATGTGGGATTAAGATTTAGAAAATGAGGTATGCTAAAAGAGCTACTTTCTTGACTTAACAAAGCAAGTAGGTGCATCACCTACTTAGATTTTTCTACCAACCTAGAGGACCATGTAAGTGCACCCCCTAAAAATACTTGTTTGGGCATATTATAGTGCCCATCGTCACTAACCATTTGCTTAACAGATTTGGTCCAACCCAAGTGAAGCGAAAAGAAAGGAATGGGCAGCCAAGGCCCAATAAGTTGAGGTCCATAAAGTCCCAAGCTAAAAATCTTAGTAGGTGCATCACCTACTTGATAAATTATGGCTAAAAATTGAGGAGAAAGTTTGTCAATGTTGGTCCCTTTAAAAGGGAATGCAACAAGATCTTTGTAACACCCCAAATCTTACATGTACTAGTACTATGCAGGTTAACCTCCAAAATGAGAAGTAGATTTTGGTATTAACTTAGTTCTAGGTACTCAACGTATTTCTATCCCTCCATATAGAATGGCCTCGGTAGAATTACGTGAATTAAATGAGCAATTAAAAGCCTTGCTAGAGAAGGGTTTTATAAGACCTAGTGTGTCCCCTTGGGGTGCGCCAGTATTATTTGTACGTAAAAAGGATGGCATTTTGAAAATGTGTATTAACTACCGGCAATCGAATAGGGTGACAATTAAGAACAAACACCCCTTCCCCAGGATTGATGATTTATTTGAACAGTTACAGGGTGTCAAATACTTTATGAAAATTTATTTGAGATCAGGTTATCACCAAGTGAGGGTGAAAGATGTACCCAAGACAACCTTTAGGACACGCTACGGTCACTTTGAATTTCTTATTATGTCATTTGGGCTGACAAATGCACCAGCAGTTTTTATGGATTTAATGAACAGGGTATTCAAGCCATTGTTGGATGTATTTGTTATAGTATTTATAGATGATATTTTTGTATATTCAAAATCAGAACAGGACTATGCAAATCACTTATGACGGGTACTACAAGTTCTTCGTGATCGACAACTTTACGCCAAGTTTTCCAAATATGAATTTCGGTAAAAATCAGTGGCATTCTTGGGTCATATTATATCCGATGAAGGGATAAGGGTTGATTCACAAAAGTTGGAAGCAGTGAAAGATTGGCCAAGGCCAACAACACCCACAGAAGTTCGAAACATCCTAGGGTTGATAGGTTATTACAGAAGGTTTGTTGAGGGATTTTCTTCTATTTCTGCACCTCTAACAAAGTTGACACTTAAAGTGACCAAGTTTCAATGGATTGATGATTGTGAAAGGAGCTTCCAAGAGTTAAAAAGTAGGCTAACTTCTACACCTTTGCTAGTGCTTACAGAAGGCACAGAGGGGTATGTGATGTATTGTGATGCTTTAGGGGTTGGCTTAGGGTGTATACTGACACAACATGGTAGGGTAATTGCTTATGCCTCGAGACAACTGCGACGGCATGAGAGAAACTACCCAACACATAACCTTGAGCTAGTAGCTGTTGTGTTTGCCTTATAAATATGGCACCACTATTTGTATGGAGTTCATGTTGAGATATATACTGATCATAAGAGCCTATAGTACATCTTTAAGCCGAAAGACATAAATTTAAGGCAGCAGAGGTGGCTGGAGCTAATAAAGGATTACGATGTTGATATACTATACCATCCAGGGAAAGGAAATGTGGTAGCCGATGCCTTGAGTCGTAAGGCAATTGTGAATATTTATGATCAGGCCGTGGTAAGTCAAGGAGTCACTAAGGATCTACATCAACTAGCTAATCTGGGAGTTCGCCTTATTAAAACTCCAAAAGAAGGGGTTGTTGTACATAATGCTACAAAGTCTTCATTGATAACGAAGGTAAGAGAAAAATAGTTCAAAGATCCTATTCTACGATGACTTAAGGAGAAGGTGAGTCAAGGCACGATGAAGGGCTTTGAACTTACCCAAAATGGAGTACTTTATTGCCAAAATAGATTATGTGTTTCTAATATTAATGGTCTAAGAAGGAGGATAATGGAAAAAGCCCATCATTCAAAATATTCCACCCATCCAGGATCAACTAAGATGTATCATGACCTGAAGGGAATGTTTTGGTTGGAAGGCATGAAAAAGGACCTTGCAGAATTTGTGGCTCAATGTCCGAATTGCCAACAAGTTAAGGTAGAGCACTAGAAGCAGGGAGGTTATATGCAATGTATAGAGCTTCCAACGTGGAAGTGGGATATGATTAATATGGATTTTGTTACTGGGTTGCCTCGCTCATTTCAGAAGTTTGACTCCATATAGGTGATAGTTGATAGAGTCACAAAGTCAGCACACTTCTTGCCAGTTAAGAGTGATTATACAGCTGAAGAGTATGCAATATCATACCCCAAAGAGATAGTTAGGCTACATAGGGTCCAAATGTCCATTATATCTGATCGGGGAGCTCAATTCATTACAAAGTTTTGGAAGTCCTTCCAAAGGAGCTTAGGCTCACAAGTGAATTTAAGTACAACTGTCCACCCTCAGACAGATGGTCAAGAAGAATGCACCATTTAAAAACTTGAAGATATGTTGCGGGCTTGTGCATTGTACTTCAAAGGTAGTTGGGTGTACCATTTGCCACTTATTTAATTTGCCTATAATAATAGCTACCATTTAAGCATCAAGATGGCACCATATGAAGCTTTATATGGAAGGAAATGTAGATCACCAATAGGATGGTTTGAAGTGGGTGAAGCCACCTTGCTTGGTCCATATCTAGTCCAACAGGCCATGGAAAAAGTCAAGGACACACGACAACATCTTGAAACAGCTCAAAGTCGTCACAAATCTTATGCGGATGGTAGAAGGAGAGGACTGGAATTCTCAGTCGGAGATTGGGTATTCTAAAAGGTGTCCCCAATGAATGGAGTTATGAGATTTGGTATGAAAGGAAAACTAAGCTCACGTAACATAGGGCCATATAAGATTACTAAAAAGTTTGGACAGGTTGCATATAAATTAGAGCAACCCCCAGAGCTTTTAATGGTTCAACTAGTTTTTCATGTCTCAATGCTTCGAAAATGCATAGGTGACCCATATCCTATCATTCCAATTGAAGATATGCATGTTACGGAAGATCTCACCTATGAAGAGGTACCTATTGCTATCCTAGATCATCAAGTTAGGAAGTTAAGGAATAAGGAAATACCTTCAGTAAAGGTACTTTGGAGGAACCAGCAAGTAAAAAAGATAACGTGAGAGGCTGAGGAAGCAATGAGATTTAAATATCCTTATTTATTTGAAGCTAAAGAGGAAGTCAAAGATGTAGAGTTAAGGGATTTATAGGTACGTGAATTTGAAATCTCATTATGTTGTCAAAAGTTTGTTTAGATGATTGTTTAAACTTATATCCCATTAATGCTAACATTCGGGGACAAATGTTCCTATGGAGGGGAGGATGTATCACCCCGAATCTTACATGTACTAGTCCTATGCATATGAAACATGATATGGCGGGGTCAAATAAGCACATATTTTTAAAAGTGCTCAAATTTCAGATTAGAGGGCTATATGTACGTCTAACGCTCAAGAAGACTGAGTGTATATAAGTTTTAAGTCAAATTGAGGAGGTCGTGGCCTTAAATGAAGTGAAAGAACTGAGGTGCTTGTGGGACTTAGGAAGCTAGCAGGTGGGTCACCTACGTGCTTAGCTTAAATAGGCTACGTAGACAGAGATGAGGCCCAACGCCGAATTTGTTCAAGTCCGATGAAGAATAAACCTCGAGTTATGGATGTCATTTGGGCCTATGGTTTAGAATCATAAAAGGACAACATTTGCAACCCAATATGAATAGGAAAAGGGCCAAATTACATTCACAACCCAATTCACAAATAGGGCCCAAACTAAGTGGGTGTAAAAGAGAAATATTTGTAGCAAAGCCCATCCAATTGAAGCCCAATAAGGCCCAAGTGACAGGGCCAAGTTGCTGCATCACCACCTTAATAAAATAAGGCTTGAAATACAAAAAAGAAGTCGGCCAAAAGTGGCCCTATAAAAGGGATCAAAAGCCAGCAATTTCAAGTCATTTATACAAAGCCAAAAATCAGACTTGTTTCCAAGTTTCTCCTTGCTCTCTCTTCACTTTGTAAAGCAGCCAAGGCACACCTTTAGGGTTCTTGAAGAGAACCTAATCCTTGAGTGCTAAGGTCAGTAAAAATACCTATGGTTTGGTATAATTTTTCCATGAAAAACATGAAGAGTATGCTGGTTGTACTTGTGCAGAAATTTGGGACAGCATGTGTTCCAAAGATTGTTGTCCACTTTCCTTGTTTATTAAGAGGATTTTCTCTTGTTTCTTGGCTGGATTATGAAGTAATATTTATGTTTTTAACAAGGCTTGGTTCTGTAGTGATGTAAGAAGGCTGCTGGACGATTTTTATCTTCCGCGAAAAGGAGTTCTTATATGATATCTTAATTGCACTCTTAGTAAGAATTTGTGGACTGAATATTAGGAATTGTTACCTCATGTTTTCCATCTACTTGGGGACTGTTTCAAGACTTTTTTAGGACTGTTTTTGTGTGTAAATATGTTGAGGACAGTTTGGTTGAGGATTGAAACTAATTGGGAATGGTTGACGCCGAAATGTAGCGAAAGGGCATAATGTTACATTGCCTACTTGCGTGTTTTGTAGAATTGTTGTATGTTGTACTTTATGCGCTGTTGTAACACTGTTATGGGACTAAAACAAATTGGATATGATATTTATATGAGTATGTGTATTATAAAATACGATTAGGGGTGGAAATGTTGAAAGAATACTCTTTAGTTACTAATTACGAGCTTGCTGCCCGGATATTATTTTTGGGTGGAATTGGACTACCAAGATGTGTTTATTAGCTGCTAATACTAGTTTTATCGCCTATTATATTGTAGATAAGTATTTGGAGGAAAAGGATACTACTCTGAGGTAATAATGACATAGTACAATGAGGTATGTAAGGCTACTTGATTTCCTATTACTTGACATGAAATCTAGGTTCTTTCTTGGTACATAAAGGCACTTACCAACTCCGACATAACTAATATTTGTGTCTCCACTCCTTACCATATTCATATGTTCCCATACATAGCCATTGTCAAATCCACATACGTACTTGGGTACCAAAGATACATGCGTTCCTTTTTACCAAATAAAGTCGATGTATTTTTTAATCTCCTTCACATTTCATTAGTTGTGTAACTCTCTTTACATTGTGGTATTATCTTGTGTGGTTGTTTATATGTCACATGCCCTTTCTATATTCCTACATCTCTAAATATTATGACCACCAAAAGAATCATGTCAAAAGTAAATAAAAGATAACTCAAAGTTGCTTATTAATGGGTGGCATCCCAGGGGTGGAAGAATCACCTAGCATGGGCCGATCCCATATTATGGGGGGTATCCCACGGGTGAAAGGAAAGCCTAGTGTGGGTCAATCCCGATATTGATTTACCACTGATCAGCTGCTCATTTACATGATACATTGTGCACAAATTATACAGTAAAGAAAGGTAAAGTAATAAAAAGACATAAAGTACATGATTCCACAATATGATTAAAGGTGGTCTTTTTATCCTTGCACACCAGCGTGTGATTTTATTTGAGTTCTTATTTCATATACAGTATTTCCTACCTTACATATTCAGTACATTATCTCGTACTGACGTCCCTTACGGGGGACCTACATTTCATGCTGCATGTACAAAAGCTACTAGATCTCCCCAGTAGGAGTACAGGACTTCCAGCTGCTATTATTGAGCTCTAGGTTGCCTCGGGGCTTTGTGTGTCTATAGCTTATGTTTTGTATTGTATATTTGGTCAGGAGGCGGGGTCTGTCCCGACCCATATAGATATTATTCCTTACCTAGAGGCTTTGTAGACTATATAAAGCAATGTGTGGTCAAGTATCGTACTTTAGACATCGTGGCACCAACGGCCTAGTCCTATACATTTCCTTTTGGCTTGTTAATAATGTTTACTCTTTTGGAAAGCATGTTGAATATGGAAACCTCTTATAATATTCATAGAAAGTGTATGGTTATATGTCGGTTCTCCCGAGCCTTGTCAGCAACTGGTGCTAGTCCGCCTATATGGGACTTAGGGTGTGACACTCTTTCTAGTCATTTTAAACTTGAGAAAAAATTAATTTCCTAAGGCTCTTTCTTTGCCCTCTCTAGGTTTGTACAATAGCCCAACACCTCTAGGGTTCCTAATATTTTTAAGTTAAAGGTAAGTTAAATTACTTATGGTTTTAGCTTATTTCTTTCATGTAATCTTATGGAATTATGTTCTATAAGTTTGAGGTGTAATTATTTCTTAAAATTTGTCCAACTTTCTTTCAAACCTTTCTAAGAGACATCTTTTTGTCCTTTAGTTGTAGTTTGAAGAAGAGTTTACATTCTTGAAGCACAAGGTTGAGGGGAGACATTTAAAGCAATCTAGGTAAGGTTACTACCCTTCTACTTTCCAATCCTTAGGGATACGTTTTGGAGGAAGATTTATGTGTTCTTTTAAAAAAAATCCATGAATAGTGATGAGCCCTTGAATTAAATATTCACTGATTTGATGAAGGATATGTTTGGGCTATTTAATGTCTTTTTTATATGTAATGTTGATGTGGGCAAGTTGGGGTGATTGTGGCAAGGGGTGTATGAAGTTACATTTATGTATAAACGAATGGTGTGGTAGTTCCCCATTAGTGTGCGGGTTGTGTGGACTACTGTTCATTAATATTTAGCTACCATTTTATGAGGCCCATGATGCAGTTTACTAACATTAGCCTAATCATAGTTTATATTGTACAAATAACTCCATAAAGGAAGGTTGGAATGTGGTAGTTACGTTGCTCCAGAAATAAGGTATGTAAGACTATCCAATTCCATATTCTTGGGCATGAAACCTAACACTCATGTCACTATCAACCAGTGAACTTCTCAAGTGCTATTCTAATAGACGTAGTGATGTTTGTTAGTAAACTTTTAATTTGCTCTTCCAAGTACTAGCATGATGAGCCTACATTCATTCGTGAAGTCAATTCTGTCATTTAAACCCCTATGTACTACATTGATATCAGATGTGATTCTTATAAATTGGGTTAATGCCCTAAGAAACCATTGCCATGCCATACATTTAGGGGTACATAGACCCAAAGATCCATATATTATCATGACTACCAAAGTAACAATCTCAAAGTATTAAAACAATTACTTGAGCAGTGTTCACCAAGTTGGTGGCATCCTAGGGGCAAGATCCTAGCATAGGTTGATATCTCTTGGTTCATAAGGGTGGAAGCCTAGGGGCGATTAAAATTATGAGGATAGCATACCGGGGATTAAAATTCGTAGCATGGGTCATCCTCTCTTATCGTTGATCAGCTGGTGAATTGTATTACATGCCTAAAAAAAATTATAAAGCACTAAAGAGTATGAAAAAATATAATGTGCATGGTTTGAGAAGTACAAAAAAGGTAGTCTTTTATTATGATCAGTGCATTTATATATTGCTTCTTGACTTTACTTAAGTTCTCATTTTACATATGTTATTGCTTCACATATTCAGTATGTTATTTCGTACAGACATCCCTTTTGGGAAATGTTGCAATTCATGTTGTGGGTACAAGTACTCTAGCTAGTAGCCAATGTAGGCACATCTGACACTCAGCTGCTTTTGGTGAACTTCAACTTTATTCGCGGCTTTACTAGGTTTATAATATATGCATTTTGGTATTGTGTTATAGTTCAAAGTAAGGTGGGGCCTATAACGACCTACATTATCATATAGAGGTTCTGTAGACTTATTGTATGTAGTTCAGTCTCATTTTCTCTTTCAATAGTTATGGCCTAACGACCAAGTCTAGTATGTACTTCTTAGTGCTACCTATTTCTTTCTCTAATCTAAATAGACATTATAAACTTGTCACTGCTTTGTAGTTGTCATAGTCATATTCTTAATAAACACAGTTTATATGTTGGTTCTCTCGAGCCTTAAAGGCATTGAGTTCATGTCCATCTTTATAGGTTTGGAGGCGTGGCAAAATTGGTATCAAGGTCGCTTATTGTAGGGATCTACAAAGTCGTGTTTATGTTGAGTATTGCTTGTGGGTGTGTTGTGCACCACATCTATATACATGGGCTACTAAACATTTAGGAGTTTCCTCTTTTATTTCATTTCCTAGATCGTGCCATAGAGCCATTATCGTACGTGGATTATATCTAACCCTTAAATTGTTTGTTTTATATTTAGCAAACGATGCCAATCACCGGGAGAAAAAGTAGTGTAAGAAAATAGATTTATGAGAAGAGACCAGCCAATCACGAGCTAGACCCAATCAAAGTGAGATTCAAGATGAGTCTTTATCACATAGATCCCTGACTCCTCCACCACCAGAGGAGCTAAGGAGTCCAACATTACCTCAAGAGCCTTATATTAATGCTACTGAGCATGATTTAAGGAATGCGGTCTAGTTATTGACTCCTATAGTTGTTGGTTAACGTCAAAAGCAAAAAGGCCCAGTTGTGGATATTGGTGGTGTATATAGGGCAACTAGCATACGAATATGTGACTTTAATAATATGGATTCTCCTTCATTCACCGAGCCAGATCCTAATGAAGATCTACAAAACTTTATTGACCAAATCCAAAGGACCTTGGGTGTTATGTTATAAACTGTAAAGAAGCCTTTGAGGTAGCAATATATTGATTAAAGGGTGTATCTATATAGTGCTATTAGGCATGAAAGCAATCTAAGAATATAAATATGCCTCTAGCTATTTGGAAAGAGTTCAAAAAGGCATTTTTTGTCCACAATCTTCCATTAGAGATTCGAAAGGCCCATGTAGATCAATTCTTAAATCTCCACTTAGGTAGTATGATAGTGAGATAATATAGTCTCAAAATTAACTCCTTGGCTAGGTATGCTTCTAATGTGGTTGCTAATATGGAGGATAATTTCATTGATACGTAGATAGAGTAGATTCAAATCTCGTTAGAGATTGTACCATTTCTTCCTTGAATAAAGTCATAGAATAGCAAGGATGCAAACTTTTGCACGAAAGATGAAGGATCAAAGGCAAAGAAGAAGGATACGAGAGTCAAAAAGAGCACAATGCAAGAGTGCTAGATCTATTAGGCAGTTTACACCATCCCAAGGTGAGTTTAGGCCTCGACTTTCTAATAGACTACCAAGGCCAACATTTTTCTACTCTACAGCAAGTGCTCCACCCTAATATCAAGGGTCTAAGGGCAACCAGTTTGGGTAATAGGGTGAAATACAAGGTTCATGAATAGTAAAGGACCAAGTGAAAGGGATTGTGAGCCAATCAAGACCACCTTGATAGGCTTGTAAGCATTTGAGAAGGACTTATCTAGGGGCATGTCGGCTTGGGAAAATTTTTTGTCTTTGGTGCATACACTGGGTTATATGATTAGAATTACCCTCAAAAGGATGTCGAGGGTATGGTCCAACCTATTGGATCGGTTGTTCATCATCATCGATAGTGGCTTCGTTAGGTAGGGGTCCATAATTGTCAATAGGTCACGGTAGAAGAGTTAGAGGAGCAGTAAATTCTAGTGGAGCTCAAAATCGAAGGTACGCTCTAGGATATCAGCAAAATTCTAAAGCTTCCCCTGATATGGTTTTAGGTACGTTGTCCATATTTTCACACATTGTATATGCATTAATTGATCCAGGATCTACTCTATCATATGTTACTCCATTGATTGTCGAGAAGTTCAAAAGAGTACAAAAATCATACACTAATTGGTGAGTCTATATAGCTAGAAGGGTCTATCATAATTTCTTAGTAACTATTTAAGATCACGACACATTAGTTGACCTTGTGGAGCTAGAAATGTTAGATTTTGATGTTATAATGGGTGTGAAATGGTTGGCTTCTTGTTATGCAAAGGAGGATTACCAAACTAAGATGGTGCAGTTCTATTTTCCAAAGGAGGTGATCCTTGAGTGGAAAAGTAATATTGGGGCACCATGAGGTGACTTTATTTCCTATATTAAGGCAAAGAAGATTGTCACAACCCAAAATGGATCGTAACTAAAGGAAGAGGAAATAGAGCAAAAATCATCTCAACATAAAATAAACATCCCAAAATCTAGAGTCATTAGCACAAGAGCATCTAAAGTAAGTGTACTAAGACATAATAGACTATCTTGAGAGGACCAAAAAATTGTCTCATAACAACTGATACAAGTTTGAGATATAAAGAATATAAAAGAAAAACTCAAGATGCACGGTAACGCAGAATCTGAGCCTCACGGATGTGATAAGGATGGATGAGTAGTAACTTTGCTAGAGTGATCAACTATCCTGTGAAGGTCCCTATACTTGAAACAAAGTAGGTTTAAGTACTCAAAAATATAACCATAGGTTCAACCAATTAGGTAAGAGAAATCAAAATAATCATGCAAAAATGAAGAACCCTATCCCTGCATCCAAAACGCCTATTACACAATAATAATGAGGTAAGATATCCTCAGTAACCGATAATATCATATAACCATAATGTGAATGTAATGTTTTATGGACCCATATTTTTCGAGCGTCTTTACCGAAACTCTTGGTACCCTCTAGAGCAAAACTGCCAGGCATCGCTCCACGGAAGGCCCACACGAGCCATGTGAAGTCTGTGTGGCCTTCCATGGAGGGACATATGGTCCAGCTCACGACAGGAGGAAATGAGATGGGGGGACACTTCGAGCCAAGTGAGTGCAAACGACCACTCACACACTCGTGTGATGTACCACAGGCCATGTGGCCCTCCGTGTAACTCGCTGCGTAAAATTTTTCTAAGTATGGAAGTACCATCTCGTATCTTTTGTCGTGTGGAAATTATTTCAAGTAGTATCACACGATTCATGTAAAAACCCGTGTAGCGTCACACGGGCTGTGAAGTTTTCCGTGTGGTACCCCTTAGCCTCAAATAAATTCCCAACATTGGCACTGTAAAATTGTCTGAGTGACGGTTCACAGTCACTTTTCATGGTTCGTGTGACGTCTCACAGACAGTGTAGGAAACTGTATGGACCTGACGGTTCCAATTTTTTCCTCGTTTAATTAATGGCATTTACGTAATTTTAGGTTATTTTAATTATGAATTATGACCTTTTACCTATCCTAAACCCCTAATTCAGCTGGCATCCCTCCACTCTTAATTCATTCTCCTAAAACCTTCTACCCCTTATGAGATCACCTCCCAAATACTCTCTACTCTTTCCTCTAAAGATTCAAGGCTAGGGTTAGTTGAAGTCCGAATTCAAGCTAAGTCCTTCCCCAAATTCAGCTCCTCAATCAAGGTATGTGGGATTGATTCTTGGTCCCTTTCAACCAAGAAGACTCAAAAGTCTTTCATTTGATTTCATGAATCTTAATTAACTTTAAATATGGGTTTTAATCATTTGATTTTATTAAATCCAATTGATATTTGTGTTGTATATTTCCTATGATTTTAAAATACTTTGATCACTATTAAAATGACTTACATTGAGGCATGAAGTTATGAACATGCATGTCCCCTTTTTAAGTTGATTTATGAATGGGTGAATTAAATTATAATTTAGATGTTGATTTAATTATGGATTTATTCAATTTCATATTATGATGTCGATCTTAACTTGAATCTATGTTACCCATGTTATTCTCATATCATGTGTTGCATTTGCATTCATGGACATTGCTTTATATGGAAATTATGAAGTGGGTCAAGCCCAATAATGTTTTATGAAACGAATATGATATAATTTTGATAAGGTATTGTTTATGACAAGAATGTGATCACAAATATGTCTTATGATTAAGGCTCTTAGAGAATCTCGGTTGCTGGCACCATTTTGTATATGTGAAAGAGTTATTCCTTGCATAAGTATCATGATTATGACTTATGATTCGGCACTTGAGCTTAAATGTGCATTGAATGGTTATGAAATGAATTACGGTTTGAAATGAATATTATATCTCCTAAAAGCACATACAAACATAAGTATTCTCTTGGGATGCCGACTTAGCACCGATGGAATGGGGGCGTTAAGGCTATCCCCAAGGGCCCTCTCCTTTTCCTCGAACCTTGTGCCTAGCATAGGTTATGAGAATCCTATCCGGAATGGGACAGGATCCTGTAAGGAAGGGGGCTTCATATGAAATGGGATTTAGATACTTGAGGCTTGCTTAAGGACTACATGTTACTATTTGTATGTCCTTCCTGAACCGATGATGTGGATTTATATACTTGAGGCTTTCTTAGGGACTCTCGGGTTCCTATTCACCATGTCACATCTACCTCCTAGTCCCCGTTCGTGACAAAAGATGGTATCAAATCCCTAGGCTTATAAATGATCTTCGGAGTCCAACATGCCGCGTCAAGTAAAGTCCTATTCATGGGTGTGAAGTGCACCATACTTATGAGTGGGAGGCTATGAAGGAGTTCTAGGAATTGCGTCACTTCTTTATGCCTTATGTCGTGCTCTGACTCGTATATTTGGTTCCCTTATCTTGACAGTGTCGTTGCTCCATTTCAGAAGATGCCTCAACGAAGACCGCTTCTACCAAGGCCGGCTCCAGCTAATGAGGACCACGCACCCCAAGTGCCTATGGATGAACCAATGTCAAATGGTGAATTTCGTACAGATTTTGCCATACTTGCCCAAGTGGTGACCTTGCAGACCATAGGCTAACCTCCCACGGGATCCTATACCAGCTTCTAGGATGAGGGATTTCACCTGAATGAATCCTCCAGAGTTCTATGGGTCAAAGATTGATGAGGATGCCCAGGAGTTCATCGATGAGCTCACTAAGGTATTAAACGTTATGGGTGTCACTTCTGGGAGAAGGTAGAGTTGGCTGCCTATCAATTGAAAGATGTGGCTCAGGTGTGGTACACTTAATGGGCTATGGAGAGGACCTGTGGTGGTGATGTCAATTGGTAAGAGTTCAAAATGGCTTTCCTGGATTGTTTCTTTCCACTTGAGCTCAAGGAGGCCAAGATGACTAAATTTATCAACTTCAAGCAGGGAGGAATGAGTGTGAGGGACTATGCCCTCAAATTCATAAAGCTCTCCAAGTATGCTCCGTCACTTGTGGCTTACCCCCGTGCAAGGATTCACAAGTTTATTTCTTGTATCTCTGACTTGCTTGTGAAAGAATGTTGTACCGCCATGCTCATATAGGATATGGATATCTCTAGACTCATGGTGTATGTTGAATAGATCCGAAGGGAGAAACTCAAGGAGAGGAGGATGCACGACCCTAAGAGGGCCCATTTTGATGGTGGATATTTCGGCTCTTAGGGTGGCAAATTTGGACGTTACCAGCAAGGCCAAGGTTCAGGAACTCAGGTTACTAATGTTTGGGTACCACATCCTAGGGGACCAGTAGGTGGTGGGATAGGACATCATCTGTGTGGCAAGTGTAGAAAACCCTACACGGGTGCTTCTTGGAGGGATTTGGGTGCTTGCTTTGGGTGTGTTTACAAGAACCACAAGGTTGCTGATTGTCTTAGATATGCACATAGAGGCCAAGGTTGGGTGGCTCAAGGTGGCCAGGGTTAACAAAGAGCTCCCCAAGGTGTTTCCCCAAGGAACAATTGGTTCCATGCACTACATGGTCGTTAGGATGTCGTGACTGGTATGTTAAAAGTCTTTGATTTTGATGCTTATGTTTTTCTTGATCCAGGTGGAAATTTGTTATTTGTAACTCCTCTGTTGGATGTTAATTTTGGTTTGAGTCCCAAGATTGTAAGGGATCCCTTCTCAGTTTATACTCTTGTGGGTGAGTCTGTTATTGCACATAGAGTCTATCATCGTTGCCCTGTGTCTATGTTGCACAAAACATTTTCGTGTGATCTTGTGGAACTTGAGTTGTCGACTTCGACGTGATTCTTGGGATGGATTGGTTGTATGCATCATATGCCTCTATAGATTGTACAACTCGGAAGGTCAAGTTCCAACCTCCTAGTGAGCCTGTTCTTCAATGGAAGGGTACTAACTCCTCTGTCAGTGGTTCGTTTATTTCCTACCTTAAGGAATAGAAGATGATCTCTAAAGGGTACATTTATCATACTGTGAGAGTCAAGGATATGGAGTCCGAAGTACCCACTCTTAAGTCGGTTCTTGTGGTGAATGATTTTTCAGATGTGTTCCCCGAAGACTTGCCAGGCATTCCTCCTGAAAGGGAGGTAGACTTCAGCATATATCTTCTCCCGGATACTTAGCCTATCTCTATTCCCCCTCATCGTATGGCACCGATAGAGTTAAATGAATTAAAAGAGTAGTTAAAGGATTTGTTGGAGAAGGGTTTCATTCGGCCCAGTATATCGCCGTAGGGTGCTCCAAAGTTGTTTATAAGAAAGAAGGACGAATCTATTTGGATGCGTATTGATTATAGGCAAATGAATAAGGTGACCATTAAGAATAAATACTTGTTGCCTAGGATTGATGACTTGTTTTTCCAGCTTCAAAGGGCTTCTCATTTCTCAAAGATTGATCTTCATTCTGGGTATCATCAATTAAAGTTTAGGGAGTGTGACATTCTTAAAACAGCTTTTTGGACGAGGTATGGGCACTTTGAGTTTGTGGTGATGTCGTTTAGCCTAACCAATACTCCTGTCGTGTTCATGTACATAATGAATAGGGTGTTTAAGCCACTCTTGACAGATTTGTGGTGGTCTTCATTAACGACATTCTCATTTACTCCCGAAATGAGCAGGAGCATGGGGATCACTTGAGGATGGTCCTCTAAACTTTGAGAGAGATGAAGTTGTATGCCAAGTTTAACAAATGTGAATTTTGGTTGGGCGAAGTGGCTTTCCGTGGATATGTGGTGTTCAGTAAGGGTATCAAGGTGGATCCGAAGAAGACCAAGGCCGTGAAGAATTGGCCCAGACCGTTGAATCCTTAAGATATTCAAAGTTTTCTAGGGCTAGCCAGATACAATAGAAGGTTTGTTGAGGGTTTCTCATCTATTACATCTCCATTGACTAAGTTGACCCAAAAGAAGGCTAAATTTGTGTGCTCGGATGAATGCGAGTAGAGTTTCCAAACTTTAAAGGATTGGCGTACATCGACTCCCGTCTTAACCTTAGCAAATGGCGTGGAGGGATTTGTGGTGTATTGTGATGCCTCGCGGATTGGATTGGATTGTGTACTTATGTAACATTGTAAGGTAATGGCATATGCATCAAGGCAATTGAAGGTGCATGAACGTAATTACCCAACCCACGACCTTGATTTGGCGGCGGTAGTGTTCACCTTGATGATTTGGAGACATTATTTGTATGGGGTTCAAGTTGATGTGTTCACTAATCACAAGAGTTTGCAATATGTATTCACCCAAAGGGATCTCAATTTGAGGCAAAGGAGGTGGTTGGAACTCCTAAAGGATTACGACATGAGTGTTCTTTATCATCCCGGCATGGCCAATGTTGTGGCCGATGCTCTTAGTAGGCTATCTATGGGGAGTGTGGCACATAGTGGGGAGGAAAGGAAGGAGTTAGCAAGGGATGTTCACCGATTAGCTAGGTTGGGTGTCAAGTTGGCCGATTCAAGCGATGGTGGTATCCGTGTTCAAAGTGGGGCAGAATCTTATGTGGTGAATGATGTAAAAGCTAAGCAAGATTTAGACCCATCATTACTTGAATTGAAGAAGTTGGTTGCCGAAAAAGAGATCGAGGTGTTCTCCCAAGGGGGAGATGTTATGCTCTGGTACCAAGACCGGCTTTGTGTTCTGAATCTGGATGATCTTAGAAGGGTGATTATAAGTGAGGCTCACAACTCTCATTATTCTATTCACCCAGGGCCTACCAAAATGTATCAGGATTTGAAAGAAAGGTATTATTGGCATGGTATGAAGAAAGACATCGCTAAGTTCGTATCTGAATGCACGAGTTGTCAACAAGTGAAGGTAGAGCACCGAAGGCCCGGTGGCTTGGCTCAAGACATTGATATTCCCACATGGAAATAGGAAGATGTAAACATGGATTTTGTGGTTGGTTTGCCTCAGACACAAAGGCAATTTGATTCCATTTGGGTTGTCATTGATTGGATGAGGAAGTCGGCTCATTTCCTATAGGTCAAGATTACCTTCGACGCCGAAAATTATGCAACGTTGTATATCTAAGAGTTGGTGAGGTTGCATGGTGTGCCTAGGTCAATTATACCGGATTGTGGTACCAAATTCACTTCCTACTTTTGGAGATCATTTCACAAGGGACTTGGAAATAAGATTACGGTGAGCATCACTTTTCATCCTCAAATCTATGGGAAAGCTGAAAGGACTATTCAAACCTAGGAGGATATACTGAGGGATTGTGTGTTGGATTTTAAGGGCAACTGGGATGACAATCTTCCACTCATCGGATTTTCTTATAATAATAGCTTCCATGCTAGCATCGGTATGTCTCTATTTGAGGCCTTATATGGGAGAAGGTGTAGGTCACCAGTAGGGTGGTTTTAGTTGGGAGAGATGGCACTAGCTGGAAAAGATCTAGTGGTAGAGGCCTTGGAAAAGGTGAAAGTGATTAAGGAAAGCTTAAAAACATCCCAAAGTCATCAAAAGTCTTATTCGGATTTTAGGAGGAGAGATCTTGAGTTTCGTGTCAGTGATTGGGTATATGTGAAGGTTTCCCCTATGAAGGGCATGATGCATTTTTGTAAGAAGGGCAAGGTAAGCCCCCGATATGTTGGCCCTTATAAGATCGTTGAGCGGGTTGGAGGTATGGCTTATAGGTTGGAGTTGCCTCCAGACTTGAGTTCCATTCACCGAGTCTTTCATGTGTCTATGTTGAGGAAGCTAATTTCTGATCCTAGCAGCATTGTACCCTTTGAAGGGATTGAGGTTGAAGAAAACTTGTCTTATGAGGAAATCCCGGTGAGATCTTGGATAGGCAAGTAAAGCGGCTTCTTAACAAGGACGTGGCTTCGGTGAAGGTGCTTTGTAGAAATCAACATGTGGATAGTGCTACTTGGGAGGTGGAGCTGGACATGGTGATGCGGTACCCTCATCTTTTCCAATCTACTCAAGCCTAAAGTACTAGGTTCTCCCCTTTCTAATGGTCTCATTTCTTTCCCTCTTGAGTCTCATGGCATGACATGCATACATGTGCACAAAAATGATTTTTAGGATGTTTTGAATAACTTGAATACGATTTTGGTATGAGTTTAAAGGCTTTATGATTTTTCAAACAATGAACTATGCATTGTACCATATGTTCGGGTGTTTCATTTTCTATCTAAAGGCTTTCAAGCATTGCTCTTGCACATTCGGGGATGAATGTTCCCAAGGGGGAGATGATGTAAGGACCCGAATTTTTTGAGTGGCTTTACAGGACCTTTTGGTACTCTCTAGAGCAAAACTGCCAGGCATCGCTCCACGGAAGGCCCACAGGGGCCGTGTGAAGCCACACGGACCGTGTGTCACCCCGTGGAGGGACACTTGGTCCAGCTCACGATAGGGGGAAATGAGACAAGGGAAACTTTAGGCCAAGTGATGGCACAAGGCCACTCACACGGTCCGTGTGATGTGTCACAGGACATGTGACCCTCCGTGTAACTCACTACATAAAATTTTTCTAAGTATAAAAGTACTGTCTCGTAATTTGTCATACGGAAATTAATTACAAGTACTATCACACGGTTTATGTCACGACCTATTTAGCGTCACACGGGCTTGAAGTCGTCCTTGTAGTACCCCTTAGCCTCGAATAAATTCCCAGCATTGGCACTGAGAAATTGCCTAAGTGACGGTTCACAGTCGCAACAGTTCGTGTGATGTCTCATGGACCGTGTAGAAAACTATATGGACCTTACGGTTCCAATTTTGCCCATTTTATTAATGGCATTTATATAATTTTGGTTTATTTTAATTATGAATTATAACCTTTTACCTAACCTAAACCCTTAATTCAACTTACATTCTCCCCCTCTTAATTCATTCTCCTAAAACCTTTTACCCCTTATAAGATGACCTCCCAAATACACTCTACTCTTCCCTCTCAAGATTCAAGACTAGGGTTAATTGAAGTCCAAATTCAAGCTAAGTCCTTCCCCAAATTTAGCTCCTCAAACAAGGTATGTGGGATTGATTCTTGGTCCCTGTCAACCAAGAAGAACCAAAAATCCTTTCAATTGATTTCATGAATTTTAATTCACTTTAAATATGGGTTTCCATTATTTGATTTTATTAAATCCAATTGATATTTGGGTTGTACATTTCCTATGATTTTGAATTACTTTGATCACTATTATGCTGATTTACATTGATGCATGAAGTTATGAACATGCATGTCCCCTTTTTAAGTTGATTTATGCATGGGTGAATTATATTATGATTTAGATATTGACTTATTTGTGGATTTATTAAATTTCATATTATTATGTCGATTTTAACTTGAATTTATGTCACCCATGCAATTCTCACATCATACATTGCATTTGCATTCATGGACATTGTATTATATGGAAATTATGAAGTGGGTTAAGCACAATTATGTTTTATGAAACGGATATGATATAATTTTGATAAGGAATTGGTTATGACAAGAATGTGATCACAAATATGTCTTATCATTATGGCTCTTGGACAATCTCGGATGCTTGCACCATTTTGTATATGTGAATGAGCTATTCCTTGCATAAGTATCATGATTATGACTTATGATTTGGCTCTTGAGCCTAAATATGCATTGAATGGTTACAAAATGAATTACAGTTCGAAATGAATATTGTATCTCTTGAAAACACGTATATGTATAAATATTCTCGTGGGATGCTAACTTAGCACCGATGGATTGAGGGCATTAGGGCTATCCCCAAGGGCCCTCTTCCTTTCCTCGAACCATGTGCCTAGCATGGGTTATGAGAATCCTATCCGAAATGGGACAGGATCCCATAAGGAAGGTGGCTTCATACGAAATGGGATGGGTTCCCGTAAGTTGAAGTGTTATGTGATATGATATGCTACATGAGAAATCCTTGCCAAAATGGGACTAGTTCCCATAAGGAGGTTGCTTCATATGAAACGAGACGAGTTCCCCTAAGTTGAAGTATGGTTTATCTTTGGCAAGTAGACCACCTCTGTACTGGTGAGGGGTTTTCATCGGGATCACAAGTAATAGCTCGCTTGGTCTTACTCATGTCGGTTGAGGTCACATCCCCTTTATATATGCGCATCATTTCATTCATGCATCACGAATTTCATGGCATCTTTTATATTTCTCCCTTGATTATTTGATTCTTTCTATATTATGTGCCCTTGTCATCTAACATTGAAATGCAGGTTGATAAGTCATATGCCTTGCATGCCCCCATACTTAGTACATACAAATGTACTAACGCATACTCTATCCCTACATGGTTTTATCATGTAGGGGCCAAGAACTTCGAGGATCAACCGTTTGATGACTAGTCCGATCCAGAAGAGCAATTGTGGTGAGTCCCATTCTCCAAGGACAAGCCCTCTTCCTTTACCTTTACTACCTTCGAGTTCCTTTCTCATTGAGGGTGAGCCCAGAACATGTCATGGCCTTCGTTCCATCTTGATTAGAGGCGTTAGTTTGAAGATATGTAGACTCCTTTGAAATTTTTATGTTATGTGTGGTATCCGGCTTATATATTCGTTGGATTGATTTATGGGAAATTCCTATTTGGCTATATGGATATTTTGGTGTTGAAATGTGGAAAGTTCCTAGTTCCGTATTTCCCCCATAGCGTGGATCCTATTCTCCCGCCCCTTAGAACTACGTGTTATTGTTTTTATGTCCCACCTGAACCGATGATGTGGATTTAGATACTTGAGGCTTGTTTGGGGACTACAGTGTTCCCATTTGCCGTCTCACATCTAGGCCCTAGTCCCAGGTCATGACAAATGCACAACTCGTCAGTCCGAATACCGAGTGTGTCACAGCCTTGCCACCTGCCAGTGGTAAAGGTAACATAAAAGTGCCACAACCTTGCCACCTGCCCATCTTCAAGGGATATCAGAATGCCAAGTCACCATCACCTGCTCGTGCTCATGCTAAATGAAGAATGAGTCTCACCCTTGCCTCCTTCCCAAGTCAAGTGTGTGGTACGAATGGTAAGCATAATGTCGTTGCCTCCACCTAGGTCAAAGGTTGTTACAAGCAACAGACAATAGGATGTATCCAATGGTGTAACCCAGATATCCATGTAAACATGTAAAATAGCATTAAAACATGAATACTGATGCATGAAACTCGTAATAATAATATATACACAAGAAATAATATCGAGTGTCACCCCTAATATCCAAACGATCGTCATGTTTTAGGTCATCATTATTAATGATACCGCACCTAACTCATCCCAATAATATAAGAATATCAATAATACCCAAACCATCGTCAGGAGTATCAATAATATCTGACCTTACTCATCCCAATAATATAAGAATATCAATGATACCACACCTAACTCATCTTGAAAATACAAGTATATCAATAATACAAGACCTAACTCATCCAAAAATACAAGTATATCAATAATACGAGACCTAACTCACCACAATTGGTCTTACAAGTTTCATTTAGTCACATATGATCAGAGATCATCATATTTCATCTCAGTTCGTCAATAGGATCAAAATTATATCACAATTTGGCTCAATCGAAATTTAATTTATATAAATATCCCAATACATCAACTCAATTACACAATTATCCATCTAAATCTCATAATTATCACACGAACATGATAAATAACTCAAGCCCAGTCCCAAAAGGTTAGTTGAACCTACCTTAATGTCAAAATTGCACATGGATAAGCTTTAGATCACTTGAATCCACAAATCGATCCCCCAATTTGATCAACTACTATCAGCAATAGATGCTACCCATCTCGAGAAGCATTTTGATACCCATATTTGCATGAATTGGGCTTAGGGCAAAAGATTTAAATTTAGGGCTAAAATGTGAAGATCCCGAATTTGAAAATAACATCAAAATCAAGTTGTACATGAAAAATGGAGTTCATGGGTGAAAATCGCATTAAAATCAAGCTTAGATTGAATGAGAAATTAGCATTTAATGTGTGAAAATCATGTTCAAAAAATCCCCCATTTTGTTTGTTCGATTTCATGAATTTAATGACAAAAGACATGAAAAATGAATAGTTTAGTGTTGGAAACACTTACACCAAAGAAATCTGTGAAGACTGTTCTTCAAGATCACCTCAAAAAGCTTGGAAGTTCTAACATCGATTAAAAATGGTGTTTTACGAGTTTAAAACTGTCCAGGTAACAAATACTCTCCGCGACCGACGAGCCCATCCTAAAACGCAAAGGGTAAGTAGGCCTCTACTAAGGGAACGCAGGACAATGTTCGCGAACACGGAGAACAACAGTATCAATACCTTCGCGAATTCAGAGGCTTCTCCACTAACGCAAATTAGGAATGCACCGACACCAGATATCGCCAAAACCTAGCAATGCAAAGTCCTATTCCCCACTCGAAATGGACCCTCCAAGCTCATCCGAAAATAGAATTTAACAAACCCAATATGTATCCATACCAGAAACAGCGATCCACACTCAATAGAATAATCATAAATTAGTTTCATGGCCTCCTCGCCACATTTACCAATAAAAATCAATAAATCTAGTTTAAAACTCAAAATACCAAAAACAAACTGCCCTCAGCAACTCCAAATATTATTACGAGACCATTTCTAGTGTTAGTTTTACCATGTTGAACTACTAGAACAGCAGGAATTCCGATCCAAGATTCCAAACTCCGGATATTGACCAAAGTCAAACTTCGCTTCCGTAAACGACTAAAATCACAACTTTGGGCCAAAAAAACCTCATTTTTAACTCTGAATTTAGTTCTATAACTTCTCATAGTTCCATATCAATGTTCTGGAGCTAATTGAATCAATGGATCCAAAATGTGAAACTGAAAAATTAGAAAGATACAAAAACTCACTTTTCAACAACTTCAAAAAGTGCCAAAACTCATATTTTTAACTTTTTAAACTCAAGACTTCAATTACAACCATACAGATCGTTCAAATTAGGACCAAAGAAACTTACAAAAGCATAAAATAGTAATTTTCACAGATAAGGAAAAATATGACCAACCATGTCATCACATCATTTACCAATAAAGATAATGATCAGTTCGAACATAAAGGAAAAGGAAGTACCTAAAGCCTCAAAAAGGCTGGGATATCTTGCCCGCATGTTAGACTCCAACTCCCAGAAGCCTCATCAATAGAGCGATGCCTCCACTAAACCTTCACAAAAGGTATATCTTTGGATATCAATCTCCAGACCTGTCTGTCCAATATAGCTAAAGGCTCCTCTTCGAAGGATAAATCTGGACCCAATTCAACAGAGCCATAAGAGATCACATGGGATTCATCAGGAATGTACCGAAGGAGCATAAAACCAAAAAAAAAGGATGAAGTGATGATAATCTCGGTGGTAATGCTAGATCATAGGCAACCTCACCAACTCTCCTAAAAATCTCAAATGGGTTGCAGAATCATGGATTGAGCTTGCCCCTCTTAAAAAATGTCATCACACCCTTCATGGGTGAAACTTTCAGCCAAAACCATCACCAACAGAGACTCAAGAGGTCTAACCCTCCTATCAATGCGACTCTTTGGGTGACTCTAGGCTGTAAAAAGTCTACTTTGAATTAGTCAAACCCGATCTATGGAATCCTAAAGCAAATCTACACCCAACAACTCAACTGAAAATGAATCAAACCATCCAATTGGTGATCTAAACCTCCAGCTATACAAGGCCTCAAAAGGTGCCATCTGGATTCTAAAATTGTGACTGTTATTGTATGTACACTCTGCCAAAGGTAAGTTTTGGTCCCATCAGGCCCCAGAAGAAATGCTAGATCATAGGCAACCTCACCAACTCTCCTAAAAATCTCAAATGGGTTGCGGAATCATGGATTGAGCTTGCCCCTCTTAAAAAATGTCATCACACCCTTCATGGGTGAAACATTCAGCCAAAACCATCACCAACAGAGACTCAAGAGGTCTAACCCTCCTATCAATGCGACTCTTTGGGTGACTCTAGGCTGTAAAAAGTCTACTTTGAATTAGTCAAACCCGATCTATGGAATCCTAAAGCAAATCTACACCCAACAACTCAACTGAAAATGAATCAAACCATCCAATTGGTGATCTACACCTCCAGCTATACAAGGCCTCAAAAGGTGCCATCTGGATTCTAAAATTGTGACTGTTATTGTATGTACACTCTGCCAAAGGTAAGTTTTGGTCCCATCAGGCCCCAGAAGAAATAACACAGGCCCTAAGCATATCCTCTACCACCTAAATGGTGCGCCCAAACTGACCATCAGCATAACGGTTAAAGTTGAACTCAAATCCACTAAAGTACCCAAACCACGCTAAAGAGCCCGCCAAAAGTGAAAAGTAAACACATGCCCTCTGTCAGATACTATAGACACAGACATACCATGTAATTTAATAATGTCCCGAATATATAACCTAGCCCACTACTCTGCACTATAGCTAGTTTTCACCGATAATAAGTATGCCGACTTGGTTAATTGATCAACAACCACCCAAACTGAGTCCAAATTGCCCAAGTCCATTGACAAACCTATAAAAAAAACCCCATAGTTACTCTCTCCCACTCTCACTCAGGAATGGGCATCCTTTGCATTAATCCACTGGGCTTTTGATGCTCATACTTCACTTATTGACAATTCAAACACTTGTCCTTGAACTTAGCTATGTCTCCTCATGCCAAAACACCAATAATATTGTTTTAGATTATGATACATATTAGCCACACTCAAATGGATGGAATGTCAAGCATAATAGGCCTCACCTAATATCAATCTCACCCAATCCCTAACTTTAGGCATACAAACTCTACCATTAACACTCAAAATACCATCAAACACAATAATAGCCACTTTGAATTCTCCTTTCAACAATTTATTACGAATCAAGCACAATCTAGGATACTCAAACTGATTGGCATATATTTGATCAAGCAAAGAAGATCTGGCCTCAACAAAAGCCAAAATACTCTGAGAAAGGGAAATGTCGGCCATCTTTCTAGCAAGTGACTGAACGTCCAATGCAGAGGGCCTCTCCTTAACCTTTAAGAATTCCAAAACTCACCATACTAGTAGCCTTCCAATGCACAACATCTGCCACCATATTCGCCATCTCAAGGTGATGTAGAATAGAGATGTCATAGTCCTTAAGCAATTCCAACCACCAACGTTGTCTCATGTTAAGATTAGGCTGAGAAAAAATGTATTTGAAATTGCGGTGATCGGTAAAGATCTCACAAAGCACCCCATAAAGATAATTTCGTCTAAACATCAAGACGAACGCGACCGCAGCAAACTCTATGTCATGGTTAGGGTAGTTTATCTCATGCACTTTCAACTGTCTAGAAGCGTAGGCTATCACCTTTCCCCTTTTCATCAAAACACCACTCAAACCCACGCTAGAAACATCACAATATACCATAAGTAGGCCTCTCTCCTTAGGTAAGGGAAGAATAGGTGTTGAAGTCAATGAATCCTTGAGCTTTTGGAAGCTCACTATACAATCATCTGACCACTAAAATGCCATAGCCTTCTGAGTCAACTAGTCAACAAGGCTTCTATAGATGAAAACCCTAAAAAAAACAAAATAATACCCCGCTAAACAAATGAAGCTTCGAATCTCAATCAAGGAAATAGGCCTGGCCCACTCACGAACAGTTGCTACCTTGGATGGATTGGCCGTAATACCCTTTTTTGACACAACATGGCCAATAAATACAACAGACTCTAGCCAAAACTCAAACGTTGAGACCTTTGTATACAACTTCTCTTCCCTCGATCTCTAGAGTACGGTCATCGAGTGCTTAATAAGATCTGCCTCACTCTTGGAATAAACCGAGATTTCATCTATGAATACAATCACAAAGATGTCCAAATAGAGCTTGACCACTAAGTTCATCAACTCCATAAAAGCGTTTGAGGCATTAGTTAACCCGAATGATACGACCAGGAAATCATAATGCCCATAATGGGTCTTGAAAGTGTTCTTCGGGATATAAGACTCCCAAACTCTCAACGGATGATAATCGGACCTCAAGTTAATCTTTAAGAATACTGAGGTAGCCTGTAACTGGACATAAAGATCATCAATGCTTAGGAAGGGATATTTATTCTTGATGGTCACTTTGTTAAGCTGATAAGGGTCAATACACATACGCATGGTACCATCCTTCTTCTTCACAAATAATACAAGGTCACACCAGGCCAACAAGATACACTGAGAATAATAAAGCCTTCCTTCTTAAACTCCTTTAATTCTTTTGGAGCCATCTGACAAGGGGCAATACATATGGGCATAGTGCCCGGCTCCATATCAATAGTAAAGTCAATATTGTGATCCGGTGGAACACTAGGAAAATAAGTCGAAAATACATCCATAATCTCTCAACCAACCCTAGTCGTCTAGAATTATGGGGACTCCTGAGAAACACCCCAATCATGAGCTAAATATGCCAAACACCCTTTCCCCATCAGTCAACAAGCATGCATATAAGAAATAACAACCTTAGAACAGGAACTAGGTTCTCCAGTCCACACCAGCTGAGGCAAGTTAGGGTAAGAAAGGTCACAATCATTGCATGATAGTGTAGAGTAGGATGATAAGGTGATAACTAATCCATACCAATATCAAATCAAAGTCTACAATAACCAACAATATCATATCAACAATCGTATCTCTCCACATAAAAGTCAAAGTCTACAATATCCAACAATATCATATCAAATATCGTATCTCTCCATATAAAAGTCACAACACAACCTTGATATACCTGATTCACCACTAAAGATTCACCTACTAGGGTGGATACACACATTGGCTCAACAACTGGCTCACACATAATGTCAATATCAAAAGCAAAATAGGTCGACACATAGAAATAACTAAAGCCTAGATCAAATAAAATTGAAGCTGAATGATGGCGCACTAGAACCATACCTATGATGACTGCATCAGATGCCTCGTCCTCAGCTCTATCTGGGACCACATAAAAAATGCTACAACCACTAGTAGACTATGGGCCTTCACAAGCTACATCTCTCTCTGTACCATGACCTCCTCTAGCACCACCCCTTATGCCTAGAGAGGTGTCTCTACATGCTGCATAAGGTCCTAAAGCCTAAGTAGGACACACCCAATGTGGACAACAATTGGGGAAGTGCCCATCCTCATACAAAATTTAACAAGCCTTAGGGTCTCTCTCTTGAAATAACTATGCCGAATAAGCACAATCTCTAGCTGAACCAAGGGAGCTGTCATGGCCTGCCGGAGTAGGTCTATACCTGTCACTATTGTCGGATACTAGAAGAGCTACCTGAACTACCCTGCCCTGATGGCCTTGTCTTTGAAATCCTCTATCATGAGGCAGGGGTGCACTAAATTGACCATACTGATGGAATCTCTTCCTACTACCCTATCTATCTTTCTTGATGCGCTCTATCAAATGATCGTGATCAAAAACACTCTAAAAAGTGCCTCTAGCCAGTACCAAAGAAGCTTTAGCCTCCTATAAATACCCTGCAAACCCCTTGCTCAACTGTCAAATCCTCTCGAACTTAGTAGGAATTCGAGACAAGGCATATAAAAACAATGTGTAAAATCTAGACTCATAGTCACAAACAGGCATAGAACCCTGTTGTAACCTGTCAAACTCATCCCAGGGACTATCTCGGAGGCTATATCGCACAAATGTCTCCAAAAATATCTTTGTGAAATATGCCCATATCATGGCTATAGATCCAACGGGGTGGCGAGTCACAACTGTCCTCCACCATTTCTTGGCATGGTCGGTGAGCAAGCATGAAGTGTAGACAACCCCATGCAACTCGAGAATGCCAGGTTAGATAACCGTCCTTATAGTATGACAGAAAATCATAGGCTGTATTGCTATGGGTACTGTCAAATCGTGGACTAGCTAACCGTACAAACCTCCGAAAGTTATTTTAGCTCTATTGTAGTCATTCCTGGGCTGGTAGAAAATAGCGGCATCATAAACAAATGAGGTGCAATAGATGGATCGATAGCGAAACTCTAAAATTAAAAACCCTAACTCGGACTAGATGTCTGAGGCAAAACCATGGCAGTCATAGGAAAATTTGCTGGAACTGAAGAATGACCAACATGCATCATAACTGGCTCAGACAGGGCTATCAAAGGACCAACCAGTGTTTTATAAATAGGTATATCAACATTAGTTGGGGCAGAAGGTTCTCCATCAAATTTAGCCGGTACCCTCCAAGTAACTCTAGAACAGAGGGTGTAGTGTCTAGGGCTGACGATGGTAAGAAAGGATATGTAGGCCCCTCTTGCTCATAAGCAGGCTCCAGAGAAGTCAATCTAGTCTGCCTCTGGGGCGGAGCTACACCTCAAGAAATTCCTCGACCCCTGGCCCTATCCAAAACTCTGCCTTAACCTTGAGTGAGAGCCTCATCAGCTATCTTGAGCTCTCTCACTGATGACCGAATCTGGTAATCCATATCTGTGTAGAAAGAGTAGATTAGATACTTCCAAAGTGGGTGACACAAAGAAAAACACAAATAGAAGTAAGAAGTGAAAGCCTATTCCTATCAAGTATTACGTAGCCTCCAAAACATGGGTGTGTACATCTACACACTAATTCGAGAGACTCTATTGGACACCCTGCACTTGCCTCACGAGCCCAATGAACCTAGAGCTTTGATACAAAACATGTCCCGATCTATACTGGATTGTAACTAAAGGAAGAGATTAATAGAGCAGAATTAATCTCAATTTAACATAACAGTCCAAAATTCATATGTACAAGAGCATCTAAAGTAAGTGCAATAATACATAATCAACTATCTCAAGAGGAGTAAAAATTATCTCATAACATCTGATACAAGTGTGAGATAGAAAGCAAATAAAAGAAAAACTCAAGATCCACGATGACTCGGAATCTGAGCCACACCATTGTGATATGCATGGATGAGTATTAACTCAGCTAGAGTGATCAACTACCCTATATGGGTCCCTGTGGTCAATCTATAGGGAGGAAATAAAGTAAGTAGTTCACCGAAATGTACTTAGTATGCCCAACCGACTGGGTAAGAGAAATTGAAGCAAGCATGTAAAAATGAAGAACCCTATCCTTGCATCCAAAAAGGCTAGTACGCAATAAAATATACACAATAATAATGAGCTAAGATATTCTCAAGAACCCATAATGCCATATAACAATAATGTGAATATAATGCACAACTCATCCATTAGAATACTAAGTGTGTCATAGCCATGCCACCTACCCGTGGTCAAGGTAATGCCACAACCTGGCCACCTACCCATGGTCAAGGGATATCATGATGCCATGTCCTTTTTACCTTCCTATGGTGAAGGAATATGAAGTATGAGTCTCGCCCTTGCCTCCTGTGCGAGTCAGTGGGGTTGTACCAATGAGATACATAATGCCTTTGCCTGATACCCGGGTCAGGGGATGTTACAAGAAATAAACAATAGATGTAATTCAATGGTGCAACCCAAATATATATGTAACATGTAGAACAACATTAAAACAGAAAATATTGATGCATGAAACTCATAATAATCATAGATACTCAAGAAATAATATCGAGTGGCACATCTAATATCCAAACTATTATCATATTTTAGATCATCATAATTATATCAGTAGTGAAGTGTATCAATAGGATCAGACGTTACTCATCCCAATAATACAAGAATATCAATGATGTCGTACCTAAATCATCTAAAAAATCCAAGTATATCAATAATACTGGACCAAACTCATCCTAAAAATACAAGTATATCAATATTACATGACCTAACTCATCCTAACTGGTCTCACAAGTCTCATTAAGTCACATTTGATCTTAGGACTTCATTATTCCATCATATCTCATCTCAGTTAGTCAATAGGATCAAAATGTTTCATAATTCGGCTCAATCGGAATTACTTTTCTATCATTATTCTAACACATCAACTCAATTACACAATTATCCATCTAAATCTCATAATTATGTTATGAACATGAATAGGATCAATAACGCAAACCCAGTCCCAAAAGGTAAGCCTAACCTACTTCAATGCCGAAATAACACTCGAAAAAGCTTTCGATCAACTCAATCCACAAATTGATCCTTCAGTTTGATCAACTACTATAAACAATAGATACTACCCATCAAGAGAAGTATTTTGATACCCATATTTGCATAAATTAGGCTTAGAGGCATAATAATCAAATTTAAGGCTAAAATTTGAAGTTCTTGAAAACGCAAAATAATTTTAAAATCAAGTTCTACATGAAACAAAAAGTTCATGGGTGAAAATACTATTAAAATATAGTTTAAATTGAATGAGAAATTAGCATTTAAAGTTTGAAAATCGTGGTCTAAAAATCCCCCATTTTGGGTGTTCAGTTTCATGAATTTAAAGATAAAATTATGATAAAACTCATGAAAACTTATTAGTTTAGTGTTGCAAACAATTACCCAACAAAAATCATCAAAAACCTTTCTTTAAAATAGCCTAAAAAACTTGGAGGTTTAAAAATGTATTAAAAATGGTGTTTCACGAGTTTAAAACTGTCTAGGTAACGCATACTCTCCGCGACCGCGGAGCCGATCCCACAAATGTAAAGCATAAGTGGGCCTCTACTCTGTGAACGCGAGACACTATCTACGAATGTGGAGCACAGCAGCATCAAGACCTCTGTGGATGCGGAGAAGGATTGCACCTGCACCAAATATCAGCAAAAACCAGCAATGCCAAGTCTAATTCCCTACTCGGAATGGACCCTCGAAACACATCTAAACTCAGAATTTCATAAAGAAAATATGTATTGATAGTAGAAACAGTGACCCAGACTCAACAAAATCATCAGAAATTAGTTTCATGGATTTCTCACCATATTTATCAATGTAAATTGATTAAACTAGTCTAAAATCCAAAATACCAAAACAGCCCTTGGAAACTCCAAGAATTATTACAAGACAATTTCCAACATTAGATTCACCATCTGAAATTACTAGAACTGTCAAAATTCCGATTTGAGCACTCCAAATGTTGACCAACATCAAACTTTGTTTTCGAAAATGACTAAAATCACAACTTTGTGCCTAAAACCGTCATTTAAACTCTGAATTCTACTATGTAACTTCTCATAGTTTATTTTTAACATTTTCCGGAGCTAATGGAATCGATGGATCCCTAATCCAACACCTGAAACTCAAAATGGTAAAAAATCTCACTTTTTCAACAACTTAAGCTTCCAAAAAGTGCCTAAACATATATTTTCAACTTTTAAAACTCAAGATTTCAATTCCAACCATATAGATAGTTCAAGTTTTGCCCAAAGCAACTTATGAAAGAGGAATATAGTAATTTTCATAGATAATGCAAAAATTGACCAATCAGGTTGTCATAAAGATGGTGTCCAAGGGTCACATATGTCATTTAGTAAGGGTGAGAGATATAAATGTGGATCCCCCGACCCTTTAATCTGTTCCAGTAGTATATGAATTTGTGAGTGTATTGCTTGAAGGTCTCCTAGGTTTTCCTCTTGACTGAGAAGTAGAGTTTCGTATTGATGTACTCCAAGATACTCAACATATATCTATCCACTCATAAAGAATGGCCCGGTAGAATTATGAGAGTTAAAGTAGAAATTAAAAGATTTTCTAGAAAAGGGATTTATAAATCCTATTATGTCCCCTTGGGGAGGACAAATTTTATTTGTACGCAAGAAAGATCGTTCCTTGAGGATGTGTATTGATTACCAATAGTTAAATAAGGTGAAGATAAAAAAAGATCCCCTCCCTAGAATTGATGATTTTTTTATCACTTACAAGATGCTAAGAGTTTTTCAATGATTGACTTGAGATCGGGTCATCACAAAATGAAAGTCAAAAATCAAGATATAACCAAGATAACTTTTTGAATATAGTATGGTCATTTTGAGTTCTTAGTCATGCCATTTGGGCTAAGAAATGTACCATTAGTCTATATGTATTTGATGAATAGGGTGTTCAAGCTATTTTTGGATGTGTTCGTGATAGTATTCATAGATGACATTTTTGTGTATTCAATATGAGAAGAGGATCATGCTAATCAACTCTGATAAGTTCTATAAATCTTCGTGATCATCAGATATATACAAATTCTTCATGATCATCAGATATATTCTGAGTTTTTGTTAAGCTCAGTGGTATTCTTTGGCCATATGATATCCGATGAGGGAATAAGGGTTGATACCCAAAAGGTAAATGTTGTGAAGAACTGGCGAAGACTTATTACGCCTATAGAAGTCCATAGTTTCCTTAGGTTGGCAGGCTATTATATAAGGTCTGTTGAAAGATTTTCTTCTATTTGTGCACCATTAACAAAGCTAACACACAAGGCGATGCACGTAGAAGAAGCTTCCTATAGCTGAAGAATAAATTGGCTACAATACATGTATTGGTGTTTCATGAAGGAAAGGAAGGATAGAAAGTGTATTACGATGTTTTAGGAGTGGGCTTGGGATGTGTCTTTATGTAGAATGGTAAAGTAATAGCTTATGCCTTGAGTCATTTGCCTTCACATGAGAAAAATTACCCAACGCATGATCTGGATCTAGCAGCAATTCTATTTGCATTGAAGATATAGCGTCAATATTTGTATGGAGTTCATGTTGACATATCTACTGATCACAAGAGTTTGCAATATATATGCATAAGGACCAAAATTTATGGCAACGAAGATGGCTTGAATGATTAAAAGATTATGACATTAATGTTCTGTACAATCCTATAAAGGCAAATGTGTTAGTGGATGCTTTAAGCTGTAAAACAAAGGCAAGGTCTTTTGGGCAGTCCACAATAAGACAAGGGGTAAATGAAGATCTACATCAATTAGCTAGACTAGGGTTCCGCCTTCTTGAATCTCCAGACAAAAGAGTTATAGTGCAAAATGCAGTAGAATCCTCACTGATAGTAAAAGTGAAAGAGAAATGGTATTCTATTACGGCTTAAGGAAAATTTACTACAAGGTATGAAGAAGATTTTTAAGCTCGCGCAAGGGGGAGTACTTCGATGTCATAACATATTATATGTACTTGATGTAGATGGGCTAAGAGGGAAAACTATGATGAAAGCATATCATTCAAGGTATTTGGTCCATTCAGGCTCAATCGAAATGTACCATGACTTGAAAGAAGTGTTATTATGGGGGGAAATGAAGAAGGACCTTGCAGAATTTGTGGCTCAATGTCTGAATTGCCAACAAAATGAAGTAGAGCATCAAAAGCTTGGAGGTTACTTGGTGCATATAAAACTTCTAATTTGGAAGTGGGACAAGATCAAAATGGATTTTGTTACTTGGTTGCCTCGCTCATTTTGGAAATTTGACTCTATATGGGTAGTGAGGTTTCCCAAACTACACCTCTTTTTTGAAGTCTAAAGCGGTCGTTGTCAAGATATATAACCTAACCGAGGTTAGGGTCGATCCCACAGGGAATAAGATATACTTAGAAGAATTTCAAGCATTTCGGGTGGATTAACCTACTTATCTCCCTAAAAGGGTGGGGGAGGAGGGTCTGTAAAAACTATGGAAAGAAATCCTAGACTAAGACAAGTGTGAAATTAGTATGAAGAGTAACTAGGGTATTGTGTTCCCCTTATTCCCTACCTCGGTATTACAAGATAACCAAATTATTCTCTAGTGTATAGCACGTAGAATGGTAAGTTTACCAAACCCTTTGATCCAAGCGAGAGCCAAATTTTACTGAATGATTTGAACCATCCCCACAGTGTGACATTACTATATTACCTATAGTTCCAGTATAACCTCCCATTGATCCAATTTGGTTGATTAGATAAGAAACATCAATCGAATTATGTTAATTAATCTCTTTTCCATTTCATTTCTACCTTTATCCATACAATAACATCGGGTGAGTTGTAACATTGTCCACCATTAAAAAGCATTCAAACTAAAGAATTAATTAATACATGCATGCACACTTGCCAAGAATTACGAACTATCCAGTTTTACCTTGTAAATTTTTCATGGTTCCCACAACCCTAGTTGTGGATTTAGCTACTCATTATCAGTGTAGAAGCAAGAAATATGATATTGAATAGCATAATTAAGAAAATACAAAAATCAAATTAAGAACAAGAAATCCAAGCTATTCACCAGGAATCACAAGTATGAATTAAGAACACAAACGAATGTGTTACAGGTATCTCACATTGTTTTTGCTCTTTCTAACCGACTCTATGAAGTTATGTGCGAAAACCCCTAAAAACCTCTTTATAGTACTTAAAATATAAAACCAAAACAAAATACCATGCTCAATACCATATGCCTGGCCATATACTAATGGTTATGACCTTTGAATACTTGGGATAAGATCACTTTAGGACTTTATCGACATGTAATGTAGGCTCAAGGGGCTTTGGTGTGATGTTTTAGGAACATAATGTCTAAAGGCCCTCCTTGACATTGTGTTTTTCTACACCTTTTCCCTACCAACACTACAATTTTTCACTTCATTCTCCCATTCTCCAATTTCAAGCTTTTCTGGGTGCCTTACTCTCATTTTTCAGTTTTTTGGCTTTTTTCCATTATTTATCTTTTTAGCTCATTGATTAGGCATTTACTTATTTTTCTTGCACCTAGAACACATTTTTATCCTTTTATCCATGTATCACTAGCTTCCACTCCATTTCGTGTTTACCCTTACACCAGCCACCCTCAACTTAGGCTTTTGGCATGAGTTGAGGTGCACAATGTCCAACCTAGGGACCAGTGCCACTTTTGGTAGCCACCCTCAACTTAAGCGTTTTGCCTCAGTCAAGGTGCACACTTTTCAAGGGAGGACCAGGGCCAATTTCAGCATTTTACATCTAACAAGGCTAGGTAACTTAGGTTTTTACAATGAAAAGGGTACATGCACGGCTTAAACATTGGGATCAAGAGGTACTTCAAACATTTTGTTTGTTATTTAATTTAGGCTAAGTGAACTATTATGAACAACGACCTAAGATCCTTTCCTAACCAACTAACCTACAGTCTAAGTTAGAGTAATAGGGCAAGTTCTGAATTGAAGCATAACATAAGAATTAAGCAAATAAAGCTCACACATAGATTGCACTGATGATAGCATTAACAAAGACTCTAAGATCATGTTTTTCATCACATTTTATCCTCACTCATCAGAATAAGCACTATCAAACAATATGACATGCATGGTTGTATCAATACTAACTAACAAAATTTTTGTGGGTATCATTTTTCACACAAAACCCAACATATTCCATACATATCTGTACTACATGCTACTAATAATACCTACACATCCTAAACATGCCGGTTCAATAGAAATTAAACATCCTTAGAGAAAATGAACACAGGAAAGAAAACCCTTAGGGTTCAAAAAATTTGAGAGAGTCATAGGCCAAGGTTACTCAGACTTCACTGAGGCCTATAACTACCCACACCAAATCAAAAAAGACTTGTATTGACCTCAACGAACAAAATAGAATAATAAAGCATAGAGGTAAAAAAGATACTTAGGTGCCTAAGCGTCAGGCTCTGCCTTGGTTGGCTTCCCAAGCACTGCCTGATTATTTTCGCGTCATGACGTGCACATCTTGCATATTCAGATTTCACCAAGTTTCCATGCTTCCACGATTTTTACTTCCTCAATATTGCCAAGATACAATTTGACTCTTTGGCCATTCACTTTGAACTTTGCACCATTCCTTTTCTCTAACTCAATGGCTCCATGGTTGAAGACATGTGATATGCTAAAAGGTACCAAGCATCTGGACTTAAGTTTCCCAAGGAACAACTTCAGTCTAGAGTTGTATAGCAACACTAAGTTCCCTGGGGAAAACTGGCAATTTTCTATCTAATGATCATGCTGCTGCTTCATCCTTTGTTTAGATAGGGCTAAACTCTCATATGCCCTCAATCAAAATTCATCAAGCTCATTGACTTGGCTCAGCCTAGAGTTCACTGTATCATTCCAGTCGAAATCCCCTTATGCTCAAGCTCCATCGGCAAGTGACAAGCTTTACCAAAGACAAATTAGTAAAGAGACATGCCAATAGTGGTCTTAAATGCAGTCGGGTATGCCCATAAGGCATCATTAAGCATCTGTGACCAATCTCTCCGATTTGCATTTATAGTCTTGGGTCGAATCTTCTTGATTTCCCTATTGGACACCTCCACTTGCCCGCTTGTATGGAGATGGTAGGGTATTGCCACCCGATGCTTTACTCCATATTTATAAATTAGTTCCTTAAACAATCTATTGTAGAAATGAGAACCTCCGTCTCTAATGATCGCCCAAGGGGTGCCAAACCCTGAGAAGAAATTCCTTTTTAGAAATGTTGTGACACTATTTCCTTCATTATTGTGGAGAGAGACTTCTTCTAACCATTTTGATAAATAGTACACACCCTCTAAGATATATTTGTTCCCATGTGAGCTAACAAATAGACCATGAAATATATTCCCTAGACATTGAATAATGCACTCACCATATTGGGGTTTAGATGGAGCTCATGCTTGCGGGAAACACCACCTTATCTCTGCCATCTATCACATGCTTAAGAATAGTCATGAGCATCTTGGTGGATTATTGGCCAATAATAGCCACATTGTAAGATTTTACGCGTTGTCCGACCTCCACTATGATGCCCACCTACTAGGGACGTGTAGCACGCCTCTAGGATACTCATCATCTCAACCTCAGGGACACAACAACAAATAATCCAATTGCGCATATGTGAAACAAGTATGGATTATCCCAAATGAACTGTCTCACATCAGATAAGAACTTGTGGTGTTGGTGAGTAGTCAAGTATTGTGGCACAATATCACTAACCAAATAGTTTGCATAGTCTCCAAACCATCGTATCAAGTCATGGGATGCTGTTAATTCTGTCTCGTCGGGGAATGAATCATCAATCTCCAATCCATTATCAAACTTCTCCATGGCTTCATCTTCTAATTTGGAGAGGTACTTTGCAACATGATTTTTTATCCCTTTGATGTTGATAAAATCAAAGTCAAATACTTGGAGAAGAAGCACCATCGAATCTCTCAAATATACATCCTTCTTCTCTATTACATATTGCAGTGCGGAGTAGTCAATGTGGACAATGACTTTGGTCCAAGAGATATGACTTAGATTTTTCGAACACAAACACCACTGAAAAATAACTCCTACTCTATGACAATGTAGTTCTTCTATGTTGCATTTAGGGCTTTGCTAGCATTGTATATAGGATGTAATATCTTCTCTTTGCGTTGTCCCAACAATACACCAACCGCACCTGCTTGCATCACACATGATTTTGAAGGGCTTTGACTAGTCTGGAGCTACAATGATAGAAGCCAAAATCAACTTTTGCTTCAATCCTTCAAAGGGTTTTAGGCATTCTTCATCAAACACGAATTTAGCATCCTTCTCAAGAAGTTTGCACAAGGGATGTACAATCTTAGAGATGTCCTCTAAAAGGTGCATGTAAAATCTTGCATTGCCTAGGAAACTCCTCAAACCCTTGACAGAGATGGGTAGGGGAAACTTCTCAATCACCTCCACTTTAGAACTATTAACCTCGATTCCCTTGATGGGGATTTGTTGCCCCAACACGATACCTTCATTCACTATGAAGTGAAACTTTTCCTAATTCACCACTAGATGGCATTCTTGACTTCTTCTAACCACAACATGAAAGTGCTTCAAGGAATCCTCAAAACAGTCACCAACCACAGTAAATTCATCCATGAAGACCTCGATAGTGTCCTCCACCATGTTTAAAAAGATGGAAATCATGCATCTCTAGAATGTTTCTAGTGTGTTACACGAATGCGAAGGTATCTTGGGGGCATGTGAACATTGGCTTTTCCTGATCTTCTAGAGCAATGGAGATCTAGTTATAGCCTGAGTAACCATTGAGAAAGAAGTACTAGCCTTTTCAAGCCAAGCGGTCTAGCATCTGATCCATGAACGACATAGGGAAGTGGTCCTTTTCTGCTGATGTATTGAGCTTTCTATAGTCATGCACACCCTCCACCCAATGACTGCTCACATGGGAATCAACTTGTTGCTAGCATTTGGGCGATGGGTGATACCCCCTTTCTTCAGAACACACTAAACCAGGCTTACCCATTCAATGTTAGCGATTGGATAGATCACCCTTGCGTCCAACCAGTTGAAGATTTCTTTGTGAAATACCTCTTGCATAGGTGGGTTGAGACGTCTTTGGTGCTTCATGCTCAGCTTGTAATCCTTGAAAAATTGTATTTTTTGAGTACACACCCCTAGAGGGATACCAGTGATATCCGCAATCATCCACCTAATGGCTTTCTTGAAGTGCTTAAATACCACGACTAGAGCATTCACCCATAGTGACTATGACTAGCAAGGTGTTGTTGGCACCTAAAAATTCATATCTCAAATTCTATGGAAGAGCCTTTAATTCCTGCACTAGTTGCTCCTTAATGGATGGGTTAGTAGGTGGTTATTCGCATTTTTGCAGGTCTAACTCTAGCATAGTTTTGCGTCTAGGGGGCGTAGGATGCCCCCAACGCCTTCATTGTCTCCTCATAATCTGGGATGTTATCACCCTCAAAATTCATCAACACTGCTTCTAGGGTATCGACACCTAACCTTTCCTCAAGTGTACCTCTATTTTTGTATCATTAACACTCTCAATAATAGAGACTACCATCAGATCATCATCTTTCTTTGCGTGTTGGAAGACATTGAACACGACATCATCTTTACCCAATCTAAACTTGAGTTGGCCACTCTCCATGTCCACCAATGTTCGTCCAATGGCTAGGAAGGGCCTTCCCAAGATGATAAGGACTTCGAAATCAACCTCACAGTCCAGGATCACAAAATTTGTGGGAATATGAATTTATCCACTTTGACAACAACATCGTAGAGTATCCCCACAGGCTATATAATCATATAGTCGGCCATCAACAATCACGTACTTGTCGGAGTGAGGGCTCCCAATTCTAGCATCTCTAAGACCACAAGGGGCATTAGATTTATACTGGCACTAAGATCCCATAATGCACTTACGAACTCCACATCTTCAATAGTCTAGGGTATGGTGAATATACTGGAACCTTCTCAGTTTTGCACCAAGGACCTCGTAGCAATTGCAGTACAATGTTGAAGCTCTTGGGAGAGCTCCTGACTTACAGTCTACTTATTCGTGTCATAGTCCTTCATGAAATTTGTATACCTAGGCATCTTCTCCAATGCCTCAATTAGAGAAATGTTGATGGAGAGTTGTTTCAGCATAGAGAGAAAGTGCTTGAATTTACCTTCCTCCTCGTTTTTTATTCTTTGAGGGAAGCGAGGAGGAGGTCTAGGAATGGGCTTCAATTTCATTGGCACCTCTGCAGCATCACTCACCCCATTATTGGAATGATCATTTCAGGTTTCATCTTTGACCTCAACTACCTCCTCATGAGCATCATCATCATCAACCTACATTGGAGGATCAATGGTCCTCTTACTACCATCAGTAGACACCACCATACATTGCCCCTCATGTTTTAGATTTTGAACTGTATTTTTGATAAATGTACCTTTTGTCACTGTTTGAGTTAAGTTGATATCTCATAGAACTATTGCTCCAGCTATTTGATAGCAATAGAATGAGACTCAATCTTCTGATTAATACTGGAAATGTCACTCCATCCCTCTCAATGTCTTATCATGTGTGTCAGCATTCTTCAATAGACGATCAAACATGGCCTCAACCCTAGAACTACCAACACTTGAAACATGATTTTGTAGTGGCACATAAGGACCATTCATGTAACCATCTCTACGACCCCAATCAGCATCTCTATTTTGGCCCTTATTTATGTCATACTAACCTTCACGATTGTTGTCTCTAAAGGTGCCATCTCTATTATAGTTTCGACCATGGTATCCTTAACCTTGGCTCCAATAGTGATTGGACACTTGGACATTGGTCCCAAAACCACTCATCTTATCAATATTGAAGCAAGTGTCCTCCTCATTGTAAGGGTCCTCGTACTTGGGTGCTCGTGAAGGTTGATGAGAGACTTCATTAACTCATTCTTGATTCTGCTTCATCAACAACTCCACATTGGTACTAATCCGGGAAATCTCTTGCATCATCTCCTTATTTATTTTAGCTTGCACTGAACTAGCACTGACAACACACGAGCTTTTGATAGAGGTCCTATCTCTTGTTTCCCATGCACAATTCATCTTGACCACCCTTTACAGCTTCTCAGCAACTCAATTAAACAAGTCTAGACGTATTCCCCGACAAAAACACCAAAATATTAATGTTGCAACTACAACTCCTTTTTGAGGGCTAAACTGATCGTTATCAAGATATATAACCTAACCGAGGTTAGGGTCTATCCCACAGGGAATAAGACAGACTTAAAGAATTTCAAGAAGTTCAGGTGGATTATTCTACTTATCTCCACAAAAAGGGGGGTTCTGTAAAAACTATGAAAAGAAATCCTAGACTAAGACAAGTGTGAAATTAGTATGAAGAATAGCAAGGGTTATGCTCCCCATGATTCTCTAACTCGGTATTACCTAATAATCAAATTCTTTTCTAGTGTGTAGCATGCAAAACAGTAAGTAATGTTTACCAAACCCTTTGATCCATGCAAGAGGAAACTTTCACTACATAGTTTGATCCATCCCCGCAGTGTGACATTTCTAATCCTTATCTATTATTCCAGTACAACCTCCTTTGATCCAGTTTGGTTGATTAGATAAGAGACATTTATCAAATCTTATTAATAAATCTCTTTTCCTATTCATTACTTCCTTGGTTCAGTCAATAATACTAGGAGAGTTCTAACGGTTGCCAGCGTTAAAAAGCTTTCAAACCTAAATTAATACATGCATGCACACCTTCAAAGAATTACGAACTATCTGGTTTTACCTTGTTAGTTCTTCATAGTTCCCACAACCCTAGTTATAGATTTAGCTACTCATTATCAGTGCAGAAGCAAGAATAATGATATTGAATAGCATAATTAAGAACTTACACAAATCAAATTAATAACCCGAAATCCAAGCTCTTCACGAATAATCACAAGTATGAATTAAATACACAAAAGAATGTTTTACAAGTGTCTCACAATATTTTTGTCACGCCCTAAGTCCCATTAAGGCGGACTGGCACCCATTGCCGACAAGGCTCTGGAGAACCAACATATAACCATACACTTTCTATGAATATTCTAAGAGGTTTTCATATTCAACATGCTTTCGAAAAGAGTAAACAGTATCAACAAGTTAAAAGGAAACGCATAAGAATAGACCGTTGGAGCCACGATGTCTAAAGTATGATATTTGACCATATTTTACTTTATGTAGTCTACAAAGCCTCTAGGTAAGGAATAATATCTATATGGGTCGAGACAGCCCCCGCCTCATGACCAACTATACAATACAAAATATAAGCTCTAGACACACAAAGCCCCGAAGCAACCTGGAGCTTAGTAACGGCAGCTGGAAGTCCTGTACTCCTACTGTGGAGATCTAGTAGCTTTTGTACCTGCAACATGAAATGTAGGTCCCTCGTAAGGGACGTCAGTATGAGATAATGTACTGAATATATAAGGCAATAAATATTGTATATGAAATACGAACTCAAATAAAATCACACGCTGGTGTGTAAGGACAAAAGACCACCTTTAGTCATACCGTGGAATCATGTACTTTATGTCTTTTTATTACTTTACCTTTCTTTACTGTATGATCTATGCACAATATATCATGTAAATGACCAGCTGGTCAGTGGTAAATCAATATCGAGATTGACCCATGCTAGGCTTTCCTTTCACCCCTGGGATACACCCCGTAATATGGGATCGACCCATGCTAGGTCATTCTTCCACCCTCGGGATACCACCCATTAATAAGCAACTTCAATTAATCTTTTATTTACTTTTGAGATGATTCTTTTGGTGGCCATAACATTTAGAGCTATAGGAATGTAGACATAACATGTGACATATAAACAACAATATAAGATAATACCACAATAAAAAGAGAGTTACACAACTAATGAAACGTGTAGGAGATCAAATAACACATGGTCTTTATTTCGTAAAAGGAACTCATGTATCTTTGGTATACAAGTATGTATGGGAATATATGAACATGGTAAAGAGTGGAGACATGGTTAACAGCCATGCCAGAGTTTGTACGTGTCTTTATATGCCAAGGAAAAACCTAGATTCATGCCAAATAGTACAATAATGAGTAGCCTTACATACCTCGTTGTACTATGTCGTTATTACCTCGGAGTAGTAACATTTTCCTCTAAATACTTATCTACAATATAGTAGGTGATAAAACTAGTATTAGCAGCTAATAAACACATCTTGGTAGTCCAATTCCACCCAAAAGTAATATCCGAGCAGCAAGCTCGTAATTAGGAATCAAAGAGTATTCTTTCAACATTTCTACTCCTAATCATATTTTCTAATACACATTCTCATATAAATATCATATCCAGCTTGTTTTAGTCCCATAATAGTGTTACAACAGCTCATAAGGAACAACATACAACAATTCTACACAACACGCAAGTAGGTAATGTAACATTATGTCCTTTCGCTACATTTCGGCGTCAACCATTCCCAATCTATTTCAATCCTCAACCAACCTGTCCTCGAAATATTTACATATAAAAACAGTCCTAAAACATTCTTAAAACAGTCCCCAAGTAGATGAAAAACATGAGGCAACAATTCCCAATATTCAGTCCATAAATTCGTACTAAGAGTTCAATTATCATATCATATAAGAACTCCTTTTCGCGGAAGATAAAAATGGTCCAGCAGCCTTATTACATCACTACAGAACCAAGCGTTGTTAAAAACATAAATATTATTTCATAATACAGCAAACCAACAAGAGAAAGGCCTCTTAATAAATAAGGAAAGTGGACAACAATCTTTGGAACACATGCTATCCCAAATTCCTACACAAGTACAACCAACATACTCTTCATGTTTTTCATGAAAAAATTATACCAAACCATAGGTATTTTTACTTACTTAGCCCTCAAGGATTAGGTGATCTTCAAGAACCCTAAAGGTGTGCCTTGGCTGCTTTACAAAGTAAAGAGAGAGCAAGTAGAAACTTGGAAAGAAATCTGATTTTTGGCTTTGTATAAATGACTTGAAATTGCTGGCTTTTGATCCCTTATATTGAGCCACTATTGGCCGAATTTCTTATGCATTTCAAGCCTTATTTTATTAAGGTGGTGATGCAGCAACTTGGCCCTTTCACTTGGGTCTTATTGGGCTTCAATTGGATGGGCTTTGCTGAAAATATTTCTCTCTTTTACACCCACTTAGTTTGCCTATTTGTGAATTGGGTTGTGAATGTAATTTGGCCCTTTTCCTATTCATCTTGGGCTGAAAATGTTGTCCCTTTATGATGCTAAACCATGGGCCCAAATGACATCCTTAACTCAGGGTTTATTCTTTATTGGACTTGAACAAATTCGGTGTTGGGCCTCGTCTCCAACTAACTAGCCTATTTAAGCTAAGCACGTAGGTAACTCACCTGTCAGCTTCCTAAGTGTCACAAGCACGTCACTTCTGTTCACTTTGTTTAAGGCCACGCTCTCCTCAATTTTACTTAAAACTTATATACACCCGGTCATCTTAAGCGTTAGACGTACATATAGGCCTCTAATCCGAAATTCAAGCACTTTTGAAAATGTGTGCTAATTTGACCCGCCATATCATATTTCATATGCATAGGACTAGTACATGTAAGATGTGGGGTGTTACATCCTCCCCCCCTAGGAACATTCGTCCCTGAATGTAAGCATAATTGGACAGGTTAAACAAGTTTAAACTTCCATGTAAACAAACTTTTAAAAACATAATAAGAATTCAAATTCACGTACCTACAAATCCCTCAACTCTGTATCTTGGGCTTCCTCTTTAGCTTCAAATAAATAAGGGTATTTAGATCTCATTGCTTCCTCAGCCTCCAAAGTACCTTTACTGAAGGTATTTCCTTATTCCTTAGCTTTCTAACTTGACGATCTAGGTTGGCAATACGTACCTCTTCATAGGTGAGATCTTCTGTAACCTGCATATATTTAATAGGAGTGATACGAGATGGGTCACCTATGCATTTTCGAAGCATTGAGACATGAAAAACTGGATGAACCATTGAAAGCTCCTAGGGTAGCTCTAATTCATACGCAACTTGTCCAAATCGTTTTATATGGCCCTATGTAACATTGGCTTAGTTTGCCGTTCTTCCCAAATCTCATAACTCCTTTCATTGGGGACACCTTTAAGAATACCCAATCTCCTACTGAGAATTCCAGTACTCTTCTTCTAGCATTCGTATATGATTTGTGACGACTTTGGGCTGGTTTTAGCCATTGTAGTATTACCTTGACTTTTTCCATGGCTTGTTGGATTAGATCTGGACCAAGCAAGGTGGCTTCACCTACTTCAAACCATCTGATTGGTGACCTGCATTTCCTTCCATACAAAGCTTCATAATGTGCCATCTTGATGCTTGAATGGTAACTACTATTATAGTCAAATTCAATAAGCGGCAAATGGTCCACCCAACTACCTTTGAAGTCCAATGCACAAGCCCGCAACATATCTTCAAGTGTTTGAATGGTGCATTCTGCTTGACCATCTGTCTGAGGGTGGAAAGTTGTACTTAAATTCACTTGTGTCCCTAAGTTCCTTTGGAAGGACTTCCAAAACTTTGAAGTGAATTGAGCTCCCCGATCAGATATAATGGACATTTGGACCCCATGTAGCCTAACTATCTCTTTGAGGTATAACTTTGCATGCTCTTCAGTCGTATAATTAGTCTTAATTGGCAAGAAGTGTGTTGACTTTGTGAGTCTATCAACTATCACCCATATGGAGTCAAACTTCTGAAATGAGCAAGGCAACACAGTAACAAAATCCATATTAACCATATCCCACTTCCACGTTGGAAGCTCTATATATTGCATATAACCTCCCGGCTTCTGCTGCTCTACCTTAACTTGTTGGCAATTCAGACATTGAGCCACAAATTCTGCAAGGTCCTTTTTCATGCCTTCCCACCAAAACATTCCCTTCAGGTCATGATACATCTTAGTTGATCCTGGATGGATAGAATATCTTGACTGATGGGCTTCTTCCATTATCCTCCTTCTTAGACCATTAATATTAGGAACACATAATCTATTTTGGCAATAAAGTACTCCATTTTGGGTAAGTTCAAAGCCCTTCATCGTGCCTTGACTCACCTTCTCCTTAAGTCATCGTAGAACAGGATCTTTGAACTGTTTTTCTCTTACCTCTGTTACCAATGAAGACTTTGCAGCATTATGCACAACAACCCCTTCTTTTGGAGTTTCAATAAGGCGAACTACCAGATTAGCTAGTTGGCGTAGATACTTAGTGACTCCTTGACTTACCACGGCGTGATCATCAATATTCGCAATTTCCTTACGACTCAGTGCATCAACTATGACATTTGCTTTCCTTAGATGGTATAGTATATCAACGTCGTAATCCTTTATTAAGTTCAGCAACATCCGCTGCCTTAAATTTAGGTCTTTCTACTTAAAGATGTACTATAGGCTCTTATGATCAGTATATAGGTCAACATGAACTCCATACAAATAGTGGCGCCATATTCTTAAGGCAAACACAACAGCTGCTAGCTCAGGGTCATGTGTTGGGTAGTTTCTCTCAGGCGATCGCAGTTGTATCGAGGCATAAGCAATTACACTACCATTTTGTTTTAGTATACACCCTAAGCCAACCCCTGAAGCATCACAATACACCGCATACCCCTCTATTCCTTCTGGAAGCACTAGCACAGGTGCAGAAGTTAGCTGCTTTTCAACTCTTGGAAGCTCCTTTCACATGCATCATTCCATTAAAATTTGGTCGTCTGATGTGTCAACTTCATTAGAGGTGCAGAAATAGACCCTCAACAAACCTTCTGTAATAACCTGCTAACCCTAGGAAGCTTCGTACTTCTATCGGTGTTGTCGGTGTTGGCTAATCTTTCACCACCTCTATTTTGAGAATCAACCCTTATTCCTTCATCGGATACAATATGACCCAAGAATGCCACTGATTTTAACAATAATTCACATTTGGAAAACTTGGCGTACAATTGTCGATCAGGACAAACTTGTAATACCTGTCATAAGTGATTTGCATGGTCCTCTTCTGATCTTGAATATACCAAAAAGTCATCTATAAATACTATCACAAATACATCCAAGCATGGCTTGAATACCCTGTTCATTAAGTCCATAAAAATTGTTGGTGCATTGAACAACCCACATGACATAACAAGAAATTCAAAGTGAACATAGCGTGTCCTAAAGGCTGTCTTGGGTATATTTGTCTCCTTTAGCCTCACTTGGTGATAACCTGACCTTAAATTAATTTTCGAAAAGCATTTGGAACCCTATAACTGATCAAATAAATCATTAATCCTAGGGAAGGGGTATTTGTTTTTAATTGTCACCCTATTCAATTGTCAATAGTCAATGCACATTCTCAAGGTGCCATCTTTTTTACGTACAAATAACACTGGTGCACCCCAAGGGGAAACACAAGGTCTTATAAAACCCTTCTCTAGCAACTCTTTTAATTGCTCCTTTAATTCACGTAATTCTGCCGGGGCCATTCTATATGGAGGGATAGAAATAGGTTGAGTGCCTGGAAGTAAATCAATACCAAAATCTACTTCTCGTTCTGGAGGTAAACCTGGAAGCTCTTCCGGAAACACATCAACAAATTTATTCACTACGGGAACAGATTGAAGAGTTGGTGATTCTGCTTCCATATCCCTTACTCTAAATAGATGACATATATATCCCTTTGACATCATCTTCCTTGCCTTAATATAGGAAACAAACTTACCCTTTGGTGCCCCAACATTGCCTTCCCATTCAAGGACCTCATCATTTGGAAAGTGGAAATACACTCTCTTAGTTCGACAATCCATAGTGGCATAGCCAGAAGCTAACCAATCCATACCCATTATAACAACTAATTCCACCATTTCTAACTCAACAAGGTCAGCCAATGTGTTACGGTCACAAACAGTTACTACACAGCCATAATAGACCCTTCTAGCTATAATAGATTCACCGATTGGGGTAGACACTTCAAATGGCTCGTTCAATAATTTAGTTGTTCTTTTAAGCTTCCTAGCCACTACTGGAGTGATATATGAGAATGTAGAACTAGGTTCAATTAATGCATACATATTATGTGAAAATATAGACCATGTACCTGTGACCACATCAAGTGAAGCTTCTAAATTTTGCCTACTCCCTAGAGCATAAGTGCGATTCTGGGCTCCACTGGAGCTAGCTGCCCCTCTACCACCTCTACCACGGCCTGTAGGTGTTTTCTGACCCCTACCTAATGGAGGAACTGACAAAGATGATGCAATAGCTGATCCAGTAGGTTATGCTATATCATCCATACGTCTTCTTGGTAATCTCTCATCATGTGCCCTGGTATACAACACCAATAACAAGCATCTGTCCCATCATAAGATGTACCTAAATGACTCCTCCCATATTGTTTGCAAGGCTGCCTAGGAGGGATATGCTAGCTGGTCGAATATCCTGTTGTCCGTACACCTTGGCCCTCACTTCTTTGACTAAACTGATTACCTTAAGACCCTTGAAGTTGTGGTGGAGAACTGACTGCAGAGTAGGAGGATGATGGCCTAGGTGGTTTATTAGGAAATCGAGGTCTAAACTCACCTTGGGTGGGTACAAACTGCCCTATAGAGTTGGCCCTCTTGGACTACCCCATTTCTAACTCTTGTGTCCTTCTTCTTTGCCTCTGATCCTCCAGTTTTTGTGCAAATGCTTGCATCCTCGCTATATCCATGTCTTTATTCAGAGAAGCAATGGTACAGTCTCTGGATATGAATCCAACCTATCCACATATTGATTAGCTCTATCTGCCATAGTAGCAACTACATTAGGAGCATACCTAGCCAGGGAATTAAATTGAAGGCTATACTCTTTCACACTCATATTCCTTTGATGGAGATTCAGAAATTGATCTGCCCGGGCCTCTCGGATCTCTAATGGCAAGTAGTGGTCAAGAAATGCCTCTTTGAACTCCTTCCAGGTAGTTGGAGGTGCATCTATACCCTTAGATTTCTTCCAAGCTTCATACCACAATATAGCCACACCCTTCAATCTATATGTTGCTAGCTCCACAGCTTTTGTACTGCTTACATGCATAACATCAAAAGTGCGTTGGATCTGATCGATGAAGTCTTGTGGATCTTCAATAGGATCTGATCCGGTAAAAGATGGAGGGTCCAAATTAAGGAAGTCATCCTCATGCTAGCTGCCCTATTCACACCACCTGCACCTATAACTGGACCTTCTTGTCTTTGACTTTGGCCAGCAACTATACGAGTCAATAATTGGATCGCCTTTCTCAAATCCTGCACGATTGCATCGGTAGGTGGTTCTGGGGAGTTTCACCACTTCCTGGTTCATAGGGAGCTGGAGGAGTTGGAGATGTTTATGCCAGAGACTCATCTTGGGCCTCATTTCGTTGTCTCACCTGACTAGGTACACCAACTACCACTTATACTTCCTTCCCTTTGCCTTTACTTTCCTTGTTTCTCGCATACTCATTGTACAAAATGATTTAGAGGTTAGAAACAATTAACCTACAACACTTGGCTCTATGGCACAATCTAAAGAATGAAAAGAAAGTGACAACTCCTAGATGCCACGTAGCCTCCTACTTATAAATGTGGTGCACAACACATCCATAAACAAGACTCTACATAGACATGGCCTTGTAGACTCCCTAGGACGACCCGCTCTGATACCTCTTCTTTCACACCCTAAGTCCTATTAAGGCAGACTGGCACTCGTTGCCGACAAGGCTCAGGAGAACCAACATATAACCATACACTTTCTATAAACATTATAAGAGGTTTCCATATTCAACATACTTTCAAAAAGAGTAAACGGTATTAACAAGCTAAAAGGAAATGCATAAGACTAGGTCGTTGGAGCCACGATTTCCAAAGTACGATACTTGACCACATTTTACTTTATATAGTCTACAAACCTCTAAGTAAGGCACAATATCTATATGGGTCAGGACAGGCCTCGCCTAATGACAAACTATACAATACAAAATATAAGCTGTAGACACACAAAACCCCGAAGCAACCTGGAGCTTAGTAACAGCAGCTGGAAGTCCTATATTCCTACTAAGGAGATCTAGTAGCTCCTATACCTACAGCATGAAATGCAAGTCTCCCGTAAGGGACGTTAATACGAGATAATGTACTGAATATGTAAGGCAGGAAATACTGTATATGAAATAAGAACTCAAATGAAATCACACGCTGGTGTGTAAGGATAAAAGACCACCTTTAGTCATACTATGGAATCATGTACTTTATGTTTTTTTATTACTTTACCTTTCTTTACTGTACAATCTGTGCACAATATATCATGTAAATGACCAGCTGATTAGTGGTAAATCAATGTCGGGATCGACCCATGCTAGGCTTTCCTTTCACCCTTGGGATACCCCCCGTAATATGGGATCGCTAGGTGATTCTTCCACCCCTGGGATACCACCCATTAATAAGCAACTTCAATTAATCTTTTTTTTACTTTTGAGATGATTCTTTTTGTGGCCATAATATTTAGAGTTGTAGGAATGTAGACATAACATGTGGCATATAAACAATCATACAAGATAATACCACAATGAAAAGTGAGTTACACAACTAATGAAACGTGTAGTAGATTAAACAACACATGGACTTTATTTGGTAAAAAGGAATTCATGTATCTTTGGTATCCAAGTACGTATGCAGATTTGACAATGGCTATGTATGGGAACATATGAACATGGTAAAGAGTGGAGACACGGTTAGCAGCTATGTCGGATTTTGAACATGCCTTTATGTGCTAAGGAAGAACCTACATTCATGCCAAATAGTACAAAAAGGAGTAGCCTTACATACCTCGTTGTACTATGTCATTATTACCTCAGAGTAGTATCCGATTCCTCTAAATACTTATCTACAATACAGTAGGTAGTAAAACTAGTATTAGCAGCTAATAAACACATCTTGGTAGTCTAATTCCACCCAAAAATAATATCCGGGCAACAAGCTCGTAATTAGCAACCAAAGAGTATTCTTTCAACATTTCCACTCCTAATCATATTTTCTAATACACATTCCCATATACATATCATATCCATCTTGATTTAGTCCCACAGTGTTACAACAGCTCATAAAGTAGAACATACAACGATTCTACACAACACGCAAGTAGGCAACGTAACATTATGTCCTTTCGCTACATTTCGGCGTCAACCATTCCCAATCTGTTTTAACCCTCAACCAGCCTATCCTCAATATATTTACACATAAAAACAGTCCTAAAACAGTCTAAACAGTCCCCATGTAGATGGAAAACATGACGCAACAATTTTCAATATTCAGTCCACAAATGCTTACTAAGAGTGCAATTAAGATATCATATAAGAACTCATTTTCGTGGAAGATAAAAATGGTCCAGCATCCTTCTTACATCACTACAGGACAAAGACTTGTGAAAAACATAAATATTACTTCATAATCCAGCCAACCAACAAGAGAACATCCTCTTAATAAATAAGGAAAGTGGACAATAATCTTTGGAACACATGCTGTCCCAAATTACTGCACAAGTACAACCAGCATACTCTTCATGTTTTTCATGAAAATTTTATACCAAACCATAGGTATTTTTGCTTACCTTAGCCCTCAAGGATTAGGTGCTCTTCAAGAACCCTACCTTGGCTGCTTTACAAAGTGAAGAGGGAGCACGGAGAAACTTGGAAAGAAATTTGATTTTTTGCTTTGTATAGATGACTTGAAATTGATAGCTTTTGATCCCTTTTATAGGGCCACTTTTGGCCGACTTTGTTTTGCATTTCAAGCCTTCTTTTATTAAGGTGGTGATGCAGTAACTTGGCCCTTTCACTTTGGCCTTATTGGGCTTCAATTGGATGGGCTTTGCTGCAAATATTTCTCTTTTACACCCACTTAGTTTGGGCCCTATTTGTGAATTGGGTTGTGAATGTAATTTGGCCATTTTCCTATTCACGTTGTGCTGCAAATGTTGTCCCTTTATGATGCTAAACCATGGGCCCAAATGACATCCTTAACTCATGGTTTATTCTTTATCGGACTTGAACGAATTCGTTGTTGAGCCTCTTCTCCGACTACCTAGCCTATTTAAGCTAAGAAAGTAGGTGACTCACCTGTTAGCTTCCTAAGTCTCACAAGCACCTCACTTCTTTTCACTTTGTTTAAGGCCACGCTCTCCTCAATTTGACTTAAAACTTATATACACCCGGTCATCTTAAGCGTTAGATGTACACATTTAGCCCTCTAATCTGAAATTCAAGCACTTTTAAAAATGTGTGCTAATTTGACTCCGCCATATCATGTTTCATATGCATAGGACTAGTACATGTAAGATGTTCAGTGTTATAATTTTTCACTCTTTCTTACTGACTCTCTAATGCTCCGTGGGAAAAATAACCTAAAAACCTATTCATAATATTTAAAATACAAAACCAAAATGAAATAGAAGAATTGCATTGGCAGGCTCTACGGGTCGTATAAAGTTTTACCGCCTGTACTCGGGACTTTAGGGATTTTATCAGCTCTTTTGGGGTTGACTTCTACAAGACCCATCTATGGTCCGTGTAAAGTTCTATGGCTCATGGAGGGCTTCGTCTGATGAGTTTTCAACAACTCCCCACTTTTCTGATGCTTAAGGTACGACACCAAGTCTAGGACTTATAGAATATTTTACAAGTCATCTGCATGTTTGTAGACTCGACTTCAGAAAATCACCCATCACTGGACTATGTTACGAAACCTACTCTGTGACCCGTGGAAACTTTCACGCCCTGTAAAGGGTGTCCTAGAATAGTAACTTCTCCAATTTCTACACACTCAGCAATAAAATCACCCCAACTATGCAATCTTGCAAAACAAACATAAAAACATACCAAACCAATAATGTCATTATTAAATAATATATTCACTTTCAAAAAAGGTACTCCCCTGAGATAAAATCAACCTCTACTTCATAACTCTTTGACTAGAACTTATGGCATTTCTGGAATTGATTTTCGTGAATAAAAAAAGTAGGGAGGGGTTTGTCTTAGTGTAATTTGGGATGTTTTTATGATATTGTATACATTATAAAAGCCTTAATATTAAATATTAAGGTGTTAAGGTGTGATCAAAAAAAGGAAATGAAAGAAAGAAATTTGGGCAGCCACCTTTTTTTGGACGGCCCTTTTAATTTTCTTTTAATAGAATATATCTTTCCCCCTAAGGTAAGTCAGTTTCAAGACGTAGAGACACCTTATAAACTGTCTGATGACTTTATATTTGACAAAAATCATGAATGAAATCAGATCCTTTGAACAAAAATCAAGAAATCCTCTACCTTTAGCTATGTGGCTAATTTTGTCTTTAAATGATGTAATGTTTAGTAATTGTGGGAGATCTCCTTGTATAAAGCTGTGTTTTTAGTGTGTAAATACCTTTTGGAAAGATAATTCATAGGCCTACAACTTTTATGTTTATGTTAAATTCTAAATCTGCTTGTCTGGTATTGAAGAAGGGGATGAAACAGAGTGAATGTTCTGGCCATTTTTCTATTTGAGAAGCCTTCTATGTACTGTTGTTCTTGTTGTGTAAACTATATGTTGTGATGGTTCTTCGTTCTTTACAACCCCAAGACATGTATCTACAACTCTTATGTTTATGTTGAAACCTAATTTGGTAGTTATGGATTTGAAACTACGGACGCAATTTAGAACAAGTTTTGTCCAAATCTTTTATATAAGAATCCCTAGGTATGTGTTGTTAGTATTTCGATTATAAGTTCTTGGACAAAAGGTATTTTTAAGTGATTCTTAATTTTCTGCAACCTATATTCATATACATACAATTTTTATGAGGCTGAAAAGTCAGCCTAGTTTTTCCATTTACCAATTCGAAATCTTGTTGCGATGCAAGATAGTCAAGCTACCCAGAAGAGTGTGATTTACACAAATGGGGTTCACTTTTGGTATCTACCTTGTTGATTTTTTTGTGTTGAAAGTGATAAATATTAAATTAGCATTTAAATCAAGCATTAAGATGCTCACACTCTTGTACAATCTTCAGAAAATCGATTGAAGAAACGGATGTAGTATTGATCCACAACTTACACTCGGTAGGGTAGGTTGCATGCTAAAAGGTTTAGGTTCATGTAAAAAAACTTGTTCTTGTGTTCTTGTTACATGCTGGTATATTTGAATGTTATTTTGGTATCTCACGTATGTTCTTGTCACTTTATCTTGTTGTGTTGATATCTTTTGAGACTTACAAGACACTTACTTAATACACCCATTCCTACGGATTCCTTGAATCACTTTATGTGGACTTTTCACTTCTTATGGATGTGACTTTGTCACTATTGGCATGCCACATTTTGGGATCGATTTCCATCTTGACTGTGGATTTTCGGTTCATCCTAAGTGTGGAAGGAGTCCATTTTAAGCATGAACTAGAAATCCACTCTCAATATGGTTCTTGGTTCTATTGATTATTGGGTTTTACCCCTTCATGATACAGGGCCTTGGCCCATCTTGATACTTGATTATGTTTAGTATGAAGGCATGACATACATATTGGGCGAACTTGTTATGTATCTGTCTTATAAAAAAATGGTTCTAAGAAATCCTTGCACTTAGACCTTTAAATATCATACGTGATACTATTGATTTATTTGCTCACTTGGTCTGCTTATTATATTGTATTTATGTTTCCTTGATTTAAGAAAGGTAAATTAAGGAATCTAAAGGTTTCATCTTGTAGCTTTTACACCACTAAGCTTCATGCTTAGCGATAGTTGTTTCTATCGTAGGGAATACCCGAGACGATGTTTAAGGATGACCATTGAAGATAAATTTTGGGAGTTATGCAAAAGATCACATTTGCTTCTACACATATATACTGTAGTAATTTTGGGACATGTATATGATTCTCCTGTTGCATATGTATGTGTAAATTATGACCATGGTTTGCAACTTAAAGCATTGGCTTGTTTAGTTAAATTAGAGCCGGTGAGCTTATTTTTATATTAAATTACCAGTTATTTTGAGGTGATTGTACAAAATGAAAACTAGTAAGTATTATATCTTTGTATATTAAATTACCAGTTATTTTGAGGTGATTGTACAAAATGAAAACTAGTAAGTATTATATCTTTGTATTTTAACATTGGTAATAATTTTTAGCGTGTGTTATAATTGTATGAGCTATGTATAAAAATCTCGCAAGATATTGGTTTAAATTATTTTGAAAGTTGCTTACGCTATAAACTGCAACCCAAAATTAACTGAACTACCTCTAGGACAAAATCCCGCACCTATAACTATTTTGGATGCATTATTAAATTATGATTAAAATGTTGAGTTTAAATTCTTAATATTTTCGAAAGTATTGTGTAAGACAGATCATACAGAAGTGGCATCCTCCCACGAGGGTTGTTACAAGTGTTGGTATCAGAGCCTAGGCTTGTGATTCTAGGACTTTTAATGTGAATTACTTGTATACTTATTTATTTTGTAAAAGGTCCATCCTATGTTATCTGCTCATTTACATGATTAATACTATTTTATGGCCTAAAGTGCATATGCATCATTTACATCATTTATAAATATCATGTAGTAGTGGATTGTAGATCAAAACATGTGACATTTAAGGACCTTGTATTTTCTCATATCATTGTACAAGGTGAAAGATCATTGACATCTAGTATTATTTATGTGGACTTGGCGAGATAGATCATTCGACAAGGTTGTGATGTGTATCTTGCTCACATAGTTGATACACGCTTGGACAACCCTAGTCTTAAAGATATACATACTGTGTATGATTTTCCAAAAGTCTTCCCTGAAAACCTTTAGCTTCCTAGGTTATCCCCAAAAAGGGAAGTTGAATTTTCAATAAAAGCTTATTCCCGGGTCTAGTCCTATTTTTATTACTCCATATAGGATGGCTCCAGCAGAACTAAAGGAGTTGAAAACTCAGTTACAAGAACTTCTCAAGAAGGGTTTTATCCATCCTAGTGTTTCTCCTTGGGGAGCCTCTATTTTATTTGTAAAGAAGAATGATGGAACTCTTAGATTGTGTATTGACTACAGACAACTGAACAAAATAACAATCAAGAATGATATCTACTGCCAAGGATTGCTAATTTGTTTGATCAGTTGAGGGGTGCTAATTTATTCTCAAAGACCAATTTGATGTCTTCGTATCATCAACTGTGTGTTACAGAGAAAGATATTCCTTAAACTGCTTTTAGAACTCAGTATGGTCATTATGATTTTTTGATGATGCCATTCAGATTGACTAATGCTCTGGTGATATTCATGGATCTGATGAATTGAATATTCAAGACATACTTAGATCAATTTGTGCTAGTTTTTATAGATGATATTTTAGTCTATTCCAAGAGTAGTGAAGATCATGATAAGCATCTCCAAATTGTTTTCCAAATTTTGAAAGATAAGAGACTCTATGCGAAGCTTTCCAAGTGTGAATTTTGGCTAAATGAAGTGACCTTTTTAGGACATGTCGTGTCAGCCGAAGGTTTAAAGGCGGATCCTAGTAAAATCCAAGCAATTATTGTATGGAAACCTCCCAAAAGTCCCACCAAAATAAGAAGCTTTCCGGGCTTGGCAAGATACTATAGGAGGTTCGTGAAAGGATTCTCCATTATAGCCTCCCCTTTGATCAAACTCTTGAAGAAGGAGGAAAAGTTTACTTGGGACGACAAATGCGAAGAGAGCTTTGAAACTCTTAAATCCTTATTGATGCAAGCTCCTGTATTTACTCTACCAATGGAGGGGAAGGAGTATGTGATGTATAGTGATGTATCTCATCATGGTCTAGGGTGTGTTCTGATGCAAGAAGAGAAAGTTATTTCTTATGCCTCTCAAAAATTAAAACCAGATGAATTGAACTATCCATCTAAAGATCTGGAACTCACTACTATAGTATTTGCCTTAAAGAATATGGAGACATCTGCATGGAGAAAAATGTTACATATTCAGTGATCACAAAAGCTTAAGATACTTGGGTACACAAAAAGAGCTGAACTTAAGGCAACATCGATGGCTCGAGCTCATTAAGAATTATGATTGCATGATCAATTATCAGCCAGGAAAAGCTAATGTGGTTGCAGATGCCTTAAGTCGCAAGTCCTTCGCAAGCTTCTTGAGTCAATTGCCTTTGCTTCTTGAGTTAAGAGCTATGATTGTTCGTATTGCACATGATTCATATGGCCCAATTATTTCCCAACTTCAAGTTAAACGCATATTGCTTGAACAGGTTAGAGAAGTACAAAAGTTAGATAAGAAACTCATGAAGCTGACCAAAAAGGTACAAGATGGAGAAAAACATGATTTTTCGTTAGCAACAGATATTGTCTTATCTTATTAAAATAGGTTGTGTGTCTCGAATGATGAAAGATTTAAAAGAGAAATCGTGAGTGAAGCACACACTTCATCATAGACCATGCATCCGGGAGGTACAAAAATATACCGAACCCTTAAGGAACACTATTGGTGAAATGGTATAAAGAAAGACATTGCGGAGTACATTTAAAAATGTTTGGTTTGTCAATAACTAAAAGCAAAACATCAAGTCCCAGTTGGGCTACTCTAACCCTTGTCGATGCCAGAATGGAAACGGGAGAGAATAACAATGGACTTTATTTCTGGACTTCCTCATACTCAAATGAACCACAATGCAATATAGGTGATAGTGGATAGATTAACAAAGAATGCTCACTTTTTAGCAATATGGATGGATTGTTCACTTGAGAGGTTAGAAAAATTATACATTAATGAATTTTTAAGGCTACACGGAATCCCTATCTCTATTATCTCTGACAGAGACCCAAGGTTTACATATAAATTTTTGTCTAGCTTGCGAGAGGCCTTGGGTACCAAGTTGAAATTTGGCACCTCATTTCATCCTCATACAGATAATCAGTCATAAAGAGTGATATAAGTTTTCGAGGATATGCTTCGAGCATGCATCAAGGAGTTTGAGATCAGTTGGAACAAACATTTGGATTTAGTAAAATTTGCATACAATAATAGCTACCAATCGATTTTTGGAATGTCTCTTTATGAAGCCTTATATGGAACAAAATGTCGGACTCCTCTTTGTTGGAGTGAAGTTTGTGAAAGAAACTTCCTGGTCCCAAAATTGTGTATCAAACAGAAGATAAGGTAAAAGTGATCAAGGATTGTGGAGATTGCTTCGGATAGGCAAAAATCATATGTTGGTCTTAAAAGGCATGATATCAAGTATCAAGTTGGTGATAAGGTATTCTTAAAAGTATCTCCATGGAAAAAGATTATAAAATTTGGCCGAAAAGGAAAACTTAGTCACCAATTTATCGAACAATATGAGGTACTTGAAAGAGTGAGACCAGTTGCATATAAATTAGCATTACCACCTGAGTTGGACAAGATCCACAATGTCTTCCACGCGTGAATGCTTTGAAGATATCGTTCTGACACCTCACATGTCCTACTAGTTGAATCTGTTGAGGTTAATCGAGACTTGAGGAATGATGAGGAACCTATCCATATTCAAGCTCAGGAAATAAAAGAACGTAGAACAAGAAAATTTTCTTAGTAAAGGTACTTTGGAGGAACCATTCTTGAGAAGAAGCCACATGGGAGAGAGAAGAAGATATGAGGACCCCGTATCCACATTTATTCCTAGATTAGCATAAGGTAAGTTTCGAGACGAAATTTCATAAGGTGGAGAGAGTTGTAATATCCTTAGAGACATCTTATAAACTCTCTCATGACTTTATATTTGAAAAATACCACGATATAAATCAGTTTTCTTGAGCAAAAAATCAAGAAATCCCCTACCCTTTGATAAGTGGCTAATTTTGTCTTTAAATTGTGTAATGTTTAGTAATTGTGTAATATCTTGTCGTAGACAGATATGCTTTTAGTATGTAAATACATTTTGGAAAGCTAATTCACAGGCATACAACTTCTATTCTTATATGAAATTTTAATCTACTTTTATGGTATTGAAAAATGGGATGAAACATAGTAAAGGTTCTGGCCTGTTTTCTGTCTAAAAAGCCTTCAATGTACTGCTGTTAGTATTTTAAGCATATCTTGATATGTGAGCTGTATGTTGCTATGGTTATTAGTTGTTTGAAACCCCAAGACATGTAGCTACAACTCTTATTTTTATGTTGGACTATAATTTGGCAGGGATGGATTCCAAACTGTGGACGCAATTTAGGACTAGTTCTGTCCAGATTTTTGACATAGGAATCCCTGGGTGTGTGTTGTTACTCTATCGATTATAAATTCTTGTACAAAAGGTATTTTGAAGTGATTCTTGATTTTATACAACTTGTATTCATATACCTACAGTTTTCATGTAAACTGAAAATCCTAGTTTTTCCATTTACCAATTAAAACTCTAGTTGCGATACAAGGCGGTCAAGCTTCCCAGAAAAGTGTGATTTACAACAATGGGGCTCACTTTTGGTATCTACCTTATTAGTTTTTACCTATTGAAAGTGATGTATGTTAAATGAGTATTTAAATTGAGTATTACGATTCTCGCACTCTTATACAATCTTAAGGAAATTGATTGAAGAAACTGATGTCGTATTGATCCACGACTTGAACTCGGTAGGGTCGGTTGCGTGCTAAAAGGTTCAGCTTCATGTAAAAAAATGTGTTCTTGTGCTCTTGTTACTTTTTGGTATATTTGAATGTTATCTTGGTATATCATCTATGTTCTTTTCATTTTATCTTGTTGTGTTGATATCTTTTGAGACTTGCAAGACACTTGCTTGATTCACCCATTTGTACGGATTGCTTAATCACTTGACATCCTTGTGGACTTTGTCCTTCTTGTGTCTGTGACTTTGTCACTATCGGAATGCCTCCTTTTTGGGTCAATTTTCATCTTGACTGTGAATTTTTGGTTCGTCCTAAGTATTGAAAGGGTTTATTTTAAGCACAAACTAGAAAGTCACTCTTAATATGGTTCTTTGTTCTCTTGATTATTGGGTTTTAGCCCTTGATGATACAGGGCCTGTGCCCATCTTGTAACTTGACTATGTTTGGTATGAAGGCATGACATAAATATTGGGTGAACTTGTTATGTGATTGTCTTATAAAAAAGTGCTTCGAGGAACTCTTGACACGTAGACTTTTAAATATCATACTTGATACTATTGATCTATTTATTCACGTGGTCTACTTATTATATTGCATTGTTGCCTTGATTTAAAAAAGGTAAATTGAGGAATGTAAAGTTTTCAGCTTGTAGCTTTTACACCACTAAGCTTCATTCTTAGAGATAGTTGTTTCTATTGTAGGGAATACACGAGAAGATGCTTGATGAAGGCCATTAAAGATACATTTTGGGAGCTATGCAGAAGATCACATTTGCATCTAGACATATATACTATAGTAGTGTTGGGACATGTGCATGATTCTCTTGTTGCATATGTATGTGTAAATTTGAAAGGCTAGTGTAAATTATGACCATGGTTTGCAACTTAAAGCATTGGCTTATTTAGTTCAATTGGAGCCGGTGAGCTTGTTTTTATATTAAATTACCAGTTATTTTGAGGTGATTGTATGAAATGGAAACTAGTATGTTTTATGTTTTTGTATTTTAACATTGGTAATAATTTTTAGCGTGTACTACAACAGTATGAGCAATATATAAAAATCTCGCAAGATATTAGTTTAAATTATTCTGAAAGTTGCTTCTGCTATAAATTGGAACCTGAAATCAATTGAACTATCTCTAGGAAAAATCTTGCACCTATAACTGTTTTGAATTTATTAGTAAATTATGATAAAAATGTTGCATATTAAAATCTTAATATTTTAGCAAGTTTTTTGTAAGCCTAGATCGTGCAGAATTGGCATCCTCCCACGAGGGTTGTCACAAAACCTGCTAGCATCACTATGAGAACAGACTAAATTCTATGTTTTAAGCATCAAAAGTGCTTTATACAGATAGCACATAAGGTAGTAGTTGATAGACTCACCAAATCAATGCACTTCTTGTCGGTCAAAACTACTTATACAGTTGAAGAGTATGCAAAGGTGTAGAACAAGAGATAGTTTATTTGCATGGAATTTCTATTAGATTTGAATAAGGGAGCTTGATTCACTGCAAATTTTTAGAAGTCATTCCAAAGAAGCTTGTAGATGAAAGTTAAGTGAAGTACAACCTTTCACCCTCAAATAGACGGTCAAGCAGAATGCACAATCCAAATGCTTGAGGATATGCTTCGAGCTTGTGCATTAGACTTCAAAGGTAGTTGGGATGATCATTTACCACTTATTGCATTCGCTTACAACAATAGCTACGAATCAAGAATCAAAATGGCACCCTATGATGCCTTGTATGGGAGAAAGTGTAGGGCACCAATCGGCTGGTTTAAAGGAGGTGAAACTATCTTATTTGGGCTAGAACTTGTTCAAAAAGCCATGGAGAAAGTCAAGATAATACAATAGCGGCTATAAAATGCTCAAAGTTGATAGAAATCATACGCAGATGTTCTAAGGAGAGGACTAGATTTTTTTTTAGGAGATTGGGTGTTCTTCAAGGTGTCTCTAATGAAAGGGGTAATGAGGTTTGGTAAAAATGGAAAGCTAAGTCTATGCTATGTAGTACCATAAAAGGTTGTTAGAAGAGTTAGCCAAGTTGCATATGAATTAGAGCTACCCTAGGAGCTTTCTGTGATTCATCCAGTGTTTCGTGTTTCAATGCTTTAAAAGTGCATAGTTGACCTATCTCACATCATGTAAGGACATAGATTTTGTATGACCTTCATGGTTCTTAGAAATTGGTTTCGAAAAGTTTTAGACCGAGGTGACACCTTATGAAACCCTGCATTTGCCGTTGGAGGGGTCTTGAGGTGATCCTTTGCCTTATATATAGTCTGTTAGCCTTAACCTTGGAAGTCCAGACCAAGTCTCACACTACATAGACCCTACATAGTCTATGTGGCTCTTTATAGGCCATGTGGTAGCTTATATGATGGAGCCTTGTCCTTGAAAACCACATTTTGGTTAAGTAATATCACAAATGAACCTCTGACGGATCGTTGACCTCTTCACAGGCCGTGAAGCCCTCCGTACAGGTGTTGAAGTGAAAATTTTCTCAGTATGGGATCACCATTTCAAAACATTATCATTGAAGAATTTTCTAAATGAAGTATTACAGAAGGCCACACGGTCTGTGTGACCTCTCACGGATCGTGAGGTACTCCATATGGGTGTTAGCATGAAATTTTTCTAAGTGTGGAATTACCTTCTTGGGCATTCGTTAGTGGAGAGTTTTTCTGAGTATTGAATCTAGGAAGGGCATATGGTTTGTGTGCCATTGTATGGGTCGTGTGACCCCTATATGGGACCCCTAAATTCGTTTATACTCCTTCATTATCATTCGTTCTTAATCAAAACACTTAGCTTCTCATTCACTCGCTCAAACGTATTTTGAATCCTCTTTTCGAGCTCTAATCGGAGGATTCACATGAAACTTTCAAGCTCAATGTAAACTCAATTTCAAGCCCTCAATCCAAGCTTCTTTATGTGGAGCCAAGTTCAAAGGAATTCAATTGGCTAAGCTTTTCACAAAAACTAATAGAAGGGTCAACTTTAAATGGTCATATCTATTAGCACAAAACTCACTGGGTGGCCTACAACCTACAAAATTGAAGCTCTTTCAATCAACTTTCCGACGCATCTGATTCACCTAATTCGGAGTTTGGATCAGGAAGATAAGCCAATTTTCGTAAAGCCCTTCCGTTTTGTATTCTCTCAGTTTTGGCTAAGTGAGGCTTCATAGAAGGGCTCACGATCAATGTGACCTTGTACGAACCTTGAGATCTTCTCATGGGATCCCGGAAAACAATTATTATTTCATTTCATTAATGGTTTTTATGTAATTATGGCTACTTCTAAGGGATTTTTGTGACTTCCTATGCTATCCTAAGACATTCAAATGACCTATACTCTTCCTCCCTCATTAAAATTCATTCTCATACTTAGAATTACATTCAAACTCTCTATTAAGAACTCCCTTAAAGTGAACCTTGGATGATTCTCTTGAAGACTAAGGAAAGGCTCTCTTCTTCATAAAATTTCTTCCTATATCTTCTTGGTTAGCTAAGGTTTATGGGATTGATTCATGGTTCCTTTCAACGATGAAGACCCCAAACTCTTTTACTTGAATTTTCATGAAATTTAGCTTACTTTGATTATGAGTTTTAAATGTTGTTTATTTGATTCGATTGAGATATGGGCTATAATTTATTTTTTATTTTCAAGTGATTTAATCCCTAATATATGGAAATGCATGGATATATTGAAGATTTGAATGTTCATTGTTCCTTTAAAGTTTGATTTAACCATGGGTAATTTAAATTGTGATTTGAATGTGGATTTTATTTATGGATTTACTTGAAGTTCATATTGAATTGTTTATTTAATATTGAATCTCTATTGCCTATTGCTATTCACATATCATTCATGGCATATGCATACATGATCATTGGTTTTTGATGAAAATCATCAGTGGGTCAAGCTTACATATGTTTATGAAAATGATTTTGGTGAATTAAGCTCACATATATGGTTATGACAAGAATGTGAGCACATAAATATCTATTGTTATTGGCTCTCTGAGCATATTGAGCGTTTATATCATATTGTTTAAGTGAATGAGTTATTCGTATGCATGAATAGTATGGAGTGAATTATGTTTTGACTTTTTTGGCCCAAGTATAAATGAACACTAAGAATTTTGGCTTTTAACTGCAAGTGTGCATTGAAATGACTTGTGCCTCTTTTGAAAGCATGTATATGTATAAGTATTCTTGTGGGATGATGAATTAGCATCGAATGGATTGGGGGCATCAGGGCTTTCGCTAAGGGTCCTCTTCGTTTCCTTGAACTATATGCAAGCATAGGTATATGGTAACCTGCTACCAAAATGATCGGGCCGTGATAGAGAAGATATTAGAGCAATAGGTTTATAAATAGTCCTCGGAGTCCAACATGCTATGTTATGTAGAGTCCTATTTATAGATTTGAAGCACGCCACATCTATGGGTAAGAGGCTACAAGGTGTTTTAGGAAATGTAAGACTTATTCATGATTCACATTGTGCCACGGAATGTGTCTTAAGATTTCCTATCTTCATCCCTCCCGCCCCCCGCCCCCCCGAATAGGGAGAGTTACTTTATGCTCGTAATCCAATCCAAGCAAGGAAGATGTTGTAGCTGATCTTATAGATGAGGTCAAAATGGAGTAGGTGAAGGATGTGCATTGGTTAACAAGATTGGGGAATTAGGTTGAGTCAACCTAATGATGGTTTCGTTCATGCTTAGAATGGGAAATAATTTTATATGGTTGTTCATGTCAAGAAAAATCAAGATCTAGACCCATCATTGGTTAAGTCGAAGAAGTTGGTTGCCATAAAGGAAATAGAGATTTTCTCCTAAGGGGGAGATGGTGTCCTTCGATATCAAGATCAATTGTGTGTTCGGGATGTTGATGGTCTTAGGGGGGTGATCATGAGTGAAGCCCACAACTCTCTTTATTCTATATATTCGGGATCTACCAAGATGTATCGGGATTTGGCGAAAAGTGTATTGTTGGCATGATATTAAGATGGACATAGATAGATTTTTATTCGAATGCTCTAATTACCAACAAAGAAGGGTGGAACTTCAAAGGCCCGATTGTGTGGCCCAAAACATTAAAATTCCTACTTTGAAATGAGAGAATGAGAATATGGACTTCGTGATTGGATTTCCCCGTACTCGGAAGCAAGTTACTCCATGTGGGTTATTATTGAAAGAATGACCAAATTGGCACACTTCTTATCTGCTGAGACTATTTTCAATGTTCAGGACAATGCCAAGTTGTATGTTTGGGAGTTGGTTAGATTGGATAGTATGCCTATATTTATTAAATCATATCGTAGCACCCAATTTACTTCTCACTTTTGGAGATTGTTCCGAAGAGGACTTGGCACCAAGGTGAAGTTAAGTACCACTTTTCATCCTCAAACCGATGACAACCTGAAAGATAATTCAAACATTGGAGGACATGTTGAGGGCTTATGAGTTGGTATTCATGGGTAATTGCGATGATCATATACCTCTCATTGAGTTTACTTATAACCATAGCTTTCAAGCTAGTATTGGTAGGGCACCGTTTAAAGCTTTATATGGTAGGAGTCGTAGATCTTCGATGGGGTCGTTTGAGTTTGGAGAATTGGCCTTGATTGGCCCGGATTTGGTGTTGGATACTATGGAGAAAGGGAAATTATTAGGGAAAGGTTGAAGATGGCTCAAAGTCATCAAAAATCTTATTTGGATGTTAGAAAGAGGGATCTTGTGTTTCTTATTGGTGATAGGGTGTAAGTGAAGATTTATCCTATGAAGGGTGTAATAGGATTTGGCAAGAAGGGAAAGTTAACTCCCCGGTATGTAGTTCCATATTAGATTATTGAGCGTATTAGGAATATGGCCTATAGATTGGATTTGCCTCCGGATTTGAGCTTTATTCACCCAGTTTTCCATGTGTTTATGTTGAGGAAATTGATTGGTGATCCTAGTATAATTGTGCATTTGGAAGGTCTTGAGGTTGAGAAGAACTTGTCTTATGAGGAAGTCCCAGTTGAGATTTTCTATAGGAAAGTGAAGCAGTTTTGCAACAAGGATGTGGCTTCAGTTAAGGTGTTTTGGATAAACAAACATGTTGAAATTGCTACGTGGGAAGTGGAATAAAGTATGTTGTGATGATACCTCTATCCTTTCAAATCTGTTCAAGCCTATGGTATTAGATTCTTCCTATTCCTAATGGTCCTAATTCTTTGCCTTTTGAGTTTTATGGAATGACATGCATATATGTGCACGAAAATGATTTAAAGATGTTTTGTTATAAGATTTAATAACTTATTGGTTTTTAAATTATAAAATATGCATTATGTTCTTCCATTTGGGATGTTTTATGATAGACAAGCCTTTTGGTAGCTCATTCGAGAATGAATGTCCTAAAGGGGAGATGATGTAAGGACCCAAACTTTGTATGACCTTAATGGTGCTTGGAAATTGGTTCCAGAAAGTTTTGGACCGAGGTGACACCTTATGTGAGCCTCCACGGGCCGGGTGAAGGGGCCTTCAGGTGACCCTTGGCTTTGTGTGTAGTGTGTTGGCCTTAACATTGGAGTATAAGACCAAGTCTAACCCCACATAGACCCCACACATTACGTGTGGCTCTTTATGAGTCGTCTGGTGGCTTGTGTGACAGAGACTTGGCTTTGAAAACCTCATTTTTGCTAAGGCATATCACACATGAACCTCTCATGGACCGTTTACCTCTTCACGTGCCGTGAAGCGCTTTGTATGGGCGTTGGTGTGAAAATTTTCTAAGTATGGGATCACCGTTTTGGATCTTTGTCATTGGAGAATTTTCTAAGTGAAGTATCAAGGAAGGACACACGGTCCGTGTGACTTCTCAAAGACAGTGAGGTGCTCCATATGGGTGGAATTATCATCTCGGACCTTCGACAGTGGAGATGTTTTCTAAGTATTTGATCACGAAAAAAGGGATATGGTCTGTGTGCCATTGTACAGGCCATGTGACCCCAATACGGGACCCCTAAATCAGTTTATACTCCTTCATTACTATTCGTTCTTATTCTAAACACTTAGTTTCTCATTCACTCGCTCAAACGCTTTCTGAATCCTCTTTACGAGCTCTAATTGGAGGACTCACATGGAACCTTCAACCTCAAGATAAATTCACTTTCAAGATCTTAATCCAAGCTTATTTATGTGGGTTAGGGTCATCATGGGTCTCCTTCATCATGACAACTTCAAAAGAATTATATTGGCTAACCTTTTCATACGAACCGATAAAAGAGTCAACTTTAAATGGTCACATCTCTTAGAAAAAAATGTACTGGGGTGGCCTACAACCTACCAAATTGAAGCTCTTTAAATTAACTTTCCAATGCATCCAGTTTCACCTGATTCCAAATATGCCAAATTTCGTAAAGCCCATTGATTTTGTGTTCTCTCTGTTTTTGCTAAGTGAGGCTTCACAGAAAGGCTCGCAGTCTGTGTGACCTTGTATGGACTGTGAGACCTTCTCACGGTACCCCTGGCAACAATTATCATTCTATTTATTAATGTTTTTTTTTTAATTATGGCTACTCCTAAGGGACTTTTGTGACTTCCTATGTTAGCCTAAGACATTCAAATAACCTGTACTCTTCCTCCCTCATTCAAATTCATTCGCATACTTAAATTATATTCAAACTCTCTCTTAAGAACTACCCTAATATCTTGAAGACTAAGGAAAGGTTCTCTTCTTCATCAAATTTCTTCCTTTTGCTTCTTGGTTAGCTAAGTTTTGTGGAATTGATTCATGTTCCCTTTCAACGATGAAGACCCCAAACTCTTTTACTTCAATTTTCATGATATTTAGCTTACTTTAATTATTGGTTTTGAAGATTATTGTTTATTTAATTCAATTGAGATATAGGCTATGCTTTATTGTTGATTTTAACGTGATTTAAGGCCTAATATGTTAAAATGCATGGATATATTGAAGATTTGAATGTTTATTGTCCCTTTAAATTTTTATTTAAGCATGGGTAATTTAAATTGTGATTTGAATGTGGATTTTAGTTATAGATTTACTTGAATTTCATATTGAATTGTTGATTTGAGATTTAATCTACATTGTTCATTGCTTTTCACATATCATTCATGGAATATGCATACATGAGCATTGGTTTTTGATGAAAATTATTGGTGGGTTAAGCTCACAGGTGTTTATGAAAATGATTTCGCTGAGGTAAGCTCACATATATGGTTATGACAAGAATGTGATCACATAAATGTCTATTGTTATTGGCTCTTTGAGCATACTGGGTGTTTACACTATATTGTTTAAGTGTATGAGCTATTCCTATGCAGAAAAGTATGGATTTAATTATGATTTGGCTTTTTTAGCACAAGTATGAATGATTATGAAGAATTTTTGGCTTTTAAGCCCATGTGTGCATTGAAATGATTTGAAATGACTTGTGCCTCTTTCAAAAACATGTATGTGTATAAATATTCTTGTGGGATGATGACTTAGCACTAGATGGATTGGGGGCATCTGAGCTATCCCTAAGGGTCCTCTCCCTTTCATTGAACAATGTGCCACCATAGGTATATGGTAACCCTCTACTGAAATGATTGGGTTTTAAGCTATGGTTGCAAATATTGATACGATATGGAAATCTTTCTGAAATGACCGAGTCGTAAAGAACGTGGCCATCACACCAAAATGATTGGGTCATAAGGTATAGTGTAGATTAACTTTTTCAAGTAATCTTCTCTCACCCGATGGGAGGTCTACATCGAGCAAATGCATGTAACAGCTCGCATGAGTTTGAGATGTTGGTTATGGTCCCATCTCCACTATATATGAGCAATATGGTATTTTATGCATCATGGATTTCATGGCATATTATTATATTACTTTTCTTTGTTATATATCTCTTTCTATATTATGTGCCCTTGTCATCTAACATTGAATGCAAGTTTGATAAGTCATATGCATTGCATGTCCGCATACTTAGTACATTCAAACATACTAACACATGTTTTTACCTACATGATCTAACCATGTAGGGAACAGAGAATATAAATATCCACCGTTCGACAGCTAGTTCAGAGTTTGAGAAGTCATTGTGGGGAGTTCTATTTTCCAAGGACAAGCCACCATCCATCTACCTTATGTTGCTTTCTTTTATGCTATTTACCTTGACGGTGAGCCCAATACATATCTTGGCCCCGTCCTATTCTATGACTAGAGGCATTGTTGGACATCTTGTAGACTCTTGTACGGATGCTTGCTATGCGTTGTATTTGAAGATTACGATCATGGTTACCTGTTGATTTTGGTTATAATGGATTGATTATGAGTATTATGATATGGATTTATGGTATGATTTGGAAGATCCTACATCCCATTTTACCCCATTGAGTGAGTCATACTTACCTGCCCCTTAGTCTTTATGTGTTACGTTTTATGTAAATCCATATTAATCCCTATCCCTATGACATCCTCATAGCGTGGGTCCTACTTTCCGATCTCTTAGAACTATATGCTTACTATCTTTAATACTCTTTCGAACGGATGATGTGAATATGGATACTTTGAAGCTTGTTTAGGGACTCTCGGGTTCCCATTCGTCATGTCACTCCTAGATCCTAGGTCTGGGTCATGACACATCACTCCAACCAAAAAAGTACTAGTTATAGAAGATCCCACATATGAGGAAGTACCCATTTCTATTTCAATTGACAAATTAAGATGTTAAGAAATAAATAAGTAGCTTATGTAAAGTACTATGAAGGAACAAACAAGTGGAAGAGGTTATCTAGGAAGCGGAGGAAGCAATGAAATACAAGTACCCCAATCTCTTTCATTCAATTGAGAATGATGAAACATTCGAAGTTGAGGCATTGACAAGTAAGTATGTGTCTATATGACTCATGTGATTAATAGAAGTATATAACTTAGGCTTGAACTTGCTTAGGCTGACTAACTATACTATCATTAGAGGATGAATGTTCCTAAAGAGGGGAGGATGTAACACCCCATTTTTTCAATATGTTAGTGTTATCTATATGGTACTTGACATGGCCTTATGGTATAGGTGAGGGACTATGTTTTTTTTCATAAGAGTAGTGATAATTTGAATTGGATTGAGAGTTGTTATGATATCCCACATGGTTTGGTGGGTACGAGTCCAAGTTAAACTCAACAAAAGCATTTAAATTCAAGAAAATAAGGTGTGATTTGAGTTAAAAGTCTAAAGTGAATTATTAAGATACGATATATGAGATTATGATTTAGAAAATGAGGTAAGATAAATAAGTTGCTTGCTTTGCTTAACAAAGAAAGTAAGCGCATCACCTATTTAGACTTTTTGACCAGCCTAAAGGACCAAGTAGATGCACCCCCTGCTAAGACTTGTTTTGTTATCTTATAGGGCCCAAGGTCACTAACCATTTACTTGACTAATTTGGCCCAACCCAGGTGAAGGAAAAAAGAAGAAAGGGTAGCCAAGGCCCAATAAATTGATGTCCATAAAGTTCCAAGCTAAAAGACTAAGTAGGTGCATCACTTACTTGGTAAATTATTACAAAAAATTGGGGAGAAAGTCAACGAGATTTGGTTTCTTTAAAAAGGAATGCAACTAGCTCTTTCCAATCATTTTAAACTTGAGTAAAATATGATTTCCTAAGGCTCTTTCATTTCCCTCTCCCAGCTTTTACAATATCCCTCAACACCTCCAAGGTTCCTTATATTTTCAAGTGAAAGGTAAGTTAAAGTACTTAGGGGTTAGCTCATTCCTTCCATGTAATCATATGGAATTGTATTCTACATATTTGAAGTGTAATTATTTCTCAAAAACTATCGATCATACTTTCCAACCTTTCTAAGAGACATCCTCTTGTCCTTTAGTTCTTACATTTTTGAAGCACAAGGTTGACAGGAAAAATTTCCAATATCTAGGTAAGGTTATTGCCCTTCTTTTTGTCAATCCTTAAAGGAAAGCTTGGGATAAGGATTCTTGTATTTCTTTTCAAGAATCCATGAATGGCGATGAACCCTTGAATTAAGTATTCACTGATTTTCTGAAAGATATGTTGGGCTATTTAATGTCTATTTTATGTGTAATGTTGATGGGGGCAACTTGGGGTGGTAGTGGCAATGGGTGTATGAAGTTACATTAATATATAAAAGGAGGGTGTGGTAGTTCCCCATTAGTGTGAGGGTTATGTGGACCTACTGTCCATCAATATTTAGCTACTATTTTATGAAGCCTACGATGCAGTTTGCTAGGGTTAGCCGAATCATGGGTTACACTGTAGAAATAATGCCAAAAAGGATGGTCTAAATGTTTAGTTGTGTTGGTCCAGAAACAAGTTATGTAAGACTATCCTATTTCATATTCTTGGGCAGAAATCTAACACTTGTGTCACTACCAACCAGTGAGATTCCCAAGTGCTATTCCAATAGTGACAGTGTTGTTTATTAGTAAATGTTTTGCTTACTCTTCTAAGTACTAGCATGATGAGTCTACTTTCATTTGTGAAGCCAATTTTGTCATTTAAACTCCTAAGTAGTATAATAATATTACATGTCATTCATATATTGTGGTGCAGCCTTAAGTGACCATTGTCATGTCTTACATTATGGGTACATAGTCCTAAACATCAAAAAATTATCATGACCACTAAAGTAACAATCTCAAATTATTAAAAACATAACTTGAGTAGTATTTATCTTGTGGTGGCAGCCTAGGGGAAAGAGCCTAGCAAGGGTCGATCTCACTTGAATTATAAGGGTGGCAGCCCAAAGTGAGAGCCTAGCATGGGTTGATCCCGAATGGTACAGTTTTGAGGAAAGCATCCCAAGGTTTAAAATATCTAGCACTAGTCATCCTGTTTTGCCACCGATCAGCTCGTCATTGGTATGACATGCCTATAAGAAATTATAAAGCACTAAAGAGTAAGAAAAAGAATGTAATGTACATGGTTCCACAAGTATAATGAAGGTGGTGTTTTATTATTATATTTGCATTTATATATTGTTACTTGTTTTCACTTGAGTTCTCATTTTAGATATGTTATTGTCTTACATATTCAGTACATTATTTTGTACTGACGCCCCTTTTGGGGGATGCTGCAATTCATGGTGCAGGTACAAGTACTATAGTTAGTAGACCTCCAGTGTACACATACCCGACACTTAGCTACTCTAGGTGATATCCAAGTTGGTTCGAGGCTTCACTAGGTCTGTCAGATATGCATTATCATATTGTATTATAATTCAAAGCAAAACATGGCATGTCTTTGACCGATGTTATCTTTAGAGGCTTTATAGACTTATTGTATATAGTTAAGTCGCATTCTGTGTTTTAATAGTTGTGGCCTCACGGCAAAGTCTAGTATTTAATGGGTGCTACCTATTTCGATCTTTTATCTCCATAGCCGATATGAACTTGTCACTACATTGTAGTTATCATAGTCAAATGCGTAATAAGCACGTGTTATATGTTAGTTCTCTCAAGCCTTAACGACATCGAGTGCTTGTCAGTCTTTATAGGTTTGGAGGGGTGACCTAAATTCTACACTTTTATCTGTTTCTAACGTTACAACATACGAGGTATTACAACTTTATTAGAGCTGGTTTCCGTCACATTTGAGGATGAATGTTCTCAAGGGAAGATATTGTAATGTTCCATCAATTGAAAGGTCATGAATCAATGTGTGAGGGGGTCTCCCCATGAAATTTCTTGTTTTTGGCATTGGGTGCCTATCACTAGACCCTTCATGGGTTGTTTGGGGCACCACTGGTTGTGGTGATATCAAATGATGAGTTCCCTCCCAAGGCCCCATGAATAGTGTGGTCCATGAGTTGTGCTACCCACCATAACCAATGGTGGGCCCCGTGGTTAGAAAAACTCTATCATGTCACCAAGGCCCCTAACCATGACCCCCTTCATGGGTTGCGGTACCCTAGATTGGCAGTAGTGGGCCCACCCTTTAGGAGATCCACCTAGTTGAACTCAATGTTTTATAAGGGGTATTTGGTCATTTTTATAATTCCCAATTATGTATTTGGATGTTTTTTGAACTATATATTCATCTATTAACTACCCTAAGTCCCTAAAGTTCTTTCATTCACTCCCAATTTCCAAAATAAAAAGTTCTCTCTAAAAATACTCCCAAGATTTTCTTCTTCCCCAAGCTAGAATTCCATTGAAGATCAAGCAATTTACCTCAAATTCAAGTCAATTTCTTTGAAATTCCATTAGTTTCTTAATCAAGGTAAGTAAATTTTCATCCATAGGGTACTTTCACCCGCGGAGAGCAAAGATCCTCTACTTTGTTAGTGCTTTCATGTATGAACTTCATACGTTTTATCTAATTCTCTTTTAGTTGCATGAACTACATGTCTACGAATATTTATTAACCTAATTAAGTATGAATTATCATGAAATTGCATAATTTTCATGGTTTTAAAGTGAGTTCCCTACAAAGCTATTAGGTTCATGAATGTACATTGTGGGTTTTACGATTATAAGTCAAATTGATGTAATTCCTCAAAATTAAGCACTATCTCCATGAATTGTGTGTTCCAGAGTTATTTTGGCATTAAATACACATGATTTACCCTAGTTTTCAGTGAATCGTGATTATGAATGATAAGGGCTACTTTTAAGATTTATGAAAGATATTCAATTATATTTTATGAATCCCTAGATGAATGAATGATGAATGATGAAAGAATGAATGTTGGTGAAAGGAAAATTCACATCAAATCATGGATTCAGGTGTGATAAGTATAATTCTCACATTAATAAATCACCAAGGTTTTAACGAGTTATTCTAATGAATGATGGTTTTAATGATTCAAATTTATGATTGATATATGATTAACTCTTGCACTATGAATTATTATTCTGTGAGATTTAACTTATAACTGAGAAGTCTAGGATGGGGTTTGGTCTTGTGGACTTTAAGACTATCCATCCAATGGAATCCTCGCAGAAACTTCTTGTCCAAAACTATGTGCCACCATAGGTTTCCTTATTTGGCCTAGGCTAGTATGATCCATATTTAGCCCCTCAACTCTTGATTGTTATACCATGTCATAGTCTACCTTGACAAGTATCCTCCCTTTTTTTAATGTAACGGTTACACTGGATTCAATGTTATAGCTCGCATAGTCTTATTGTTGGATTTAATTTTACTCCCACAAAATGATTATGTTACTTTGAACTTTACTATGAATTCACTTTGACCACAAAATTTATAATCATGTTTTATCACATGCTTTATGATTTATAATCATGTTTTATCTCATTCTTTACTCCATGCCCATGTTATCGTGGCCTTGCATCCCATAACTCAGGCATCATTTATTCATGTCAGATATAAATATATATGTGTGTGTATCATGCATAGCTCACATACTTGGTACATCATAATGTACTAACGCATATTTTGCCTACATTGTGTAAAAATATAGGATGGGATGCTTTTCACTCTCCTCGTGGTTAGTTGGATTGGTAGCCTCACTTGATTGGTGAGCCTCATGCTTTGGGGATATGCCCATTGAGCTTATAACCTCATTGTTAGTTGATTCCCATATTGAGACATTTACTTTACTTTTCATTGAGGTTAATCTAGGGACATGTCTTAGCCTCGCCAATTGTTATACTATGCTATGTTGAGCCTTGTTGTAAACAATGTGTAAAAGGATATGTTCGTTTCTTTTTTACTTGATTACTTCATTCTGTTGATTAGATATTTTAGACGTACTTCTGCTTACTTTTAGTTTATTATCTGAATGATGCTTTATATACCTTGTATATACTTACGAATAATAAGTAATATGGCTTGGTCGGTGTTCTTCGGGGTTTCGATCACCATGTCACACCTAGGGTCTACCTTGGATTGTGACATTTCTTTATTGATTCTATTGTTCGATGCAATCTTATTTGGAAACTTTGGTAAAAACTTGCCATTCGGAGTGATGCTTGGCTTCCTCTATCTTTATAATCACTTGTTTTCCTATTTCAAATAGTTTTGAGCATTAAAACATATTTACTAAATCTTTAGATGGTTTTGTACATGTGACACTAAGTCTTCGATGTATCTTTGCCATTTTGCACTTTTTAAATATTTTATGAAAGCTTGATTATAATATTTTACCTTCATTATTTTCATTACTTCCACATGATATTTCAACATTTGATTTGTGTAAAGATTGGCATATTTATATATGTTAATCTAAATACCTTCATAACTTTGAGATTTTGGGTCATGACGATTGGCTTCCCGTGGAGCGCCTTTCTTCCATCTTTATAGTGTGTGAGAACTAAATAAATATTAAAAAATATTCATTTATATTATTTGTAAAATTAATTACTTTAATTAATTTTTTATTAATATATTATTTGTTCTTGTTTTAATTTATTATTTTTGTCATGATACAAGATCAAGTGTGATGAAACTTGGCTCTAACCCACCAAGACAAGTCAGCCTAACAAGATAAAACACAATAATGTAGAAGAGAAAGTGTAAGTAACAGTCTAAACACATATACACGCGCCCGCACACACACACACTCTTATACATATATGTGTGTGTACGTGTTGTGTATGCATATGTATATGTGTGTGTGTGTATATATATGTGTGTGTGTGTGTTGTGTATGTATATGTATATGTGTACGTATGTATATGTATCTTTATATGTTTTTGTGTGTGTGTGTGTAGGGATAAGTAATAGGGGAACAAAGAATCCAAAATCTAAAACCAACCCAAGATTGGTGTCACATGTACAACCCTCTTCTACAATTGGATTTGAAAGAGATTGACCCCTTCACTAGGAGCCCTGGTCAGCTGTGAGTTGGTAAGCTCCACCTCTTCCTGGAGCTTTCACAGGATACTTGCTTTTTGTTGTACAGCTGGGTATAGTCGGGGCCCTGTCGCGACAGTATTAGTAGTTCTCTTAGAGGCTATTGTGGACATGTTATTATGGGCTGGTCCTTTTGTACCCTTCAGTCTCCGGTCATAAGGTTGGCATGTATATATAGTGTGTGTCTGTACCTCTGTTGTGGCAGCCTTGCCGGCTAGCTAGTACTTTATTATTTTGGTTTACTTCTCTTAATGTACATAATCTGTTTTTGGCCAGGTCATGACCTAAATGGTCTCGACTTAGTTTCTTGTTTTTCTAAACATTATGCTGCCCGATTTTCTTCTGGTCCAAAGGTTAGTTAACTAGTATGTTTAGTGGCTTACCCGGCCAATAACGGTATCGGGTGCCAGTCGTGCCTCCCCTCTTTTTGGGGCGTGACAAACATGGTATCAGAGCAGGTCGTGTCCTAGGGAGTCCACAATGCCGTGTCGAGTAGAGTCTTGATTATGGGTGTGTTGTGCACCACACTTATAATCAGGAGGTTATAAGGCATTGAGGATTGGTTACCTTTCTTTCACTTAATAGATCGTGCTATAGAGCAAAGTTATAGGGACGTATGAAATCTTAATCGTGCTTTGTGGTTTGTTTTATTTGTCAGGCTGTCTATATTCAAGGGATGGCACAACGTGGCATAGATATGGATCCGAGAGAAGGTACCAGTTGTTCTTTACCGGGTCAGGCAGATACACTCCCTGTTGAGGCACGCAGAGAGCCTCCAGTATCTACAGTACCAGATTCACCAGCACCTATTGAGGGCCAAGGAGGTCTAGTACCCCCAATCCTACTAGAGACTGGGGAGCACGGTATGAGAGAGGTGGTTCAGCTACTGACTAGGATGGTTTCCATTCATGAGAGACAACTGGAGGCGAGATCAGACATCAGAAGAGATCAAACAGAAAGCTCAAAGGTGCGAGAGTTTCTTCACTTGGCTCCTCCAGTATTCACAAGGTCCAGCCCCACAGAGGATCCACAGGACTTTATAGACCATATACATAGAATATTGAGGGTGATGCATGCCTCTGTCACTGAGGCCGTAGAGTTAGCTTCTTTTCGACTACGTGATGTTGCCATCTTGTGGTACGAAGCGTGGGAGAGATCCAGAGGTCCTAATGCTCCGCCAGCAGAATGGGAGGACTTCTCTGAGGCATTTTTAGCCCATTACTTACCACAGGAGGTGCGGGAGGCTCGTCTTGACCAGTTTATCAGCTTGAGGCAAGGGGATATGAGTGTAAGGGAGTATAGCCTTAGTTTTAATTCTTTGGCTAGGTATGCACCAGATATTGTACGTACCATGAGTGCCAGAGTTCATCGTTATGTGGGTGGTTTGGGGGATCATTTGATCAGAGACTGCAGGATAGCCTCTTTACAGGATGGTGTAGATATTTCCCGTATTCAGGCTTTTGCTCAGACTACAGAGGATCTTTCTCGTCGGATTCTTGATACCCGTAGAGATAGGGAGAAGAATAAGAGGGTTCGTACTATGGGGTCTTATAGGGAGCCACAAGGTGATTTTAGCCTCCTTTTCACCGATATCCACCTCCGTCAGTGGGTAGTTCCCCGCCACAGATACAGGACCAGTGACTTGATCGTTATATTCAGTCAGGTCCGAGGCAGAGTTCACGCCAGCCTGAGAGCCATCGATAGGAACGATTTGCACCAATGAGACAGCCTACTCCTCCATGTGCAAAATGCGGTAAGCTTCATAGTGGGCAATGTAAAAAGGGTTCAGGTGCATGTTACCATTGTGGACAGACAGGACACTATATTAGCCAGTGCCCGGGGTTAGGTAGAGGTACAACAACTTACCTTTCTAGATCCACTACAGCCTCTTCATCCCCAGTACGTGCTCCCCGACCAGATCCACAGCTTACTCAGGGCCATGGTAGGGGGAGAGGTAGAGGAGACAGTTCAGATTCTACTAGTGGACAGAATCGCTTTTATGTACTCACAGGCCGACAGGATTCAGAGGCATCTCCAGATGTGATCACAGGTATATTGATGGTACATTCTCATGCTGATTATGCACTGATAGATCCTGGCTCTACATTTCATATATTACTCCATTCATTGTTGGTAAGCTTGATATGAGACCTAAATTATTGCCGAGGTCAGTTAGGGTATCTACGCCAATTGGTGACTCAATTATAGCTAGTCATGTCTATCGATGTTGTACAGTGTTAATTAATGAGCGTCCAACCTCTGCTGATTTAATTAAATTAATTATGCTAGATTTTGATGTTGTTATGGGTATGGATTGGTTAGCAGCTTGTTATGCTAATATTGATTGTCGAGCAAAGCTAGTCCACTTCCATTTACCAGGTGAGCCGGTCGTTGAATGGAAAGGCAATATTGCCTCGCCCAAAGGTAAGTTTATTTCATACCTTAGGGCTCGGAAACTAATCTCTAAAGGTTGTATATACCATTTGATTCATACTAGGGATATTGATAAGGAGTCGATGACCCTTCAGTCAGTCCCTATTGTGAATGAATTTCCGATGGTATTCCCTGATGAGCTTCCAGGGATTCCCCCCGAAAGGGAAATTGATTTTGCTATAGATTTGCTCCCGAACACGCAGCCTATATCCATTCCTCCCTACAGAATGGCTCCTGTAGAGCTAAGGGAATTGAAGGAACAACTGAAGGATTTACTTGATAAAGTCTTTATTAGTCCAAGTACATCTCCATGGGGTGGTCCAGTGCTCTTTGTTCGAAAGAAAGATGGCTCCTTACGGATGTGTATTGATTACAGACAGCTAAATACAGTCACCATCAAGAATAAGTATCCTCTCCCGCGGATTGATGACTTATTCGACCAGTTGCAGGGTGCCAAATGTTTTCCAAAAATTGACTTAAGATCCCGGTACCACCAGTTGCGAGTCAGGGATGTTGATATTCCAAAGACAGCATTTAGGACGAGGTATGGACATTTTGAGTTCCTTGTCATGTCTTTTGGGCTTACAAATGCCCCAGCAGCTTTTATGGACCTGATGAATCGAGTGTTTAAACCATTCTTGGATGAATTTGTGATCGTGTTTATTGACGACATCCTGATATATTCACGGTCAAAAGCTGAGCATGCAAATCACTTGTGAACCATATTACAGACTCTCCAAGACAATAGGTTATATGCTAAATTCTCTAAATGTGAGTTTTGGTTAAATTCTGTAGCTTTTCTTGGCCATGTTATTACAGGTGATGGTATCAAGGTCGATGGCCAGAAGATTGAAGCAGTAATGGCCTGGCCGAGACCATTGAATCCGATCGAGGTCCGTAGCTTTTTAGGCTTGGCAGGATATTATAGGAGGTTTTTTGAGGGATTCTCCTCTATCTCTGCACCGCTAACGAGATTGACACATAGAGCAGCTAAGTTTCAATGGACTGAAGAATGTGAGCAGAGTTTTCAAGAGTTAAAGAAAAGGCTTACCATCGCACCTATCTTGGCTCTTCCAGATGGAGCTGAAGGCTACGTTGTATATTGTGATGCCTCAAGAATTGGCCTAGGTTGTGTACTTATGCAGCATGGTAGAGTTATTGCATATGCTTCTAGACAGTTGCGAAAGCATGAACAAACTATCCCACCCATGATCTTGAGCTCGCTGCGGTTGTATTTGCTCTAAAGATTTGGCGACATTATCTATACGGAGTCCATGTTGATATTTTTACCGACCACCAGAGCCTTCAATATTTATTTAAGCAAAAGGAGTTGAACTTACGACAAAGAAGATGGCTAGAATCACTAAAAGATTATGATGTGGACATTTTGTACCATCCTGGTAAAGCTAATGTTGTTGCTGATGCACTTAGCCGGAAGTCCATGGGAAGTCTAAGCCATGTTGAGGCTGATAAGGTTGAAATGACAAAAGACCTGTGCCAGCTAGCTAGTTTGCAGGTGCGATTGGTAGATACAGAGGAAGGAGGTGTAATTGTTTAAAATACAGCAGTATCTTCCATTGTTAATGAAGTAAAAGAGCGACAGCGCGAAGATCCTGAGCTTAGGACATTGAGAGAGAGCATTTCACAACAACAACATCCTCCATTTGAGCTGACCAGAGAGGGAGTCCTTAGGTACCAAGGCCGCTTATGTGTGCCAAATATCGGAGGACTTCGTGCCAGGATTCTTTCTGAGGCCCATTATTCTAGATATTCAACCTACCCTGGAGCAACAAAAATGTATCGGGACCTTCGACAAATCTATTGGTGGAATGGCATGAAAAGGGATATTGCAGAGATGGTAGCCCAATGTCCCAATTGTCAGCAAGTTAAAGCAGAACATCAGAGACCTAGAGGCCTAGCTCAGTATATTGAGCTTCCGCTATGGAAATGGGACATGGTAAATATGGACTTCATCATGGGTTTGCCTCGTACTCCACGCAGGTATGATTCTATTTGGGTAATCATTGATAGGTTGACAAAATCTGCTCATTTCTTGCCAGTAAGAACGACATATTCAGCGGAGGATTATGCTAAGCTTTACATTCAAGAGATTGTTCGCCTTCATGGAGTTCCATTGTCTATTATATCTGATCGAGGGGCTCAATTTACGACTCATTTTTGGAAGTCTTTTCAGAAGGGTCTGGGCACTCAGGTGAATCTCAGCACCGCTTTTCATCCACAAACTGATGGGCAAGCGGAGCGTACCATCCAGACCGTCGAGAATATGTTACGTTCTTGTGTGCTGGACTTTAAAGGAAGCTGGGATGACCATCTACCTCTTATTGAATTTGCTTATAATAATAGCTTCCAAGCTAGTATTCAAATGGCGCCTTATGAAGCACTATATGGGCGAAGATGTAGGTCGCCGATCGGTTGGTTCGAGGTTGGGGAGGCAAAATTGCTAGGCCCTAATCTAGTTCAGCAAGCGATGGACAAAGTGAGACTTATTAGAGACCGATTACAAACTGTCCAGAGTCGACAAAAGTCTTATACAGATGTTCGACGATGAGACTTAGAATTTGACGTAGAAGATTGGGTTTTCTTGAAGGTATCACCCATGAAGGGAATCATGCGGTTCGGGAAAACAGGAAAGCTCAGTCCTAGATATGTTGGACCGTATAAGATTATTCGAAAGATTGACAAGGTCGCATACGAGCTTGATTTGCCTTCAGAATTGGGGGCAGTCCATCCGGTGTTTCATGTATCGATGTTACGGAAGTGCATTGGAGATCCATCGCGTATTACCAATATTGAAAATGTCCACATTAATGAAGACTTGTCTTATGATGAGGTGCCAGTGGCTATTTTAGACCAACAAGTAAGAAAGCTTCGGAATAAAGAAGTGGCCTCCGTGAAAATATTGTGGCGGAACAATAATATTGAGGAAATGACTTGGGAAGCAGAAGAGGAAATGAAGAAGAGGCACCCCCAGCTATTTACAAATTAAGATAAGTCATATTTTAAAAGTTAGCAGTCATCTTTCTACAGAAACTTAAGTTTTAAATGAGTTGGGGGTATACTTTATATGGATCGTCAGGAGATAGCTATACAAAGCTTATAATTAGAATTCTCTTTTTCTTTCAAAGTTGATTTATGGAATGGAGGAAAAAAAAGTATATCCCCAAAAGTCACATTTCAAGAGTTAATAGTGCAACCAAGCCGTTGTTTAGATACATTCGCGGTCGAATGTTCTTAAGGGGGGGAGACTGTGAAACCCCGTGTTCCTCGTCTTCTATATATACATAGGGTGGTGTGTCATATAAGACATTCATGAATTTGTATAGAACCTAAGGATAATAAGGTTGTCAATAAGTGGTAATTTCAAGGACCTAAAGTTTTAAGCCAAAGGAATACCCTAAATGCACATTCGGGATTAAAGAAATGACCCAAGTGGCACCTCGCCCTTTTCGGAAGGTCTAAATTAGGTTTCACTTTTCAGATGGAATTAAAAGTTTATAATTTGCTAATAATGAATTTCTTTAAGTTATTTTAATAGCACAAAGGTCATACATTAAGTTTTGGAATCAAGAAAGTTACAAGATAAAGGTTGGCCAAAGTTACCGTAACTTTCTTTAAGAAATCCTTCTTAACTTTGGGCTAAATGTATTGGGTCATATCTCCCAAACTATAAGGTGTTAGAAGGTCCATAACCTATCAAATTGAATATCTATGAGTCTATTTTTCAACGCACAAAACCGCGCATCAAACCAACCTCAGAATAAAGAGTTATGACCGTTTTACCGAGACTGCCCGAGCTGGAAACCGAGTCATGTGTCGGGTCGGGTTGACCCGACTTAAATGTCGGCTATTTTGACACTTTAAGGCTCAAAATTGAGCCAATTTCGTCCCAAACAAGTTTACAACTGAAGAGAAAGCTCCCAAGGGTTCTCTAAGCGATTTAGGTAAGTTTTTCACATTTTTACCGTTAAAATTCGTCTCCGTGCCTAGAAATGTGTGCCTTACGCTTTGAAATTATTTTTCCCTCATATTAGCTGTGTTTGGAGCTGTTCTTGGGCTGTAAAAGAAGTGGTGTTCTTGCTGGTATTGTTGGTTTTCAGCTGGTGTGTTTAGGTTATAATTGTGGAGCTCTTTTCCGTTAATTTTACAAAGTTTTACGGACATTTCCTCGCATAAATGCTCCTTGCCAAATCTGGTCATCAATGCTGACTTTTTTACTGTTTATAGGTGTCTTTAAGCTGCGTATATATAGTCGTTGTGAAGCTTAGGACGTAAGGAACAACTTTGCTGAAGGAACTTTTGGCAATCGAACGTTCGTTGGAGAGGTATGTTAAGGCTAAGCTTCATCCCTCCTTTTAGCACAAAATCTGGGAAGTTTCCCAAAACGTCAAATGCGATATCTTACTATTCTGTTGCTAGAAAGACCTTCTGTGAAAGGCACTGGGATTACAGCTGAGTTATTTTCACGGTGGTATTAGGTTGAAATTCCATTCGTTCATTTAAACTGAACATTCAATTTCTATATATCATTTTGTCGGTCTTCCGGCTACCTATTCATAGGTTTGAGGCGTTTCTCTTCTTGGTGTAGTGCCACTAAAATAAATGTAGAATGCAAAGGAATGTAGTATTCAAAATCAGTTCTTCTTCCATACAAAAATATAATTGAAGAATTTAACAATTAACGCATTGGTTTCCAATATTCTCTTGTGAAATGTTCCTATTTAAACTACTAAAGAACTTGATCCTGTTTAAATAATTTTTTTTAACTAATTGACATGGGACCAAATATAATCATTATGTAAATCACCTTTATGAACATTTTCAAAGTTAAGGCTTCACTCTAAATGTTGGGTTAAGTTCCCAAACTTGTTAAAAAGGACATGTATGATTCCACGAGCCATATGTATATGTTGTGACAACGATTATGATGTTATGAGAATAAATGTACCAAAGAGCCAAGATTTTCTAAGTTCTTGCTATGGCTTACTATGTGCATTCAACATTCATATCATACATTGCACGTTATGCATGGACTTCGAGCTATAATCGATGGTATGGGGCCTATTTGCCCAACTATATATGTATATGGTACAGATGGCCACAGGTTGGCAGATATGATGCCAGTTAGCTACCGGAAAGGACCACCAGTGCTAGCATTTGGTTGGGTATGTCATGCATTTGCATCTATATATATGTATTCACGACATACGATACTCGAGCATACCATGCATTGTTTTTTTATCATTAGGAGGTGGCTTACTGGCCATTAAGGCTACTTGAGTTTTAGTTACAGGTGGTATTTCTATTAACCTTTTTACTATGGTTATCCATGATTTTACTTCCTGCCTTACATACCAGTACATGTTTATTCGTACTGACGTCCCTTTGCCTGGGGACGCTGCATTTTATTTCATGCGTGCAGGTTCAAGTAAGGACTCTGATTGACCCCTTCACTAGGAGCCCTGGTCAGCTGTGAGTTGGTAAGCTCCACCTCTTCCTGGAGCTTTCACAGGATACTTGCTTTTTGTTGTACAGCTGGGTATAGTCGGGGCCCTGTCCCGACAGTATTAGTAGTTCTCTTAGAGGCTATTGTGGACATGTTATTATGGGCTGGTCCTTTTGTACCCTTCAGTCTTCGGTCATAAGGTTGGCATGTATATATAGTGTGTGTCTGTACCTCTGTTGTGGAAGCCTTGTCGGCTAGCTAGTACTTTATTATTTTGGTTTACTTCTCTTAATGTACATAATCTGTTGTTGGCCAGGTCATGACCTAAATGGTCCCGACTTAGTTTCTTGTTTTTCTAAACATTATGCTGCCCGATTTTCTTCTGGTCCAACTTGTATGTTTAGTGGCTTACCCGGCCAATAACGGTATCGGGTTCTAGTCGTGCCTCCCCTCTTTTTGGGGTGTGATACATTGTTTTTCATATTTTCGTGTAAAATTTATATTTTTAGTTTTTATGATTAATTTAATCAAAATATACTAGTTTGAAAAACATATACTGAATCTTTTTAATACTTAAAAGAACATATGTTTACTAATTAATATATTTTCAAAAGACAATATATCTCTTAACTATTTAATTTAATATTATTTATAAATATCCTTATTTGTCAATATAAGTTTTTAATTATAGATAGTTAATTTTTATTTTAAAATTCAATATAACCTTGTAATTATACTTATGCAACCAAAGAACACACTTGTAATCACCGTGTAATTATATTATGGCAAACAAGCAAGACACAGTAATTACATGACTGAGTAATTACTATGGTGGTAATTACACCAATTCCGATTACCAGGTGGCTTTCCAAACAGACCCTTTAGAATTTGTTGAAAAAAATTAATGTAATTACTGAGTTCACTTTACTATTAAATTACCGCAATCTAGAGTTGGAAGAACATGCGTAAATCAAATGAGAATGACGTTGTGAAGATCTTGATTATAAGTAGATTGACATGTTATCTAAAATTAATGAAATGGAGAAGTAACTAAAATGTCCCTTAACTATTTGAATTGATATAAAATTACTTTTTATTAATTTTTGGTCCTCAAATATTCTTGACATTAATATTTTGGCGGAAAAAAACTTACTCCTAACGGTCCACACTCATAAGGTGAATGGAGAGCAATATTGTACCAAATCTCATAGTTTAAGAGCATTTTAAGTCTTTTTTCGTTAAATAATTTGAAATTACTTAATATATGGACTCATATGATTGGCCTAATTTTGAGTTTTATAGAAAATTAAAAATTAAAAGAAAATGAGACCTCTACTCCTTGCCTCCACCCCCTACCCCCTACCCCCCACCCCCACCCCATCCCAACCCACTTCCTCTCTCTCACTTTTTTTTTTCTTCTTTTGGATCTTGTTTTTTATTTTTTTTATTTTTTTGAACTAGTGATAAAATAAGGGAGAAAAAAGGAAAAAAACAATGATGACATTCATATAGAAATAATTAATTCAATAGAAGATAATTTAATTAAGGAACTATGTATGTATACTACATTTTTCTTTTGCATGTGCCAAATATTCAAAATAAAAGAATGAATGATCTTTTTCGCCTATTACCCCCCCCCCCCCACTATGATAATAATACAAATTAAAAGTGTATGAACATGTAAGTTTATTTCAAATTTGAGTCCTTCATATCCTAATCAAAAATAAGAGATTAAAAAAAGAATAAAATAAGGAAATGAACCAGACCATTGAATAATTGATAGAAGTTTTATATTAATAAAAATAATAATTGTGTTTTAGATGGACAATCAGACATGGTGAGTATTGATTTTAGTTGGATATGCACTTATGAGTTGTGTTATAATAAGGAAAAATTTACCAAAGTACACAACTTAATTTACATTATTCTAAAATATTCCCTACTAATTTTAAAAATTTTGAAAATCCCTCTTTTCATATTTTCGTTCCACACGTTTGATACAGTCCTTTTACAATCTCATCTCTTTCGCCACAACCCCTTTTTTTCTCCTAAAATCATCTGCAGTGTTCCAGTCAAATGATTGAGACCTCGAGGACAGCAAAATTGTGGAAGACCTAAGTAGTCTCGATTGGGATGAAAAATTGAAGCGGTGAAGCTTAGAAATATCGCCATGGGGAGACGGAATTTGGGAGAGTGATGCAGCTGGAGAAATGAGATTCGGGTGATGAAGTGTTCGAGAAAAAATGGAAGATGAAAGAGGGAGAGCTCTACGGAGATGGGAAGTATATAGCGCCACCGCCGGTGGTTATCTGTAGTTGCCAACGGATGTGTATGATTCATTGGGACAATTATGGGTTGTTGCATTAGGAAAATATAGTGATTCATGTGTGTAGTATATGTCTTATATATTTTTAAGTTTTTGTGAGTTATTTATGGAGATTCATTTATATATAAAATTGAGTCATATATGTTATTGATTCTTTAGCATTGTATTGATTGAATACAGTGATTCATTAGGATAATTTTTGTTTGTTATAGGTTGATGATTCATTAGTGTATAAAAAAAGATGATACAGCATGCATAGATTCATGTTAATTGATTGTTATGGGTTGTTTCATTATAAAAATATAACGATTCTTTGTGTGTAGTATGTATCTTGTATTTTCTTTTATATTTGTGAGTTGTTTATAAATCTGTATGGTGATTCATTAAATATGGTGATTCATTGGGACATAAAACTTAGTCATGTGTGGGTTGAATAAAGTGATTAATTGGGATAGTTTTTTGACCATTATATGTTGATGATTCATTGGGTGTATCAAACAAAGTTGATACACTATGCAATGATTCATGTTAATTTGATGATTCATTGGGGGCTGTTATGGGTTGTTTCAATAGGAAAATATAACTTAGTCAAGTGTTGGTTTAATATAGTGATTCAATGGGATAGTTTCTTATTCATTGAGTGTATCAAAGTAAGATGATTCACCATGCAGATGATGATTCATTGGGTGCATCAAGCAAGGATGATAACACCATGCAATGAATCATATTAATTGATTGTTATTTAAAAAAAATTGGCATACTAACAGTTTATCTTTTAGTTAATATATACTATTTTTCATACATCATTCTTGTTTTGCAAGGTTTGAATTACAAGATCAGTATCTTTAGGAAAATCAATTATAAGCAATGCTCATAATCGCAGCAACATTATGAAAGACCTAAATAGCCTCGATTGGGATGGAAAATCGAAGCGGTAAAGCTTCGAAATATTGCCATGGGGAGACGGACTTTGAGAGAGTGATGCAGCTGGAGAAATGAGATTTGGTTGATGGAGTGTTCGAGCAAAAATGGAAGAGGAAAGAGGGACAGCTCACCGGAGACGGAAAGTATACAGTGCCATCGCCGGTGGTTATCGGCGTGGTTGCCGACGGAGGAGAGAATGCAACGAGGGACTAGATTCTGAACTAGGGTTTAGGGTTTTGGAATTGAATGAGGGATCAGAAATAGAAACGGAGAAGAGAAGGATAAATTGAAATTGAATATAATGAATCTTCACATATGAATCTGGTTTCAAGGCAGTTATTTTAAGGGATTTTTGTAACTTTGCAAAGGGTTGGGATATATTGAAATTTGTTACTTACACAATAGGATTTGTGTAAGTTATACTATCATAAATTAGAAATTGATTTAAAATAGACCAACAAGAAGATATCATGAAATTAATTATTTTTTTAATATTATTTTCAAGCATATCAAGTAAAAATGTGAATCATATGTAGATTTTAGTATTTATTTGAGAAGGATTTAAATTTAGACCAATCATATTAGGAAACATAATAACCAAAATATTTAATGCTTTTTACTTTAAGGAAGTTGATAAAATAAGGGCAAATATGAGTGGAAGGGTTAATATCAAGGGTATTTTTTAATCAAAAGATTGTCAGGAGTATTTGGAGATCGAAAGATGGATGGAGGATAGTTTTGTACCAATATAAATTGTTAAGGGCATTTTAGGCCCTTATCCATGAATAAAAAGGCTGAAATCAATACAAGATTATTTACCCGATTGTTCAATCAATACAACTGCAAACAACTACACGTAGGGGTGTTCAAGTGTTACCAAAAAAACTGAACCAAATTGATTAAAAAAATTAATTTTATCTGAGTTTGCTTTGGTTTGATTTTACATTTTTTTAAAAATCAAAAATATTTTATTTGATTTTAGTTTTATTTCAAAAAAATCATAGAAATAACTCAATCTAACCAACAAATTATATATATATATATATATATATATATATATATATATTTTAAAATCATATAGCCATAATATATTATTTTTGTGAATAATTTTAAATAAATTATAGTTCTTAACAAAATTTATTTATAGCTTATTATGAAAACAAAAAAATTCATGACGAGGGGCATTTATCTAGTTGATTTCGTGTATATGAATATATGCCTATGACAATTCTTTGTAGGGTCTGAAAATGCCACTATATGTTCCTTGTCTAGGCCAAAGTTGGTATATTTTTTAGTTTTAATTACAGAAAATTTGGTGATCGAAAGTTTTGTTATGCTAGTCATTTTAACTATTTTTCCTTTTGAATTATTTTCTCTTTTTTTAAAACTAAATTATCTTTGTTTGTTTTTTTCATGCATGATTAATAACTGAATAATCAAATCAAAACGAATCGAATCAAACCAAAATCGATAACAGCCAAACCAATCAATATATATTATATTATATTTGATTTGATTAGACTTAAATAATTTAAAAATCAATTTAAATTAAAATAATTGAATTTTGATTGTGATCAATAACCATCAACAAAACCATGAACACCCCTAACCACAGGAAGTTTTAAACACAATCATAACTATTTTGTAGTTAGAAATTATCTTTTTAGTTAACCCACATACACTCTCTCTCTATCACTCTCTTTTAACCCCTACTTCATCCTAGAAAGACTTTAAAACAAGTAATTTAGGTTTGGTATTTGTATAACTAGGTGTAAGTTTGAATTTGATTTGAAATTCTTAGTTTCAAGAAGTTGAATAGCCCCAGAAAAAAAATTATTTAAAAGAAAAGAGGGCTGTTTTGCTTCTGGAAAACAGCAATTTTTGTTACAGAATTAAACTTTTCTCTAGAAAATAAAAAATTGATTGGTTTCAGAAAAATTTTAGCTTTATTGTGAGGAGTGGTTTTGAAACAGCTGAGAATTCACTAACTTCTTTAAATTTCTGCCTTTCCAAGATAGTACCATACAAATATGGATGTGCACTTCATCCAAAAGAAAGGAGGAAAAACACTCTGGTGAAATTTATCTACTAGGTTCTAGACCTGTAAATTGAGTTGTATTGTGTTGAAGTCAAGCTGATTAGTTACTAATTGAGATTAGTTGAACATTATTAATAGGTGGTTAGTTTGTTAAAAGGAGAGGTTAAGAGTTAGTTAGTCTTAACTAACTAACTATAAATACTGTACAAATCATTTCCTGCACATTAATGAAGTAACAGAATTCTATTCCTTTCTCTTCTTCTCTCTAGTCTTCTCTGCTTCATCATCATCATCATCCTCTAATCCAGAGGTTAACATGGTATCAGAGCAATGATCAGCTGGGAGAGAAGCTAAGCAGAGAAGCTGCGTATTGGTGGAGAAATCGAAAGAGTTTGAAACTCGAGTTGAATTGAAGGAGATCGAACTGGATTGAACTAGATCGATCTGTTTTGGTTTCTTTTCTGAAGAGACCAGAAGAAGATTTAGCTGAATCGAAAGAAATCGAACTGGATTGAGCCAGATCAAGTTGATTCAGATCGAGATCAGAAGAAATTGATTCAGTCGAGGTGCATGTCTGAATTGAGTCCAGTCAAGAAGAAATCAAGCTAGATTGAGTTGCATGTCTGAGAAATCAAGGCAAATCGAGCTAGGTTAAAACAGATCGAGGAGAAATAAATCGATTCAAAGTAGAGAAATGGCTGGAGAGGATACATCACCAACTTCAGGTCAATTTACAGCTAGAAATCTTAACAAAAATGAGGTGGATCATAATCATCCACTCTATCTTCATCCTAATGATACACCAGGAAGTTCTCTAGTGTCAATTCAACTAATTGGCTCAGAAAACTATGCATTGTGGAGTAGATCTATGTCACTAGGCTTACTAGGAAAGAGTAAGTTGGGATTTGTAGATGGGAGACACACTAAGAACATACATCACTGCATGATCAATAGGAAAAGGTTAATGTTGTGGTGCTCTCGTGGATAATGAACTCAGTTAGAAAAGAACTGTTGAGTAGTATAATCTATGCTTCAGATGCACATAAAGTCTGGTTAGATCTTAAGGAGAGGTTTGATGTAGTAAATGGATCCAGAATATTTTATCTACACAGAGAGATTGTGACATTAACTCAAGGCACTCAGTCAGTTTCAGACTACTTCTCCAAAATGAGGAAATTATGGGATGAGTTTGATGCAATTATGCCTTGTCCAGATTGCAATTGTCCAGAGTCTAGGAACTATGCCCAACATCATGGATACCAGAGACTCTTACAGTTTCTTATGGGGCTGAATGAAACCTACACTCAATGTAGGAGCCAAATTCTTATGATGACTCCTATTCCTACCTTGAACAAGGCTTATTCTATGGTGATTAACCATGAGAGTCAAAGGTCTTTATCAGCTTCATCTACAGATGTAAGTGACTCAATAGAAGCAGTAGCATTCCTCAGTCAAAGAGGAGGATCTTGTTCTAAATCCACAGGTAAAGGAGAAGCTATAGAAGCCCAATCTTACTATAGCAAAGGAAATATATATTCAGGAAACAATAATCTAGGAGGGAACTCAGGTTTCATTGGCAACTATTCTGGAAAGCCTACATCAGCTAACAACACTTACAGGACTCAGAGGAAGGGTTCAATTGTTTGTGACTTCTGTGGTTATAATGGTCATTCAAAAGAAAAATGTTACAAGTTGATTGGATATCCTCCAGACTGGCCTAAATCTAAAAAGAAAGGGATGAATCAATATGCAAATCAAGTTATTAGTTTTGCTGAAAATCTTCAAGGAAGCAATGGTATAAGCAGTCATGACAGTGATGCAGCTCAACAATCTCAATCTTCTAATTCTCAAGCTACTCCTTATTTTACTCCTGAACAGTACCAACAAATTCTTCAGATGCTCAACAAAGGTAGTGAAGGAAACAATGCTACTACAACTAGTTCAGCTAACACAGGTACAAAATCTCAGTTAAATACTAAAGTCACTCAGGCTAAATGGATAGTAGATTCTGGTGCAACTAACCATATGACATCTACCCCTGAAATGTTACATAGCTACAACAAGGTTCCAGATCATGAGAAGAATAGAGTTCACTTGCCTACCGGTGGTATAACACAAGTCACTCATAGTGGAAATACATATATTCTGACAAATCACTTGATCTCTGATGTTTTATTTCTGCCAGAGTTTAAGTGCAACTTGCTATCTATATCAAAGCTAACTAAGGAATTACAGTGTTCAGTGAATTTTTTTCCTGACTTCTGTATATTCCAGGATCTCTATACTGGCAAGGTGAAGGGGATTGGTAAAGAAGAAGAAGGCCTCTATATTCTAACAAAAGTCAACTATTGAACAAACAATGAACACAAATTTGCTAATTCAGTGAAACAAGTTCCTGAGTCTGATATATTGTGGCACAGAAGACTAGGTCATGCCCCTCTAAATGTACTTAGAAGACATGACCTTCTCAGAAATCTAAGTACTGGAAATCATACATGTACTGTCTGCCCCTTGGCAAAACACACTAGACTTCCTTTTCCTGTTAGTAATTCTAGAGCTCAGTCTGTCTTTGATCTACTACATTGTGATGTCTGGGGTCCCTACAAGGTTCCTACTCACAGTGGAAAAAGATTCTTTGTTACTGTGGTGGATGATTTCACCAAGTTTACTTGGCTATTCTTGATACAGTCTAAGTCTAAAGTTCTTGTAGTTCTAAAGCACTTTCTTGCAAAAATAAAGAATGTTTTTTCTGCCACTGTTAAGGTTCTTAGAACTGATAATGGATGTGAGTTTCTTGGTAATGAGCTTCAGTCTATTCTATTACTACATGGCATCATACATCAGACTTCATGTACATATACTCCCCAACAGAATGGAGTAGTAGAAAGGAAGCACAGAACCATACTTCAAGTAGCAAGGGCTTTAAGATTTCAAGCCAGCATACCTCTCAAGTTTTGGGGTGAATGTGTCACTACAGCTGTCTATATCATAAATAGAACTCCTTCAAAAATCCTAAACTTTAAGTCTCCTTTTGAACTTCTGCATAATCATTCACCAAGTCTTGTTCATCTCAGAGTTTTTGGATGCTTAACTTATGCATCCAACACAAAAATCTCTGATAAATTCTCTACCAGGGCCATTCCTAGTGTCTTCTTAGGCTATTCTAGTACACAAAAGGGGTATGTTCTACTTGACCTCCATTCTCACTCAGTGTTTGTAAGTAGGAAGGTTGTTTTCTTTGAATCAATCTTCCCTTTTGCACATGCCAAGTCTATTAGTACACCTACATTTCCTGTTCTTCAGTTACTTCCTTTAACTGAACCTATTCTAACCACTACTTCAATTCCAGTCTTGGGAGAGATCACCCCTCACTCATCATCTTTGAGTACAGAAACAACATCTTCTATGACTGAACCATTTCCATCCATGAGTCCAGACAATTTACCTTCTATATCTGAACCATCTCTCATCATTCCAAATCCTTTACATGAACATGAAACAGTCAGAAGATCATCCAGAATCAGAAATCCTCCTATATGGTTAAATGATTATGCAACAAATAATTGTTCCTATCCTTTGTCATCCTATGTTACCTACTCACATATCAAAAAACCTCATCAACTTGCTTTAGCTGCTTACTCCTCAACTACTGAACCAACAACCTTTCATCAAGCATCACAAGATCCTGCTTGGATTCATGCTATGAAACAGGAAATTAAAGCTTTAGAAGAAAATCATACTTGGTCTATTGTGGATCTTCCAGCAGACAAGACACCTATTGGTTGTAAATGGGTCTACAAAATCAAATACAAGGCTTCAGGAGAAATTGAAAGGTACAAGGCAAGGTTGGTGGCTAAAGGCTATAGTCAACAGGCTGGGCTAGACTACTCAGAGACTTTTTCACCAGTAGCAAAGATGGTTACAGTCAGAACACTGGTAGCTACTGCAGCTTCTAGCAACTGGCCTATATACCAAATAGATGTGCACAATGCATTCCTCAATGGGGATCTCCTAGAAGAAGTGTATATGTTGATTCCAGAAGGGTTTGCCAGACAGGGGGGAAGTAAACAAGTCTGCAAACTATATAAATCACTATATGGTCTAAAGCAGGCACCTAGACAGTGGAATAGGAAGCTAACAGATGCTCTTCTACAGATGGGATTTAAGCAAAGTCACTATGATTATTCATTATTCACAAAGTCAGTAGATAAGAAGATGGTTGTGATCCTGGTATATGTAGATGATCTATTAGTTACTGGAAGTTGTCAAAATCTGATTAATAATGCCAGAAAGGATTTACAGCAAAAATTCAAGATGAAGGACCTTGGAAACTTAAAATTCTTTCTAAGTATTGAAGTGGCAAGATCACAGGAGGGAGTGGTGATGTGTCAAAGAAAATATGCACTTGAGTTAGTATCAGAAGCTGGCTTAAGTGGAGCAAAACCAGCAGCAACTCCACTTGAAGTCAATCAAAAGTTGACTTCAACAAGGTATGACAGTCATGTTTCTAGCAAAGAAGAAAGTGAAGATGAACTGTTGGAAGATCATGCTGTGTATCAAAGACTTGTGGGTAGGTTGTTATACCTCACCATGACCAGACCTGATATAGCATTGGTGGTACAAGTTCTCAGTCAGTATATGCATAGTCCAAAGAAGTCACACATGGAGGCTGCTCTAAGAGTTGTAAGGTACATCAAAGGCACACCTGATTTAGGATTATTTATGCCTGCAAACAAATCCAATCAACTACAGGCCTATTGTGATTCAGACTTGGGTGCTTGTCTAGAAACAAGGAGATCAGTCACTGGTTATATTGTACAACTTGGTGGAGCATTAATATCATGGAAATCTAAGAAGCAGGAGACTATTTCCAGAAGCTCAGCAGAAGCTGAGTTCAGGAGCATGGCTACATGCACTGCTGAGGTCATTTGGTTGCTTGAATTATTAAGTGAATTGGGTGTTCAAGTGCAGAAACCAGTGGAGCTTTTATGTGATAGCAAGGCAGCCATGCAAATAGCTGCAAATCCAATCTTTCATGAGAGAACCAAACACATAGACATAGATTGTCACTTTGTAAGAGAGAAGATCAACAAAGGAATACTTAGAACTAACTATGTTTCAACAAAGGAGCAGCTAGCAGATATTCTGACAAAAGGGCTAGGAAGAGCAACACATTGTCATCTATTGAACAAGCTGGGACTGAAAGACTTATTCAAGCCATCAGCTTGAGGAGGGGTGTTGAAGTCAAGCTGATTAGTTACTAATTGAGATTAGTTGAACATTATTAATAGGTGGTTAGTTTGTTAAAAGGAGAGGTTAAGAGTTAGTCTTAACTAACTAACTATAAATACTGTACAAATCATTTCCTGCACATTAATGAAGTAACAGAATTTCTATTCCTTTCTCTTCTTCTCTCTAGTCTTCTCTGCTTCATCATCATTATCATCCTCTAATCCAGAGGTTAACATATTGATAACGTATTCTTGTAGGAGAATCCAAGTCTTGGATCCCCTGTAGCCTCTACAATTCCATTTCTTTTCCCCAAAAAGAGTGTGGTCGAAATGCAGATAAATAAATATCACCGATTCTGGAGAGTTTCAATTGCCTTTTTCCACTGCATTGCTCGTTGCTTAGCATCCTCAAAAGACATAACTTTCTTTGGCTGTATGACCACAAGACGCATGAACATAATAGATTGAGTTAAAACTCTGATAACTTGGAAAATGATAACAAAAGCAACCATTAAAAAAAAAAAGAATGACCGGTGCTCTTAAAAATACAAAAACAGGCAAGTTTGCTGAGAAAGCAACGGGACTTAACTGTGCAAACCTTGAATTGTGAAGGGCTTATGACTTGAATATTAAGATCGTTAGAATTGTCGGACCATATAATATTCCCTTTGACCACCAACTTTGAGGGGTCTACATAGATCAACTTTGGCTTATTTGTTAGGATAAGCTGAACTTTCTTGCTTGTAAGCTTCTGTATCTTTTTCACATTGGAGATCATAAGAACGGATTCACCAGGCTCCAAAAACTGCTTCCTGTTGATACATCACATTGACATGCATTACTGATTGACAAGGAATGAGAGAGGGAAAGCGTTGAAGAAAATAACAAAAAACAGAGTCGGCCTAAAGCAATCCATGTGCACGAGTCTGCCCGTAATAAAGCATGCAAGTGAGGGTTGCCATGTCCTGCTTAACAAGTCCCAAAGAGTAGTTGAAGCATAACAACATAGGGTATAGAGTAGGAATAAGCTTCTACAGTAAACATAATGTAAGACACTCAATGCCATCAGTTTGCACTACAAGTTGATCCTAATGAAGTAATAAACCAAAGACAAGAAGCAAAGACTGCTTCCCTTTTCCCAATTACGAAAAATAAAGAGCGTCAGAAGCTGAAGAGGTAAGGCAAGAAGCTGGCACCCAAATAGAACATGACCCTTTTGACATGTTGAAACACAAATACCAAAGTACAGAGGATACTAGCAATTTGAAGAAAATAAAGCTACCATCTTTTTCCTGGAAGGCCAAAATTTATATAGGAAAAAAGGCATATTTGGAACAGATTGACTAGACCTCTTTCCGCTACACAACACATGGAGCTCCCACAACAAGCAACAGCAGGACCATTTAAAACAAGGCTAACCATTGTGAAAAGTCAAACCAAGAGTTAACAGCTAAAATATCCCACAGGTGTTAAACCTACCATTTTGAATCAAATGAGTCAATTGAAGCAAGCCTGGTAATGCTACCAGCTACAGAAGATGGTGTTGTACCACCATTTACATCATTGGTTCTAGCTGAACCATCCCCAATATTTGAGGGATTCCATGAAGAATCTTGATCTTCACCACTGCTACGAGTAGAGTGCCCCTGAAGATTCGAGATATCCATTTAATACTTCTATATATAATCAACCCTTTAAGAAAATTGAGATAAGGCTTCAAGATAAACATAAACTTGCCATACTTTTGGCTCTGCAGCAAGGCGTGGAGGAGTTTGTAACCTTAAATTATCCCAATCAACGCCGCTAAAGAAAGGATGGTTTTTCAGTGAAGCATAACCATCAGGTCCAGCACCTGGTCTTCGGCTAGGATCAATATGCTAAGTCGTTGATGCAAGTTAGTTGGCAAAAGAAATTTTCTGATATGTACAGATGTATAACATGTGTACAACAACAACAACAACATACCCAGTGAAATCCCACAAGTGGGGTCTGGGGAGGGTAGAATGTACGCAGACCTTGCCACTACCTCATAGAGAGATAGAGAGGCTGTTTCCTGGGGCCCTCGTCACAAATCCCATAAGCAGAAATAGCTAGATATGAAAAATAAACAGGAAAGAAAGAGAGAGAAAATATACAAAAAGAGAGATTAATAACGAAAGTACCATAACAAGTGAAGACGAACAATTAACATGTATAACATGTGTATTTTTGTAAATATAAACATAGGCACATTTATGTGCTTCTTTTACTTGGAATAAGATACATTTTTAAGACTACATTCTATTGGAATGCTGATGATGTTTATCAATTGTGTTTTACATTATTTAAGATACGGCACATCCATGCCATGGACACTATTTTCTCTACCTTCCATAAAAAGAGAAGGTATGTAGTCCTACAAACAAGAATACACTAGTCCATGACCCAAAATAGCAAAAGATGCATGCATTGGATGTTTCATAAAGCCAAAAAGACAAACAAATATGTTTCTATCTAAGATCTTATCCTGGCTTTAAGTTTTAGGGGCACTCCAAAAAAAAAGACCTAAACATGTAAACCAAGCCAAAGTTTTGGCTGCTTAGGGGTTGCAAGCTCATACAATCCAATTACCCAAAGAGAAACCTATGTCAATCAAGATGCAAAAGTCATCCTTCATTAGATAAGGCCCGCGTGATGTATATTGCTGGGGTTATGCTCATGGAATAGAAAGGGTTTAGCGAATCAGCAAAGTGCACTAGTCAAAAACATTTGCCTAAGCTCATTAATGTATTAATCAACTAATAAAAGAAATTGCTATGCATATCTGAAAAGAAAGACAAAATGAAGAATGGGGGAAAGCAAAAAAAAGGAACCACAAGAAAATATAGGTAAAGATTAAAGAGGAATTATAGCTTACAAGCAACTGATCAATGAGATCTCTGGCTTCATTTGAAAAATAATTCGGGAACCTGATATCTCTGGCAATGATTCTTTGAAAAATGAGCCATTCACTGGCATCTTTAAAAGGAGAAGTTCCTGAAAGCATTTGATACAAGGTGCAACCAAGTGCCCAGAGATCATTTCTGGTAGAACATGTCCAAAAGGAACAATCACGTTTTCATTCAAAAACGAGTAATTCAGAAAACACCAGCAAAGAAATACGTAGAAACTAATACTAATCAGCTAAGTTTCAGAAGATTAAAAAGTGCACATACAGTTTCAATATGATGTCCTTTGCATGTGGATTACCTTACAACCTATTTTTAATACAAATTAGAAGTAAAAGACTTGGCTTTTTCAAGGGCAGGGTCCATACCCAAAAGTCGCAGGAGAAGAATTTAAAACTTCAGGAGGGACATATGCAGCTGTCCCCACAAAAGTACATGCCTTTTCATCTGGAGGAAAGAAAGACCGCTGATTCAGCAATGACAGTGACATCGAAATACACTATTTTATGCCAGTATGATTCTGATTTCCATCGAAGTAACCTCACAACAGGCAAGGGATACCTGATGCTGCATTTGGAAGTACTGTAATTCTGCTATCCTGCATGGGCTTTACACTGCCAAAGTCGGCTATTTTAATACGTCCATCTGCAGTGAGTAGCAAGTTCTCTGGCTGCCATAAATAAAAATTTCAGTATTGTCCTAGCATAGTTTGCTGACAACACCTCACAAAGTAAAAGTACCTTAATATCTCGATGAATCAATCCCATACTGTGAATATATTCAAGAGAATCTGCCACTTCAGCTGCATAAAATCGTGCCTCATCCTCGGACAAACGACCTTTCTGTACCAACCAAAACAAAAGTTTAATAGGAAACGATTTACTTGCTTTCCAAGCAAAAGAGAATAGTAGTGGATTGTGGACTTGTTCACACACTTCAGAAATGAGAAATCCTTCCCTGCCAATGATATTGAAATAGCTAGACAAGGAATATTTAGAAAGATGATAGTTCTTTCCCAAAGGAACAAAAGAATATTTCAGATTCAGGAAGTCAATGACATTACAAAGTTCAAGAAGAAAATATATGCTACAAAATCTGAATATGCCACAAAGGCAGTTGTGTATGCAGGATTTTTCGTAAGTGGTGTCACCTTTTAATTCTGGTATATTATTATATTCTTTCTAAAAAAATAAAATAAAAAATATATAATAATTCTTTTCAATGAGTTTTTTTTTTTTTATGAATTATATTCAAAATAATCTCATTAATAATATAAATAAAAAATACTAAATATTTGTTTATTCAAAGCACCAAATAATTACTAAATAAATTCAAGAAAGAATACTATATATAAAAAAATAAGGCTATGGAGACTTGAACGCAGCCAAGCCTATGGAATTTGGGCACTAAATCAACCTAGCTACACACATTGTTTGCCCAAGGACTGTCACTTGTGGTATAAATCTGTTAAATTCCTTCTGTTTCTTAATTGTATATACTAATTAGCAATCTTTTCCCGATGTGACACCCCTTCCACCTTCCTAAATATGCCCCTGCACAAGGGGTTCACTAATGATAAGTTTTTTCTTTTTCTGTTATATGTTGTGAATTTTGATGCTCATGGAATAAACTAGAAGAACACAGACATCAAGTTTTTTCATCTACTCACCCTGGTGATTTGATCGAAAAGCTCGCCACCTTCACAGGACTCCAGTGCCATGTCTTCACAGTAGGGTAACATGAAATTAGAAGGAGAAAGATCGATGTTAGACAAGAAATTCCAGGAATAGAGACTGGAAAAGATCCTCAATAGAGAATGTGTAAAGTACTAAATTTCAGAGAATGTGTAAAAAAACTCACATAGTGAAAAGGTGTCTTGGAAGGTGAAAAATAGTCGCACAATACCAGGATGATCCAGTTGGTCAAGTACAATTCTTTCTAATTTCACATAAGCAGTCTTATTTTCTTTAGTGATGAACTTTTTGTCCATGATCTTCAAGGCATAAACATTCCCCGTGTCTTTCTTTTTTGCTCTGACAACCTAGTAGTGTACACAATTTACATCCAAAACTTTAATTACTATTCATGATTTATTCACCCAGAGAAAAAGCAAGTGGGTTGAAAGGAGAAAGACCACATATAATAAGACTTTTGCTAGTTACTAACATAGGCTAATAAGACGACCCTCAAATGTGCAACAGGATATACAAGCCCTGAACTGGACCTCTGCTTTAGGAGTGTGATCACTAATTAATGCCACCAAGAATTGCTTGAAAACTTAAATACATCTCAAAGAAGAACTCACAAAAAAAGATTTTCTTTGGTCTAAAAGAGACTCCTTCTGCAACACAATCATCATTTTTTCCCCTTCTGCGGAGTGCATTTGACAGATACTTTATTACAAAAACATATAATAGCTGGTTTCAACTATTGACTATAAAGTGAATGATGGAGAAAATCTAGAAAATGAATAGAGACATCTGGAAGATGAATTAGAATAACACCTGAAATCAACATGAAAACTCATTATATCGAAAAGTATGATAATGACACAACAAATGGAAAGACAATTCATGGTCTACATTTCCAAAACCCCACTCCATATCACTCATCAAGGGGGCTAAACCATAAAACAACAACAACAACAACAACAACAACAACAACATACCCAGTGAAATCCCACAAGTGGGGTCTGGGGAGGGTAGAGTGTATGCAGACCTTACCACTACCTCATAGCGGTAGAGAGGTGGTTTCCTTGAAACCCTCGTCACAAAAACTCATGAGCAGAATAAGCTAGATATGATAAACATGAAAGAAAAAAAAAGTGCACAGGAGGTAAATACGGGACAATTAACATACAAAAGGCAGATATATAACCTATAAAAGGCATACAATTAACAACTCCTTCCTATCTAACCTAGCCTGCTACTCTAATTCGCGATCTCCACTCCTTCCTATCTAAGGTCATGTCCTCGGTGAGATCAAGTTGACCAGATCACCTCCCCCAATATTTCTTTGGTCTACCTCTACAAGGGGGCTAAACCATAATGAGCAGAAAAATAAAGCAAGATAATAAAAACCAGAGAACATGACCACACTAGAGCACACAAAGAAAAGCAAGAAAGTTGAAGCAGAATCTCAAAGTAGACTTCATAAATACAAAATATAGACATAAACAGCATAAAAAAGATTAAAATCTTACCTTGGAATAAGAACCAACTCCATAGATCTTTCCCAATTCAAAATCTTGGATTGTAAAATTTTCCTGAGGTGCTCTGAATGCAAAGCTCTTTGATCTCTGAGGATTTTGTAATGTGTTCTCTATCCTAAGCTTTGAATCTAATTCTTGCTCCATCATAAGCTTCTACTCCTTCCCTCCAACACTGCCAACATTCAACCCTAAAATTCCATTTCTAACCACTACAAATGTTATGCATATATTTTTTTTATGTGTTTTACATATGAAACGCCGTGAGTATTTCCCTTAATTTTCCCCCAAGAAATCAGGGGTTTCAATCCCTGAAAAAAAAAGTTCAGTCCCTGCAAATTTTGGCAAAACGAAACAACTTTTACCAGCAGAAACAGAGAGAATACATCACACGTCCGCTCAGATTTTCTTCATATTTTACTCCTCTCTTTACTTTCCCTTTTCCAGAAGAGAAACAGAAACAAGTGATTCTTTATACATGCATATATAGCCTTATAAAATGTTTGAATTTTAAATGTCTTTTCAAAACTCTAGAAAGGCAAGCTGAGACAAATTCAGAAAGAAAAAGGTATAAATGGGTTGGATGAAGAGTATGGGGATTGAAGAACACATGGAAATGAATGACGGGTACCTTCTCATTTCTTTTCCCAATCAATTTCTAGGATAATTTTATATATCTCAATTCATTTTTCTTGCTTCTTTAAATTGATGAACACTTTTATTAACCTCAAAATTGTGTGTGAAGAATAATGACATAAATATAAAGGGCCTGAAAAGTAGGAAAAGGTGAGAAGGACCTGCTGTATAAGATTGGGGAGCCCTTCAAAAATGGCATCTGTTACATTGCATGCTTCCATTGCTTTGCTACGTGAGTTGTGACTCAGAATCCTTGGATTTTCCAAATTAGGCTCCATCTTTTTTGGTTAAACACAGAGTCCTTTTGCCAAATTTGGTATTCCTCCCTTTTCTTCATAATTTTATTGGTACTCCTATCTTTCTTTATAATAATTTTTTTTAACAAATCTATATCTATATATTATTAAAAGGAGAGGACAAAGCCACCATATTAAGCCAAATGGCAACATATAAATATGCCAAGTGGCATCTTAGGGGAAAAAATTAGTTAGATTAGTTATTAATTAATTTAAATAATAAATTCAATTAAAAAAACAACATATATAAATATAAAATATTTTCTACAATTACATTAAATTCAATTATATAAACAAAATATATAAATATAAAATATTTACTACAATTAAATCAAATTCAATTATAAAACAACATACATAAATATAAAATATTTTCTACAATTAAATTAAAATAATTTTAAAAATCTATATTTAACTAACTTTAAATAAGTATTTAATCAATATATTAACTAACTTTAAATAAGTATTTAAGCAATAACCAAAATCTTAAAATCAATTTTTTTAAATTGATGTGAAACCTTAACTAAAACATTATTATATATTAATTAATATTATTATTAATTATTAAATATACATATTTAACGGATTACACATTATCTATATTTTTTTAGGCCTTTAGTCTAATATTTTGCCATAATACCCAATTACTAAATAATTATTATTATTACATATTTAAAATTTCATATTTCATAAAACTTTAGTACAGTTTTTAGTTATAAGTCAATTTAATAAATTTAATCTAAATCAAAACATAAAACAATATTATGACTATATTTACTTTCTATAACTATATTTTATATTTATATAGGAGAAGCAAAAGATACCACATGTCAGTACTATAAAAAAAGTAGATTTTTTTAAATAAACATGCATAATAGGATTATATATTATTCATTTTTAAAAAAAGTTTTTAAAGTACGTGTGATTCCTTTTTTTCCAAAGTTATCATACTTTTATTACTAATTATTTAATTATTTAACTATTTCCCCATAACTTCTCCTTAGTTATAGCAAAAAAAAAATTACATATTTTCCCATTATTTTTATTAAATTTGCGCAGAAAAATTTTGACTCTATAAAATTAATAAATAGTGTTCATAAATAACAATTAAAGGAATTAATTTATATTTTACAAAAATTACTATAAGGTAGCATAAAAAGTTAAATTTGTAAGTTTTTAAAAATAACTTTAAATTATTTAAATTTTTATTTTATAGCCAACTTGACACATGGTATCACCACAAAAATTCAGAATATCAATTAACAAAAATAATCTAAAATGTGATAAAAAAAACAAATTAGTGAAAAGTCAGTTAAAATAAAACCAATAAAAATAAAATAAAGAGCCCCCAAAAAATCAACTACCCAAAACCACTCCTAAAATCCCTCATCCACCCAATAACTTCTTTTCCAAAAACTCAACTACCGTATTCTCCAATAAATTAAACAATGCATTGTTTCTACAAAAGATAAACAGAAATTTTCCAGTGATGAGGACGAGCAGTATTCTCTAAGTACAAGTTACTATTGAGTGAGGGTTCTTGATTCTGATGTCATCTTACTAGTGTACTGACCTTCGGCTTATTATGCCATTGTTGATAGTATGATGTAGAGTATCAAATTTTAGAGGTATAATCATGCTTATGCTGCATAGAGAGGTGGTAGTTTGGGGGTTTCGTCAAAGGGGGAGATGATGAGTTCCTCCACATCCAAATAGTGATGTTGATAATAGTAGACTGAGAGTGAGGTAGATGAGAAGGAGTGAATGTATCCTCATTGTGATATCGGTATTAAACTTGTGTCATGAAGGGATAGAGATAGGGATGAGGAAAGAGATGAGATCATATGATGCGCAATTGATAGGTAAAAGTATGTTGATGTGACTTTGAGTGAGAGTTCATTGAATGGTAGAGGTAGAAGTGACAAGTAGGCTTGAAAGGTTCTGAGACATAGTTAAATTGATTGTTATTGTGCGAGTTGAATGATAGACTATTGAAGACTTCATAATAAATATTTCGAGTATAGAGCTGAGTATTGAGGATTAGCTTTGTATGAATATGATCACCTTAAGAATGACACCTTGAGGCTTAGAACTGGGCCTGAATGAAAGAAGAAGAGGTGGTTAGGTAGAGGTTTGAATAAGAGCTATGAGTTTGCATTGATGGGGTAAAGTGCCATGAAAAAAAAAAAGAGCACAATTGAGGTGGGGACTTGAGCATGAGAGTGTCCTCAAAGTCTTGTTTATACGATGTTCCTATTCACGATTTGAGTTGATGGCTTCCTTCTTGAGTTCAAAAGACTGATTGACAAGGTGTCTAAATGATTCAAATTGATTGAGTTTCGATGTTCCATTCGTGCTTGATGAAGAGAATGTAAGATGTAATTTCCTTACTCATGATTTAAATTGAGTTTTCTATTTCTAAGTTGATGTGTCCATTCCTGAGTCTGAATGGAGATGGTTTGAGACTGATGACGAGTTAGAGTTTGATTGATTGAGTGAGTTTTGAGGAGAGTTCTTATTCTTATTCGTGCCTTGATGTCTACCTTTACTCATCATTCGAGGACGAATGATCCCAAGGGGGAGATAATGTAACACCCCAATTTTTTTTTAACTAAGATTGAGTCATCCTTCATATGATAGAATCAATTCCTGAGTATTTAAAGTATATTAGATGTGATTTAGAGTTATAAATGATCTTTTACATCAAGTCAAGTCTAAAGAATTTCTAGCGACTAAGTTTTCGTATGAGTTGATGGAAGAGTCAAATTCAAATGACCATATCTCCTAAAGTATAATGAGTTAGGTGACCCATAATATATCAAATTAAAGATCTTTGAATTATCTTTCCAACGCATCTTATTTCGCGTTAAACGGAGTTCGGAGTAGAGAGTTATGACCATTTTACTGGAGACCTGAAGAGCTGTCTGAAGGTCCGCGACGGCTCCGCGACGCGGACCTATCGCGAACCCTCTCTGGATAAGCTAACCGAAGTTTCTTTATTTTATTTTGAGGGTACTTTTACCCTAAAGCCTTTGGGCGTCTATTTAAGGTTCCAAGACGCCTAAAACATCAGTTTTCATAAGTCAAAACCCTCTATTTCACTCCTAAACATAAAACGCTCAAGAATCATCAAGAAAGTCATCAAGTTAGGATTAACTTTCAAGATTCTTCATCAAGGTGAGTTATTCTTCATAAGCTTTAAGCTATTTTCTCTATCTATTCATGAAATCCCTAATAGAATCTTAAATCCTAACCTAGGGTTTCAAGAAAGCGAAATCAAGAATCCCAACAAAGGATTCCTTGATTCTTCTTTCCATGAATTAGGGTTCTTCATCAAGAAACTCTAAAGATTCTGAGTCAAAAAGTCAAGAATCAAAAAGAAGCTCTTCAAACGATGTCTTTCCAAGTTCTTTCATTCTAAAAGAACAACGAGATTGAGGATTTTCTCCAAGAAACGAGTATTCATCAAATTTTGATTGTAATATCAAATTTCCAGGTATGTAAGGCTAAACTAAAAGCATGAGTTTGTTCTCTCATGTGCCCCATAGAGGTCAAAGATGAGTTGATGGTTGAAGAGTATGTGTGCATGAATATTTGAGAGTTTTTCATTAAAAAATTGATTTGAAATTACATGTTTTCTAAGTTGATGATCATCATACTATTTGTTTTCTTGAAGTTAACATTTTTCATGAGATTTTGCATAACCTTACATGATTATTTGAAAAGCATGCATAATGAACTTAGGGATGAGTCTAGAGCCTTGACGATGATGATGTTGTGATGTTGTGATTGTGTTTCACATTTGATGAGAGTCTTGATGATGATGTTGATGAGAATGACGTTTTATGATGTCTTAAGATGGGAAGTTTAATTTCTAAAAGAGTATCTTGAGTCTATGATGTTGATGTTGATGTTATGAGGTGAGGTACTATGTCCCTCTGGGACCGATGTTGATGTTGAGGTTTTATAATATGTCCCCATGGGACTGATGTTGATGTTGAGATGATGTACTATGTCCCCATGGGACTGATGTTGATGTTGAGATGATGTACTATGTCCCTCTGGGACCGATGTTGATGTTGAGGTATTATATCATGTCCTTATGTGACTGATGATGATGTATTATGTCCCTATGGGACTGATGATGATGATGTTTTATGAGCATGTCGAGTTCTGGGAGGAGTATTGAGCACCGAAATGGGTAGAGAGTGAGTCCCACTCAAACCCATTAACTACGTGGCCCGCGTAGGAAGAGAGGATTGAACCGCAATGCGGATGGCTCCTATCTTGTCCCAAAAGAGGACTGATGTTTGATGTTTTTGTGGATCCACTGATGTGATGTCCTTTACCCCGGGCAGGGTATTGGATGGATGTGGCAACGGCATCGCTTCGTTGTATCATCACTGGCTCATAAGTGATGGTTGTCGGTTAGAGAAACTCCCAGTTAGGTTCCTTTTGATAGGACTCTGATGTTGATGTTGATGTGATGTTTGAGTCGTGTTCCCTGAGTTGAGTTGATGTCGATGTTCCCTGAGATGAGTTGATGTTGATGTTCCTTGAGTTGAGTTGATGTCGATGTTCCCTGAGATGAGTTGATGTTGATGTTCCTTGAGTTGAGTTGATGTCGATGTTCCTGAGTTGAGTTGAGTTGATGTTGATGTTCCTTGAGTTGAGTTGATGTCGATGTTCCTGAGTTGAGTTGAGTTGATGTTGATGTTCCTTGAGTTGAGTTGAGTTGAGTCGAGTCGAGTTGAGTTGAGTTGAGTCGAGTTGAGTTTCCTTGAGGTGAGTCTGATGTATTGATGATGTATTGATGAGATGTTGATGGGTCATTGTCTACTCTTTATTCTTTCTTTAGATAGACATTTGACATTCTGATGGAGTATGATGTTGAGTTGATGTTATTCCTATATTATTCTACTTGTTTCTGTTTCACTCAGCTATTTTACATACCAGTACATTCCAAGTACTGATGTCCCCTTCTGGGACTGCATCGTTTTATGATGCAGATGCAGGCATTAGAGATCATTAACAGGCGCTTCGTTGAGGATCTATTCGCATTCAGCTGATTGGTGAGACCTCCTTGTTTTCGGAGGATTTCCATATTTTTATCATCTAGCTTGAGTTGTACTTTATTTTCCTTGAGTTGGGTAACCATGGCCTGTCATGGTACCATTGAGATGTTTGAGTTAGAGGCTTCATAGACACTGAGTAGAGGATGTGATGTATTGTTTTTCCAACTATTCTTTGTTGGAAATTAACATTTTGTATAAAGGCTTGATTATTTTAATTATATTAAGGTCTTTTCCTTGAGGATGTTTCTTCCGCTGTTGAGTATGATGTGACGATGAGTCCAAGTGGTTCGCTTGGGGACTAGCAATAGTCTCTGAGTGCCGGCCACGCCTAGGGTACCCTCTCGGGGCGTGACAAACTTGGTATCAGAGCACAGAGTTCAAGTGTCCTAGGGAGTCTATGAAGCCGTGTCTAGTAGAGTCCTTATTATTGGTGTGAAGCGCGCCACATCCATAATGGGGAGGCTATAGGACATTTAGGATGAGTTTCCCTTCTTTCAGATTCTGATCGTGCGATAGAGCTCTTTCCTAAGAAATCTGCGATGATTCGTGCGTTGCTCTAAACCTTTCGATGATGCCTCGTCCACGAGGTGATAGCGACAGTAATTTTCTGACTCTTACAGATGAGATCCTTTGAGATAAAGTAATCGGAATGGTCGAAAGACTGTCTAGGCTTGTGAAAAGCCGATTAAGATGCGAAGTTGATTGACTAGGACGGGTGCACTATTAATCATATGAATCGTGCATTTGAGTTATCTCTAGATGTACCTAGACCCATTTGTTTTTCAAAACTTGCTTCCGATGTGACCCATGAAAGGAGAACCTATGTCTCTAAAGAGTTTGATGTTACCACCTAAGAGTGAGATATGAGGTCTTATAAATCCTGAGTAGAATTGAATCATCCCAGAGTTAGAAGGATGATGATGGAAAGAAAGGGACGAGATGACAAGAGTGATGGCTGGGTGAGGCTTGCAGTTAGAGTTAAGTATTCATTAGGTAAGTAATGATGTGCTGAGTTGAATGCCATAAGATTGATGAAAGAGTCATAAGTACTCTAGTGATTTTCATGATGAGGTATAGAGGAAGAGTTGTTGTTAGAAGGTGGTAGGGCGTGCTCAGACTAGTAGGAAGTTATGTTGATATGTTGTAGTATTCATACTATTGATGGTGAAGTGTAGATGTTGAATAGAGGAAAAAGAGTGCTTTCAATGTGATAGATCTAAATTAGGCTTATGATTTTTAAGTGTGAGTTTATGAGACTCACCGAGTTATGAGGTTAGACAGATAAGAAGAGGCTTAAGATATGTATCCATGATTGTGTAAAGATGTGTGAAACTCTAAGTTATGACTGCTATAAGAATCTAGATAGTATATTTGAGTTATCGATGTAAAGTAGGCTGATGTAAGTAATCTTAATCATCATGAGTAACTAAGTTGATTTGGGGCTTATCAATAGATGATGACGAGTTTCCATGGTAGACTAATTCTCATGCAATTAAATTTATGGGAGCACAGAAGTTGAGTGCCAGCAGGCAAAAGAAGAGGTTAGATTGTGAGAGTTGTGGGAAGTGGTTATGTACGCCATAAGAATAGGAACATAGAGAGATTTCCATAGAGACTGGAAGAAGCTAAGAGTAATAGCGTTGAAAAGAGTCTGAGTGGCTAGCTATATGTATGCGACTATAGCATAACAGAAGAGTTTAAGATATTCTTGTGGATAGTGATTCCTTGACCATGTGGAGGTATATACTTATAACCTAGTAGAGGAAATTGATTTATGAATCTAAAAAGAGGACCTTGAGAGCTAAGGAAGAGTTGATGTAAGGCCCGGTAAAATTACCAAAGTACCCCTAGAGGAGAGATGTGCGCATAACACGTCTTCTGATGCTCGGGTAGCGAATCCGAGGCCAGATTTGTGATCAGCACAAAAATTTGAGGCGGGGAAGGGCCTCGGTCGATTTTTAGAGTGACCGAGTGAAAAGATAATTTTTCGATCCAAACACCGAAACAGTGTCGGTGCGCGACAGAGGCGCGTCGCGCACCTGTAGCGGAGTGACACTTGCGTTTTTTCAAAATTTTTCGACGGGATTGAGAAAACTCGTTCAGAAAATTTTTGAAGAAAATGTACTGTTCGCGACCAGTCCGCGTCGCGGACTGAGTCACTTCGAGGCTGGAAATTTCTAAAATTGTTGAGGGGCATTCTGGTCCATTCCTAACACCTTATAAACTCCCTATACGACTAATATAAGTCGTTTCGACATGAAAAGGGTCTAAAATCCCATTCTAAGTCCTTTTCTAACAATTGAATAGGACTAGAGCTTGAGAGAAGAGGAGAAGAGCTTGAGGTAGACGAATTCAAGAGTGAATAAGAGTTCTTAATTCTGATGATGATGTGATGCCATTTCCTTTTAAGGTTATAGATGAGGAGGAGCAGTTAGAGAAATCGTGAGGAGTCTAACAGATAGGTAAAATCATATTAGTATCTCCCGAGGTAAGAGTTCATGTAATCGAGGGTGTAAGCTGCTATGGTAGGCTTAAATGCGTGGATGCTATTATGCGAGTGTATTAGAGTGATGAGGACGAGCAGTATTCTCTAAGTACAAGTTACTATTGAGTGAGGGTTCTTGATTCTGATGTCATCTTACTAGTGTACTGACCTTCGGCTTATTATGCCATTGTTGATAGTATGATGTAGAGTATCAAATTTTAGAGGTATAATCATGCTTATGCTGCATAGAGAGGTGGTAGTTTGGGGGTTTCGTCAAAGGGGGAGATGATGAGTTCCTCCACATCCAAATAGTGATGTTGATAATAGTAGACTGAGAGTGAGGTAGATGAGAAGGAGTGAATGTATCCTCATTGTGATATCGGTATTAAACTTGTGTCATGAAGGGATAGAGATAGGGATGAGGAAAGAGATGAGATCATATGATGCGCAATTGATAGGTAAAAGTATGTTGATGTGACTTTGAGTGAGAGTTTATTGAATGGTAGAGGTAGAAGTGACAAGTAGGCTTGAAAGGTTCTGAGACATAGTTAAATTGATTGTTATTGTGCGAGTTGAATGATAGACTATTGAAGACTTCATAATAAATATTTCGAGTATAGAGCTGAGTATTGAGGATTAGCTTTGTATGAATATGATCACCTTAAGAATGACACCTTGAGGCTTAGAACTGGGCCTGAATGAAAGAAGAAGAGGTGGTTAGGTAGAGGTTTGAATAAGAGCTATGAGTTTGCATTGATGGGGTAAAGTGCCATGAAAAAAAAAAAGAGCACAATTGAGGTGGGGACTTGAGCATGAGAGTGTCCTCAAAGTCTTGTTTATACGATGTTCCTATTCACGATTTGAGTTGATGGCTTCCTTCTTGAGTTCAAAAGACTGATTGACAAGGTGTCTAAATGATTCAAATTGATTGAGTTTCGATGTTCCATTCGTGCTTGATGAAGAGAATGTAAGATGTAATTTCCTTACTCATGATTTAAATTGAGTTTTCTATTTCTAAGTTGATGTGTCCATTCCTGAGTCTGAATGGAGATGGTTTGAGACTGATGACGAGTTAGAGTTTGATTGATTGAGTGAGTTTTGAGGAGAGTTCTTATTCTTATTCGTGCCTTGATGTCTACCTTTACTCATCATTCGAGGACGAATGATCCCAAGGGGGAGATAATGTAACACCCCAATTTTTTTTTAACTAAGATTGAGTCATCCTTCATATGATAGAATCAATTCCTGAGTATTTAAAGTATATTAGATGTGATTTAGAGTTATAAATGATCTTTTACATCAAGTCAAGTCTAAAGAATTTCTAGCGACTAAGTTTTCGTATGAGTTGATGGAAGAGTCAAATTCAAATGACCATATCTCCTAAAGTATAATGAGTTAGGTGACCCATAATATATCAAATTAAAGATCTTTGAATTATCTTTCCAACGCATCTTATTTCGCGTTAAACGGAGTTCGGAGTAGAGAGTTATGACCATTTTACTGGAGACCTGCAGAGCTGTCTGAAGGTCCGCGACGGCTCCGCGACGCGGACCTATCGCGAACCCTCTCTGGATAAGCTAACCGAAGTTTCTTTATTTTATTTTGAGGGTACTTTTACCCTAAAGCCTTTGGGCGTCTATTTAAGGTTCCAAGACGCCTAAAACATCAGTTTTCATAAGTCAAAACCCTCTATTTCACTCCTAAACATAAAACGCTCAAGAATCATCAAGAAAGTCATCAAGTTAGGATTAACTTTCAAGATTCTTCATCAAGGTGAGTTATTCTTCATAAGCTTTAAGCTATTTTCTCTATCTATTCATGAAATCCCTAATAGAATCTTAAATCCTAACCTAGGGTTTCAAGAAAGCGAAATCAAGAATCCCAACAAAGGATTCCTTGATTCTTCTTTCCATGAATTAGGGTTCTTCATCAAGAAACTCTAAAGATTCTGAGTCAAAAAGTCAAGAATCAAAAAGAAGCTCTTCAAACGATGTCTTTCCAAGTTCTTTCATTCTAAAAGAACAACGAGATTGAGGATTTTCTCCAAGAAACGAGTATTCATCAAATTTTGATTGTAATATCAAATTTCCAGGTATGTAAGGCTAAACTAAAAGCATGAGTTTGTTCTCTCATGTGCCCCATAGAGGTCAAAGATGAGTTGATGGTTGAAGAGTATGTGTGCATGAATATTTGAGAGTTTTTCATTGAAAAATTGATTTGAAATTACATGTTTTCTAAGTTGATGATCATCATACTATTTGTTTTCTTGAAGTTAACATTTTTCATGAGATTTTGCATAACCTTACATGATTATTTGAAAAGCATGCATAATGAACTTAGGGATGAGTCTAGAGCCTTGACGATGATGATGTTGTGATGTTGTGATTGTGTTTCACATTTGATGAGAGTCTTGATGATGATGTTGATGAGAATGACGTTTTATGATGTCTTAAGATGGGAAGTTTAATTTCTAAAAGAGTATCTTGAGTCTATGATGTTGATGTTGATGTTATGAGGTGAGGTACTATGTCCCTCTGGGACCGATGTTGATGTTGAGGTTTTATAATATGTCCCCATGGGACTGATGTTGATGTTGAGATGATGTACTATGTCCCCATGGGACTGATGTTGATGTTGAGATGATGTACTATGTCCCTCTGGGACCGATGTTGATGTTGAGGTATTATATCATGTCCTTATGTGACTGATGATGATGTATTATGTCCCTATGGGACTGATGATGATGATGTTTTATGAGCATGTCGAGTTCTGGGAGGAGTATTGAGCACCGAAATGGGTAGAGAGTGAGTCCCACTCAAACCCATTAACTACGTGGCCCGCGTAGGAAGAGAGGATTGAACCGCAATGCGGATGGCTCCTATCTTGTCCCAAAAGAGGACTGATGTTTGATGTTTTTGTGGATCCACTGATGTGATGTCCTTTACCCCGGGCAGGGTATTGGATGGATGTGGCAACGGCATCGCTTCGTTGTATCATCACTGGCTCATAAGTGATGGTTGTCGGTTAGAGAAACTCCCAGTTAGGTTCCTTTTGATAGGACTCTGATGTTGATGTTGATGTGATGTTTGAGTCGTGTTCCCTGAGTTGAGTTGATGTCGATGTTCCCTGAGATGAGTTGATGTTGATGTTCCTTGAGTTGAGTTGATGTCGATGTTCCCTGAGATGAGTTGATGTTGATGTTCCTTGAGTTGAGTTGATGTCGATGTTCCTGAGTTGAGTTGAGTTGATGTTGATGTTCCTTGAGTTGAGTTGATGTCGATGTTCCTGAGTTGAGTTGAGTTGATGTTGATGTTCCTTGAGTTGAGTTGAGTTGAGTCGAGTCGAGTTGAGTTGAGTTGAGTCGAGTTGAGTTTCCTTGAGGTGAGTCTGATGTATTGATGATGTATTGATGAGATGTTGATGGGTCATTGTCTACTCTTTATTCTTTCTTTAGATAGACATTTGACATTCTGATGGAGTATGATGTTGAGTTGATGTTATTCCTATATTATTCTACTTGTTTCTGTTTCACTCAGCTATTTTACATACCAGTACATTCCAAGTACTGATGTCCCCTTCTGGGACTGCATCGTTTTATGATGCAGATGCAGGCATTAGAGATCATTAACAGGCGCTTCGTTGAGGATCTATTCGCATTCAGCTGATTGGTGAGACCTCCTTGTTTTCGGAGGATTTCCATATTTTTATCATCTAGCTTGAGTTGTACTTTATTTTCCTTGAGTTGGGTAACCATGGCCTGTCATGGTACCATTGAGATGTTTGAGTTAGAGGCTTCATAGACACTGAGTAGAGGATGTGATGTATTGTTTTTCCAACTATTCTTTGTTGGAAATTAACATTTTGTATAAAGGCTTGATTATTTTAATTATATTAAGGTCTTTTCCTTGAGGATGTTTCTTCCGCTGTTGAGTATGATGTGACGATGAGTCCAAGTGGTTCGCTTGGGGACTAGCAATAGTCTCTGAGTGCCGGCCACGCCTAGGGTACCCTCTCGGGGCGTGACAAACTTGGTATCAGAGCACAGAGTTCAAGTGTCCTAGGGAGTCTATGAAGCCGTGTCTAGTAGAGTCCTTATTATTGGTGTGAAGCGCGCCACATCCATAATGGGGAGGCTATAGGACATTTAGGATGAGTTTCCCTTCTTTCAGATTCTAATCGTGCGATAGAGCTCTTTCCTAAGAAATCTGCGATGATTCGTGCGTTGCTCTAAACCTTTCGATGATGCCTCGTCCACGAGGTGATAGCGACAGTAATTTTCTGACTCTTACAGATGAGATCCTTTGAGATAAAGTAATCGGAATGGTCGAAAGACTGTCTAGGCTTGTGAAAAGCCGATTAAGATGCGAAGTTGATTGACTAGGACGGGTGCACTATTAATCATATGAATCGTGCATTTGAGTTATCTCTAGATGTACCTAGACCCATTTGTTTTTCAAAACTTGCTTCCGATGTGACCCATGAAAGGAGAACCTATGTCTCTAAAGAGTTTGATGTTACCACCTAAGAGTGAGATATGAGGTCTTATAAATCCTGAGTAGAATTGAATCATCCCAGAGTTAGAAGGATGATGATGGAAAGAAAGGGACGAGATGACAAGAGTGATGGCTGGGTGAGGCTTGCAGTTAGAGTTAAGTATTCATTAGGTAAGTAATGATGTGCTGAGTTGATTGCCATAAGATTGATGAAAGAGTCATAAGTACTCTAGTGATTTTCATGATGAGGTATAGAGGAAGAGTTGTTGTTAGAAGGTGGTAGGGCATGCTCAGACTAGTAGGAAGTTATGTTGATATGTTGTAGTATTCATACTATTGATGGTGAAGTGTAGATGTTGAATAGAGGAAAAAGAGTGCTTTCAATGTGATAGATCTAAATTAGGCTTATGATTTTTAAGTGTGAGTTCATGAGACTCACCGAGTTATGAGGTTAGACAGATAAGAAGAGGCTTAAGATATGTATCCATGATTGTGTAAAGATGTGTGAAACTCTAAGTTATGACTGCTATAAGAATCTAGATAGTATATTTGAGTTATCGATGTAAAGTAGGCTGATGTAAGTAATCTTAATCATCATGAGTAACTAAGTTGATTTGGGGCTTATCAATAGATGATGACGAGTTTCCATGGTAGACTAATTCTCATGCAATTAAATTTATGGGAGCACAGAAGTTGAGTGCCAGCAGGCAAAAGAAGAGGTTAGATTGTGAGAGTTGTGGGAAGTGGTTATGTACGCCATAAGAATAGGAACATAGAGAGATTTCCATAGAGACTGGAAGAAGCTAAGAGTAATAGCGTTGAAAAGAGTCTGAGTGGCTAGCTATATGTATGCGACTATAGCATAACAGAAGAGTTTAAGATATTCTTGTGGATAGTGATTCCTTGACCATGTGGAGGTATATACTTATAACCTAGTAGAGGAAATTGATTTATGAATCTAAAAAGAGGACCTTGAGAGCTAAGGAAGAGTTGATGTAAGGCCCGGTAAAATTACCAAAGTACCCCTAGAGGAGAGATGTGCGCATAACACGTCTTCTGATGCTCGGGTAGCGAATCCGAGGCCAGATTTGTGATCAGCACAAAAATTTGAGTGGGGGAAGGGCCTCGGTCGATTTTTAGAGTGACCGAGTGAAAAGATAATTTTTCGATCCAAACACCGAAACAGTGTCGGTGCGCGACAGAGGCGCGTCGCGCACCTGTAGCGGAGTGACACTTGCGTTTTTTCAAAATTTTTCGACGGGATTGAGAAAACTCGTTCAGAAAATTTTTGAAGAAAATGTACTGTTCGCGACCAGTCCGCGTCGCGGACTGAGTCACTTCGAGGCTGGAAATTTCTAAAATTGTTGAGGGGCATTCTGGTCCATTCCTAACACCTTATAAACTCCCTATACGACTAATATAAGTCGTTTCGACATGAAAAGGGTCTAAAATCCCATTCTAAGTCCTTTTCTAACAATTGAATAGGACTAGAGCTTGAGAGAAGAGGAGAAGAGCTTGAGGTAGACGAATTCAAGAGTGAATAAGAGTTCTTAATTCTGATGATGATGTGATGCCATTTCCTTTTAAGGTTATAGATGAGGAGGAGCAGTTAGAGAAATCGTGAGGAGTCTAACAGATAGGTAAAATCATATTAGTATCTCCCGAGGTAAGAGTTCATGTAATCAAGGGTGTAAGCTGCTATGGTAGGCTTAAATGCGTGGATGCTATTATGCGAGTGTATTAGAGTGATGAGGACGAGCAGTATTCTCTAAGTACAAGTTACTATTGAGTGAGGGTTCTTGATTCTGATGTCATCTTACTAGTGTACTGACCTTCGGCTTATTATGCCATTGTTGATAGTATGATGTAGAGTATCAAATTTTAGAGGTATAATCATGCTTATGCTGCATAGAGAGGTGGTAGTTTGGGGGTTTCGTCAAAGGGGGAGATGATGAGTTCCTCCACATCCAAATAGTGATGTTGATAATAGTAGACTGAGAGTGAGGTAGATGAGAAGGAGTGAATGTATCCTCATTGTGATATCGGTATTAAACTTGTGTCATGAAGGGATAGAGATAGGGATGAGGAAAGAGATGAGATCATATGATGCGCAATTGATAGGTAAAAGTATGTTGATGTGACTTTGAGTGAGAGTTTATTGAATGGTAGAGGTAGAAGTGACAAGTAGGCTTGAAAGGTTCTGAGACATAGTTAAATTGATTGTTATTGTGCGAGTTGAATGATAGACTATTGAAGACTTCATAATAAATATTTCGAGTATAGAGCTGAGTATTGAGGATTAGCTTTGTATGAATATGATCACCTTAAGAATGACACCTTGAGGCTTAGAACTGGGCCTGAATGAAAGAAGAAGAGGTGGTTAGGTAGAGGTTTGAATAAGAGCTATGAGTTTGCATTGATGGGGTAAAGTGCCATGAAAAAAAAAAAGAGCACAATTGAGGTGGGGACTTGAGCATGAGAGTGTCCTCAAAGTCTTGTTTATACGATGTTCCTATTCACGATTTGAGTTGATGGCTTCCTTCTTGAGTTCAAAAGACTGATTGACAAGGTGTCTAAATGATTCAAATTGATTGAGTTTCGATGTTCCATTCGTGCTTGATGAAGAGAATGTAAGATGTAATTTCCTTACTCATGATTTAAATTGAGTTTTCTATTTCTAAGTTGATGTGTCCATTCCTGAGTCTGAATGGAGATGGTTTGAGACTGATGACGAGTTAGAGTTTGATTGATTGAGTGAGTTTTGAGGAGAGTTCTTATTCTTATTCGTGCCTTGATGTCTACCTTTACTCATCATTCGAGGACGAATGATCCCAAGGGGGAGATAATGTAACACCCCAATTTTTTTTTAACTAAGATTGAGTCATCCTTCATATGATAGAATCAATTCCTGAGTATTTAAAGTATATTAGATGTGATTTAGAGTTATAAATGATCTTTTACATCAAGTCAAGTCTAAAGAATTTCTAGCGACTAAGTTTTCGTATGAGTTGATGGAAGAGTCAAATTCAAATGACCATATCTCCTAAAGTATAATGAGTTAGGTGACCCATAATATATCAAATTAAAGATCTTTGAATTATCTTTCCAACGCATCTTATTTCGCGTTAAACGGAGTTCGGAGTAGAGAGTTATGACCATTTTACTGGAGACCTGCAGAGCTGTCTGAAGGTCCGCGACGGCTCCGCGACGCGGACCTATCGCGAACCCTCTCTGGATAAGCTAACCGAAGTTTCTTTATTTTATTTTGAGGGTACTTTTACCCTAAAGCCTTTGGGCGTCTATTTAAGGTTCCAAGACGCCTAAAACATCAGTTTTCATAAGTCAAAACCCTCTATTTCACTCCTAAACATAAAACGCTCAAGAATCATCAAGAAAGTCATCAAGTTAGGATTAACTTTCAAGATTCTTCATCAAGGTGAGTTATTCTTCATAAGCTTTAAGCTATTTTCTCTATCTATTCATGAAATCCCTAATAGAATCTTAAATCCTAACCTAGGGTTTCAAGAAAGCGAAATCAAGAATCCCAACAAAGGATTCCTTGATTCTTCTTTCCATGAATTAGGGTTCTTCATCAAGAAACTCTAAAGATTCTGAGTCAAAAAGTCAAGAATCAAAAAGAAGCTCTTCAAACGATGTCTTTCCAAGTTCTTTCATTCTAAAAGAACAACGAGATTGAGGATTTTCTCCAAGAAACGAGTATTAATCAAATTTTGATTGTAATATCAAATTTCCAGGTATGTAAGGCTAAACTAAAAGCATGAGTTTGTTCTCTCATGTGCCCCATAGAGGTCAAAGATGAGTTGATGGTTGAAGAGTATGTGTGCATGAATATTTGAGAGTTTTTCATTAAAAAATTGATTTGAAATTACATGTTTTCTAAGTTGATGATCATCATACTATTTGTTTTCTTGAAGTTAACATTTTTCATGAGATTTTGCATAACCTTACATGATTATTTGAAAAGCATGCATAATGAACTTAGGGATGAGTCTAGAGCCTTGACGATGATGATGTTGTGATGTTGTGATTGTGTTTCACATTTGATGAGAGTCTTGATGATGATGTTGATGAGAATGACGTTTTATGATGTCTTAAGATGGGAAGTTTAATTTCTAAAAGAGTATCTTGAGTCTATGATGTTGATGTTGATGTTATGAGGTGAGGTACTATGTCCCTCTGGGACCGATGTTGATGTTGAGGTTTTATAATATGTCCCCATGGGACTGATGTTGATGTTGAGATGATGTACTATGTCCCCATGGGACTGATGTTAATGTTGAGATGATGTACTATGTCCCTCTGGGACCGATGTTGATGTTGAGGTATTATATCATGTCCTTATGTGACTGATGATGATGTATTATGTCCCTATGGGACTGATGATGATGATGTTTTATGAGCATGTCGAGTTCTGGGAGGAGTATTGAGCACCGAAATGGGTAGAGAGTGAGTCCCACTCAAACCCATTAACTACGTGGCCCGCGTAGGAAGAGAGGATTGAACCGCAATGCGGATGGCTCCTATCTTGTCCCAAAAGAGGACTGATGTTTGATGTTTTTGTGGATCCACTGATGTGATGTCCTTTACCCCGGGCAGGGTATTGGATGGATGTGGCAACGGCATCGCTTCGTTGTATCATCACTGGCTCATAAGTGATGGTTGTCGGTTAGAGAAACTCCCAGTTAGGTTCCTTTTGATAGGACTCTGATGTTGATGTTGATGTGATGTTTGAGTCGTGTTCCCTGAGTTGAGTTGATGTCGATGTTCCCTGAGATGAGTTGATGTTGATGTTCCTTGAGTTGAGTTGATGTCGATGTTCCCTGAGATGAGTTGATGTTGATGTTCCTTGAGTTGAGTTGATGTCGATGTTCCTGAGTTGAGTTGAGTTGATGTTGATGTTCCTTGAGTTGAGTTGATGTCGATGTTCCTGAGTTGAGTTGAGTTGATGTTGATGTTCCTTGAGTTGAGTTGAGTTGAGTCGAGTCGAGTTGAGTTGAGTTGAGTCGAGTTGAGTTTCCTTGAGGTGAGTCTGATGTATTGATGATGTATTGATGAGATGTTGATGGGTCATTGTCTACTCTTTATTCTTTCTTTAGATAGACATTTGACATTCTGATGGAGTATGATGTTGAGTTGATGTTATTCCTATATTATTCTACTTGTTTCTGTTTCACTCAGCTATTTTACATACCAGTACATTCCAAGTACTGATGTCCCCTTCTGGGACTGCATCGTTTTATGATGCAGATGCAGGCATTAGAGATCATTAACAGGCGCTTCGTTGAGGATCTATTCGCATTCAGCTGATTGGTGAGACCTCCTTGTTTTCGGAGGATTTCCATATTTTTATCATCTAGCTTGAGTTGTACTTTATTTTCCTTGAGTTGGGTAACCATGGCCTGTCATGGTACCATTGAGATGTTTGAGTTAGAGGCTTCATAGACACTGAGTAGAGGATGTGATGTATTGTTTTTCCAACTATTCTTTGTTGGAAATTAACATTTTGTATAAAGGCTTGATTATTTTAATTATATTAAGGTCTTTTCCTTGAGGATGTTTCTTCCGCTGTTGAGTATGATGTGACGATGAGTCCAAGTGGTTCGCTTGGGGACTAGCAATAGTCTCTGAGTGCCGGCCACGCCTAGGGTACCCTCTCGGGGCGTGACAAACTTGGTATCAGAGCACAGAGTTCAAGTGTCCTAGGGAGTCTATGAAGCCGTGTCTAGTAGAGTCCTTATTATTGGTGTGAAGCGCGCCACATCCATAATGGGGAGGCTATAGGACATTTAGGATGAGTTTCCCTTCTTTCAGATTCTGATCGTGCGATAGAGCTCTTTCCTAAGAAATCTGCGATGATTCGTGCGTTGCTCTAAACCTTTCGATGATGCCTCGTCCACGAGGTGATAGCGACAGTAATTTTCTGACTCTTACAGATGAGATCCTTTGAGATAAAGTAATCGGAATGGTCGAAAGACTGTCTAGGCTTGTGAAAAGCCGATTAAGATGCGAAGTTGATTGACTAGGACGGGTGCACTATTAATCATATGAATCGTGCGTTTGAGTTATCTCTAGATGTACCTAGACCCATTTGTTTTTCAAAACTTGCTTCCGATGTGACCCATGAAAGGAGAACCTATGTCTCTAAAGAGTTTGATGTTACCACCTAAGAGTGAGATATGAGGTCTTATAAATCCTGAGTAGAATTGAATCATCCCAGAGTTAGAAGGATGATGATGGAAAGAAAGGGACGAGATGACAAGAGTGATGGCTGGGTGAGGCTTGCAGTTAGAGTTAAGTATTCATTAGGTAAGTAATGATGTGCTGAGTTGATTGCCATAAGATTGATGAAAGAGTCATAAGTACTCTAGTGATTTTCATGATGAGGTATAGAGGAAGAGTTGTTGTTAGAAGGTGGTAGGGCGTGCTCAGACTAGTAGGAAGTTATGTTGATATGTTGTAGTATTCATACTATTGATGGTGAAGTGTAGATGTTGAATAGAGGAAAAAGAGTGCTTTCAATGTGATAGATCTAAATTAGGCTTATGATTTTTAAGTGTGAGTTCATGAGACTCACCGAGTTATGAGGTTAGACAGATAAGAAGAGGCTTAAGATATGTATCCATGATTGTGTAAAGATGTGTGAAACTCTAAGTTATGACTGCTATAAGAATCTAGATAGTATATTTGAGTTATCGATGTAAAGTAGGCTGATGTAAGTAATCTTAATCATCATGAGTAACTAAGTTGATTTGGGGCTTATCAATAGATGATGACGAGTTTCCATGGTAGACTAATTCTCATGCAATTAAATTTATGGGAGCACAGAAGTTGAGTGCCAGCAGGCAAAAGAAGAGGTTAGATTGTGAGAGTTGTGGGAAGTGGTTATGTACGCCATAAGAATAGGAACATAGAGAGATTTCCATAGAGACTGGAAGAAGCTAAGAGTAATAGCGTTGAAAAGAGTCTGAGTGGCTAGCTATATGTATGCGACTATAGCATAACAGAAGAGTTTAAGATATTCTTGTGGATAGTGATTCCTTGACCATGTGGAGGTATATACTTATAACCTAGTAGAGGAAATTGATTTATGAATCTAAAAAGAGGACCTTGAGAGCTAAGGAAGAGTTGATGTAAGGCCCGGTAAAATTACCAAAGTACCCCTAGAGGAGAGATGTGCGCATAACACGTCTTCTGATGCTCGGGTAGCGAATCCGAGGCCAGATTTGTGATCAGCACAAAAATTTGAGTGGGGGAAGGGCCTCGGTCGATTTTTAGAGTGACCGAGTGAAAAGATAATTTTTCGATCCAAACACCGAAACAGTGTCGGTGCGCGACAGAGGCGCGTCGCGCACCTGTAGCGGAGTGACACTTGCGTTTTTTCAAAATTTTTCGACGGGATTGAGAAAACTCGTTCAGAAAATTTTTGAAGAAAATGTACTGTTCGCGACCAGTCCGCGTCGCGGACTGAGTCACTTCGAGGCTGGAAATTTCTAAAATTGTTGAGGGGCATTCTGGTCCATTCCTAACACCTTATAAACTCCCTATACGACTAATATAAGTCGTTTCGACATGAAAAGGGTCTAAAATCCCATTCTAAGTCCTTTTCTAACAATTGAATAGGACTAGAGCTTGAGAGAAGAGGAGAAGAGCTTGAGGTAGACGAATTCAAGAGTGAATAAGAGTTCTTAATTCTGATGATGATGTGATGCCATTTCCTTTTAAGGTTATAGATGAGGAGGAGCAGTTAGAGAAATCGTGAGGAGTCTAACAGATAGGTAAAATCATATTAGTATCTCCCGAGGTAAGAGTTCATGTAATCGAGGGTGTAAGCTGCTATGGTAGGCTTAAATGCGTGGATGCTATTATGCGAGTGTATTAGAGTGATGAGGACGAGCAGTATTCTCTAAGTACAAGTTACTATTGAGTGAGGGTTCTTGATTCTGATGTCATCTTACTAGTGTACTGACCTTCGGCTTATTATGCCATTGTTGATAGTATGATGTAGAGTATCAAATTTTAGAGGTATAATCATGCTTATGCTGCATAGAGAGGTGGTAGTTTGGGGGTTTCGTCAAAGGGGGAGATGATGAGTTCCTCCACATCCAAATAGTGATGTTGATAATAGTAGACTGAGAGTGAGGTAGATGAGAAGGAGTGAATGTATCCTCATTGTGATATCGGTATTAAACTTGTGTCATGAAGGGATAGAGATAGGGATGAGGAAAGAGATGAGATCATATGATGCGCAATTGATAGGTAAAAGTATGTTGATGTGACTTTGAGTGAGAGTTCATTGAATGGTAGAGGTAGAAGTGACAAGTAGGCTTGAAAGGTTCTGAGACATAGTTAAATTGATTGTTATTGTGCGAGTTGAATGATAGACTATTGAAGACTTCATAATAAATATTTCGAGTATAGAGCTGAGTATTGAGGATTAGCTTTGTATGAATATGATCACCTTAAGAATGACACCTTGAGGCTTAGAACTGGGCCTGAATGAAAGAAGAAGAGGTGGTTAGGTAGAGGTTTGAATAAGAGCTATGAGTTTGCATTGATGGGGTAAAGTGCCATGAAAAAAAAAAAAGAGCACAATTAAGGTGGGGACTTGAGCATGAGAGTGTCCTCAAAGTCTTGTTTATACGATGTTCCTATTCACGATTTGAGTTGATGGCTTCCTTCTTGAGTTCAAAAGACTGATTGACAAGGTGTCTAAATGATTCAAATTGATTGAGTTTCGATGTTCCATTCGTGCTTGATGAAGAGAATGTAAGATGTAATTTCCTTACTCATGATTTAAATTGAGTTTTCTATTTCTAAGTTGATGTGTCCATTCCTGAGTCTGAATGGAGATGGTTTGAGACTGATGACGAGTTAGAGTTTGATTGATTGAGTGAGTTTTGAGGAGAGTTCTTATTCTTATTCGTGCCTTGATGTCTACCTTTACTCATCATTCGAGGACGAATGATCCCAAGGGGGAGATAATGTAACACCCCAATTTTTTTTTAACTAAGATTGAGTCATCCTTCATATGATAGAATCAATTCCTGAGTATTTAAAGTATATTAGATGTGATTTAGAGTTATAAATGATCTTTTACATCAAGTCAAGTCTAAAGAATTTCTAGCGACTAAGTTTTCGTATGAGTTGATGGAAGAGTCAAATTCAAATGACCATATCTCCTAAAGTATAATGAGTTAGGTGACCCATAATATATCAAATTAAAGATCTTTGAATTATCTTTCCAACGCATCTTATTTCGCGTTAAACGGAGTTCGGAGTAGAGAGTTATGACCATTTTACTGGAGACCTGAAGAGCTGTCTGAAGGTCCGCGACGGCTCCGCGACGCGGACCTATCGCGAACCCTCTCTGGATAAGCTAACCGAAGTTTCTTTATTTTATTTTGAGGGTACTTTTACCCTAAAGCCTTTGGGCGTCTATTTAAGGTTCCAAGACGCCTAAAACATCAGTTTTCATAAGTCAAAACCCTCTATTTCACTCCTAAACATAAAACGCTCAAGAATCATCAAGAAAGTCATCAAGTTAGGATTAACTTTCAAGATTCTTCATCAAGGTGAGTTATTCTTCATAAGCTTTAAGCTATTTTCTCTATCTATTCATGAAATCCCTAATAGAATCTTAAATCCTAACCTAGGGTTTCAAGAAAGCGAAATCAAGAATCCCAACAAAGGATTCCTTGATTCTTCTTTCCATGAATTAGGGTTCTTCATCAAGAAACTCTAAAGATTCTGAGTCAAAAAGTCAAGAATCAAAAAGAAGCTCTTCAAACGATGTCTTTCCAAGTTCTTTCATTCTAAAAGAACAACGAGATTGAGGATTTTCTCCAAGAAACGAGTATTAATCAAATTTTGATTGTAATATCAAATTTCCAGGTATGTAAGGCTAAACTAAAAGCATGAGTTTGTTCTCTCATGTGCCCCATAGAGGTCAAAGATGAGTTGATGGTTGAAGAGTATGTGTGCATGAATATTTGAGAGTTTTTCATTAAAAAATTGATTTGAAATTACATGTTTTCTAAGTTGATGATCATCATACTATTTGTTTTCTTGAAGTTAACATTTTTCATGAGATTTTGCATAACCTTACATGATTATTTGAAAAGCATGCATAATGAACTTAGGGATGAGTCTAGAGCCTTGACGATGATGATGTTGTGATGTTGTGATTGTGTTTCACATTTGATGAGAGTCTTGATGATGATGTTGATGAGAATGACGTTTTATGATGTCTTAAGATGGGAAGTTTAATTTCTAAAAGAGTATCTTGAGTCTATGATGTTGATGTTGATGTTATGAGGTGAGGTACTATGTCCCTCTGGGACCGATGTTGATGTTGAGGTTTTATAATATGTCCCCATGGGACTGATGTTGATGTTGAGATGATGTACTATGTCCCCATGGGACTGATGTTGATGTTGAGATGATGTACTATGTCCCTCTGGGACCGATGTTGATGTTGAGGTATTATATCATGTCCTTATGTGACTGATGATGATGTATTATGTCCCTATGGGACTGATGATGATGATGTTTTATGAGCATGTCGAGTTCTGGGAGGAGTATTGAGCACCGAAATGGGTAGAGAGTGAGTCCCACTCAAACCCATTAACTACGTGGCCCGCGTAGGAAGAGAGGATTGAACCGCAATGCGGATGGCTCCTATCTTGTCCCAAAAGAGGACTGATGTTTGATGTTTTTGTGGATCCACTGATGTGATGTCCTTTACCCCGGGCAGGGTATTGGATGGATGTGGCAACGGCATCGCTTCGTTGTATCATCACTGGCTCATAAGTGATGGTTGTCGGTTAGAGAAACTCCCAGTTAGGTTCCTTTTGATAGGACTCTGATGTTGATGTTGATGTGATGTTTGAGTCGTGTTCCCTGAGTTGAGTTGATGTCGATGTTCCCTGAGATGAGTTGATGTTGATGTTCCTTGAGTTGAGTTGATGTCGATGTTCCCTGAGATGAGTTGATGTTGATGTTCCTTGAGTTGAGTTGATGTCGATGTTCCTGAGTTGAGTTGAGTTGATGTTGATGTTCCTTGAGTTGAGTTGATGTCGATGTTCCTGAGTTGAGTTGAGTTGATGTTGATGTTCCTTGAGTTGAGTTGAGTTGAGTCGAGTCGAGTTGAGTTGAGTTGAGTCGAGTTGAGTTTCCTTGAGGTGAGTCTGATGTATTGATGATGTATTGATGAGATGTTGATGGGTCATTGTCTACTCTTTATTCTTTCTTTAGATAGACATTTGACATTCTGATGGAGTATGATGTTGAGTTGATGTTATTCCTATATTATTCTACTTGTTTCTGTTTCACTCAGCTATTTTACATACCAGTACATTCCAAGTACTGATGTCCCCTTCTGGGACTGCATCGTTTTATGATGCAGATGTAGGCATTAGAGATCATTAACAGGCGCTTCGTTGAGGATCTATTCGCATTCAGCTGATTGGTGAGACCTCCTTGTTTTCGGAGGATTTCCATATTTTTATCATCTAGCTTGAGTTGTACTTTATTTTCCTTGAGTTGGGTAACCATGGCCTGTCATGGTACCATTGAGATGTTTGAGTTAGAGGCTTCATAGACACTGAGTAGAGGATGTGATGTATTGTTTTTCCAACTATTCTTTGTTGGAAATTAACATTTTGTATAAAGGCTTGATTATTTTAATTATATTAAGGTCTTTTCCTTGAGGATGTTTCTTCCGCTGTTGAGTATGATGTGACGATGAGTCCAAGTGGTTCGCTTGGGGACTAGCAATAGTCTCTGAGTGCCGGCCACGCCTAGGGTACCCTCTCGGGGCGTGACAAACTTGGTATCAGAGCACAGAGTTCAAGTGTCCTAGGGAGTCTATGAAGCCGTGTCTAGTAGAGTCCTTATTATTGGTGTGAAGCGCGCCACATCCATAATGGGGAGGCTATAGGACATTTAGGATGAGTTTCCCTTCTTTCAGATTCTGATCGTGCGATAGAGCTCTTTCCTAAGAAATCTGCGATGATTCGTGCGTTGCTCTAAACCTTTCGATGATGCCTCGTCCACGAGGTGATAGCGACAGTAATTTTCTGACTCTTACAGATGAGATCCTTTGAGATAAAGTAATCGGAATGGTCGAAAGACTGTCTAGGCTTGTGAAAAGCCGATTAAGATGCGAAGTTGATTGACTAGGACGGGTGCACTATTAATCATATGAATCGTGCATTTGAGTTATCTCTAGATGTACCTAGACCCATTTGTTTTTCAAAACTTGCTTCCGATGTGACCCATGAAAGGAGAACCTATGTCTCTAAAGAGTTTGATGTTACCACCTAAGAGTGAGATATGAGGTCTTATAAATCCTGAGTAGAATTGAATCATCCCAGAGTTAGAAGGATGATGATGGAAAGAAAGGGACGAGATGACAAGAGTGATGGCTGGGTGAGGCTTGCAGTTAGAGTTAAGTATTCATTAGGTAAGTAATGATGTGCTGAGTTGATTGCCATAAGATTGATGAAAGAGTCATAAGTACTCTAGTGATTTTCATGATGAGGTATAGAGGAAGAGTTGTTGTTAGAAGGTGGTAGGGCGTGCTCAGACTAGTAGGAAGTTATGTTGATATGTTGTAGTATTCATACTATTGATGGTGAAGTGTAGATGTTGAATAGAGGAAAAAGAGTGCTTTCAATGTGATAGATCTAAATTAGGCTTATGATTTTTAAGTGTGAGTTCATGAGACTCACCGAGTTATGAGGTTAGACAGATAAGAAGAGGCTTAAGATATGTATCCATGATTGTGTAAAGATGTGTGAAACTCTAAGTTATGACTGCTATAAGAATCTAGATAGTATATTTGAGTTATCGATGTAAAGTAGGCTGATGTAAGTAATCTTAATCATCATGAGTAACTAAGTTGATTTGGGGCTTATCAATAGATGATGACGAGTTTCCATGGTAGACTAATTCTCATGCAATTAAATTTATGGGAGCACAGAAGTTGAGTGCCAGCAGGCAAAAGAAGAGGTTAGATTGTGAGAGTTGTGGGAAGTGGTTATGTACGCCATAAGAATAGGAACATAGAGAGATTTCCATAGAGACTGGAAGAAGCTAAGAGTAATAGCGTTGAAAAGAGTCTGAGTGGCTAGCTATATGTATGCGACTATAGCATAACAGAAGAGTTTAAGATATTCTTGTTGATAGTGATTCCTTGACCATGTGGAGGTATATACTTATAACCTAGTAGAGGAAATTGATTTATGAATCTAAAAAGAGGACCTTGAGAGCTAAGGAAGAGTTGATGTAAGGCCCGGTAAAATTACCAAAGTACCCCTAGAGGAGAGATGTGCGCATAACACGTCTTCTGATGCTCGGGTAGCGAATCCGAGGCCAGATTTGTGATCAGCACAAAAATTTGAGTGGGGGAAGGGCCTCGGTCGATTTTTAGAGTGACCGAGTGAAAAGATAATTTTTCGATCCAAACACCGAAACAGTGTCGGTGCGCGACAGAGGCGCGTCGCGCACCTGTAGCGGAGTGACACTTGCGTTTTTTCAAAATTTTTCGACGGGATTGAGAAAACTCGTTCAGAAAATTTTTGAAGAAAATGTACTGTTCGCGACCAGTCCGCGTCGCGGACTGAGTCACTTCGAGGCTGGAAATTTCTAAAATTGTTGAGGGGCATTCTGGTCCATTCCTAACACCTTATAAACTCCCTATACGACTAATATAAGTCGTTTCGACATGAAAAGGGTCTAAAATCCCATTCTAAGTCCTTTTCTAACAATTGAATAGGACTAGAGCTTGAGAGAAGAGGAGAAGAGCTTGAGGTAGACGAATTCAAGAGTGAATAAGAGTTCTTAATTCTGATGATGATGTGATGCCATTTCCTTTTAAGGTTATAGATGAGGAGGAGCAGTTAGAGAAATCGTGAGGAGTCTAACAGATAGGTAAAATCATATTAGTATCTCCCGAGGTAAGAGTTCATGTAATCGAGGGTGTAAGCTGCTATGGTAGGCTTAAATGCGTGGATGCTATTATGCGAGTGTATTAGAGTGATGAGGACGAGCAGTATTCTCTAAGTACAAGTTACTATTGAGTGAGGGTTCTTGATTCTGATGTCATCTTACTAGTGTACTGACCTTCGGCTTATTATGCCATTGTTGATAGTATGATGTAGAGTATCAAATTTTAGAGGTATAATCATGCTTATGCTGCATAGAGAGGTGGTAGTTTGGGGGTTTCGTCAAAGGGGGAGATGATGAGTTCCTCCACATCCAAATAGTGATGTTGATAATAGTAGACTGAGAGTGAGGTAGATGAGAAGGAGTGAATGTATCCTCATTGTGATATCGGTATTAAACTTGTGTCATGAAGGGATAGAGATAGGGATGAGGAAAGAGATGAGATCATATGATGCGCAATTGATAGGTAAAAGTATGTTGATGTGACTTTGAGTGAGAGTTCATTGAATGGTAGAGGTAGAAGTGACAAGTAGGCTTGAAAGGTTCTGAGACATAGTTAAATTGATTGTTATTGTGCGAGTTGAATGATAGACTATTGAAGACTTCATAATAAATATTTCGAGTATAGAGCTGAGTATTGAGGATTAGCTTTGTATGAATATGATCACCTTAAGAATGACACCTTGAGGCTTAGAACTGGGCCTGAATGAAAGAAGAAGAGGTGGTTAGGTAGAGGTTTGAATAAGAGCTATGAGTTTGCATTGATGGGGTAAAGTGCCATGAAAAAAAAAAAAGAGCACAATTAAGGTGGGGACTTGAGCATGAGAGTGTCCTCAAAGTCTTGTTTATACGATGTTCCTATTCACGATTTGAGTTGATGGCTTCCTTCTTGAGTTCAAAAGACTGATTGACAAGGTGTCTAAATGATTCAAATTGATTGAGTTTCGATGTTCCATTCGTGCTTGATGAAGAGAATGTAAGATGTAATTTCCTTACTCATGATTTAAATTGAGTTTTCTATTTCTAAGCTGATGTGTCCATTCCTGAGTCTGAATGGAGATGGTTTGAGACTGATGACGAGTTAGAGTTTGATTGATTGAGTGAGTTTTGAGGAGAGTTCTTATTCTTATTCGTGCCTTGATGTCTACCTTTACTCATCATTCGAGGACGAATGATCCCAAGGGGGAGATAATGTAACACCCCAATTTTTTTTTAACTAAGATTGAGTCATCCTTCATATGATAGAATCAATTCCTGAGTATTTAAAGTATATTAGATGTGATTTAGAGTTATAAATGATCTTTTACATCAAGTCAAGTCTAAAGAATTTCTAGCGACTAAGTTTTCGTATGAGTTGATGGAAGAGTCAAATTCAAATGACCATATCTCCTAAAGTATAATGAGTTAGGTGACCCATAATATATCAAATTAAAGATCTTTGAATTATCTTTCCAACGCATCTTATTTCGCGTTAAACGGAGTTCGGAGTAGAGAGTTATGACCATTTTACTGGAGACCTGCAGAGCTGTCTGAAGGTCCGCGACGGCTCCGCGACGCGGACCTATCGCGAACCCTCTCTGGATAAGCTAACCGAAGTTTCTTTATTTTATTTTGAGGGTACTTTTACCCTAAAGCCTTTGGGCGTCTATTTAAGGTTCCAAGACGCCTAAAACATCAGTTTTCATAAGTCAAAACCCTCTATTTCACTCCTAAACATAAAACGCTCAAGAATCATCAAGAAAGTCATCAAGTTAGGATTAACTTTCAAGATTCTTCATCAAGGTGAGTTATTCTTCATAAGCTTTAAGCTATTTTCTCTATCTATTCATGAAATCCCTAATAGAATCTTAAATCCTAACCTAGGGTTTCAAGAAAGCGAAATCAAGAATCCCAACAAAGGATTCCTTGATTCTTCTTTCCATGAATTAGGGTTCTTCATCAAGAAACTCTAAAGATTCTGAGTCAAAAAGTCAAGAATCAAAAAGAAGCTCTTCAAACGATGTCTTTCCAAGTTCTTTCATTCTAAAAGAACAACGAGATTGAGGATTTTCTCCAAGAAACGAGTATTCATCAAATTTTGATTGTAATATCAAATTTCCAGGTATGTAAGGCTAAACTAAAAGCATGAGTTTGTTCTCTCATGTGCCCCATAGAGGTCAAAGATGAGTTGATGGTTGAAGAGTATGTGTGCATGAATATTTGAGAGTTTTTCATTGAAAAATTGATTTGAAATTACATGTTTTCTAAGTTGATGATCATCATACTATTTGTTTTCTTGAAGTTAACATTTTTCATGAGATTTTGCATAACCTTACATGATTATTTGAAAAGCATGCATAATGAACTTAGGGATGAGTCTAGAGCCTTGACGATGATGATGTTGTGATGTTGTGATTGTGTTTCACATTTGATGAGAGTCTTGATGATGATGTTGATGAGAATGACGTTTTATGATGTCTTAAGATGGGAAGTTTAATTTCTAAAAGAGTATCTTGAGTCTATGATGTTGATGTTGATGTTATGAGGTGAGGTACTATGTCCCTCTGGGACCGATGTTGATGTTGAGGTTTTATAATATGTCCCCATGGGACTGATGTTGATGTTGAGATGATGTACTATGTCCCCATGGGACTGATGTTGATGTTGAGATGATGTACTATGTCCCTCTGGGACCGATGTTGATGTTGAGGTATTATATCATGTCCTTATGTGACTGATGATGATGTATTATGTCCCTATGGGACTGATGATGATGATGTTTTATGAGCATGTCGAGTTCTGGGAGGAGTATTGAGCACCGAAATGGGTAGAGAGTGAGTCCCACTCAAACCCATTAACTACGTGGCCCGCGTAGGAAGAGAGGATTGAACCGCAATGCGGATGGCTCCTATCTTGTCCCAAAAGAGGACTGATGTTTGATGTTTTTGTGGATCCACTGATGTGATGTCCTTTACCCCGGGCAGGGTATTGGATGGATGTGGCAACGGCATCGCTTCGTTGTATCATCACTGGCTCATAAGTGATGGTTGTCGGTTAGAGAAACTCCCAGTTAGGTTCCTTTTGATAGGACTCTGATGTTGATGTTGATGTGATGTTTGAGTCGTGTTCCCTGAGTTGAGTTGATGTCGATGTTCCCTGAGATGAGTTGATGTTGATGTTCCTTGAGTTGAGTTGATGTCGATGTTCCCTGAGATGAGTTGATGTTGATGTTCCTTGAGTTGAGTTGATGTCGATGTTCCTGAGTTGAGTTGAGTTGATGTTGATGTTCCTTGAGTTGAGTTGATGTCGATGTTCCTGAGTTGAGTTGAGTTGATGTTGATGTTCCTTGAGTTGAGTTGAGTTGAGTCGAGTCGAGTTGAGTTGAGTTGAGTCGAGTTGAGTTTCCTTGAGGTGAGTCTGATGTATTGATGATGTATTGATGAGATGTTGATGGGTCATTGTCTACTCTTTATTCTTTCTTTAGATAGACATTTGACATTCTGATGGAGTATGATGTTGAGTTGATGTTATTCCTATATTATTCTACTTGTTTCTGTTTCACTCAGCTATTTTACATACCAGTACATTCCAAGTACTGATGTCCCCTTCTGGGACTGCATCGTTTTATGATGCAGATGCAGGCATTAGAGATCATTAACAGGCGCTTCGTTGAGGATCTATTCGCATTCAGCTGATTGGTGAGACCTCCTTGTTTTCGGAGGATTTCCATATTTTTATCATCTAGCTTGAGTTGTACTTTATTTTCCTTGAGTTGGGTAACCATGGCCTGTCATGGTACCCTTGAGATGTTTGAGTTAGAGGCTTCATAGACACTGAGTAGAGGATGTGATGTATTGTTTTTCCAACTATTCTTTGTTGGAAATTAACATTTTGTATAAAGGCTTGATTATTTTAATTATATTAAGGTCTTTTCCTTGAGGATGTTTCTTCCGCTGTTGAGTATGATGTGACGATGAGTCCAAGTGGTTCGCTTGGGGACTAGCAATAGTCTCTGAGTGCCGGCCACGCCTAGGGTACCCTCTCGGGGCGTGACAGTTTCAAAAGCAAATTGTGTGCTTTATATTTACGTATAATTAATTATTCTTTAGTATAGTTGTCGTAGTTCTTTTAGTAAGACATATAACATAAAAAAAAATACTACAAAGTGTATTAGTATGTCACGTGTATATTGTTGTATACATAACTTACCTCCTTAATTAACATTCTTTGATCATCTTCTAATAAATTCAATAGTACATATATGTAGACTTAATGATACATATAATGGCTAATGAATAATTTTATAAATTAATTCTATGAGACTAATATTAGTACAGTATTTATGCTTATTAATGACATAATACAATCTAAAAAATAAAAATTGTAAACTGAATAATTGAAATAAGGAAAAATTAAAAATGACAACTGATTTTTTCCCTCCGTAAAAATGTAAACGAAAAAATAATGAAGAATTTTCAACGGCTTTTATTTTCATTCTAATGCTCCAATTTTCTCTGCATTTTTTCATTTTAATAATTAAATTATTTCAAATATTTTGATTAAGATTATTAGCTACAATGTCGAACTGTATATATCTACAACAGTAGAGAATAATTATTTTGAAATTTGTAAAATACGTTATTCTTCTTCAATATTTATTTATTTATATATCAAACTCATAAAAAAAAACTCAAATTCATTATTTATTATTTAAATTAAAATTAATCTAAACAGTATCCACTCTTACTAAATTGATATGTGTTGGCACAAAAGAAAATATTTATCATTGCGCTAACAACATCTGAAAATAAAAATTAAAAATACAAACACACATAAAAAAAAGACTGAAAAGTGATGCCGTTAATATATTTATTTAAGTCAAAAAATGAAAATAAATAGATTAACACCACAATAACCTCTTTGCACTTTCCACTCCCCATTATCCATTTTCCCATATTTTTTTGAACAGTTGAAATTGAGTTCTCACTTTTAAAACTGCTTAAAACTTACGTGTATTTAGAATTTTTATTATGAAAAAGAAGAATATTATTTATTTTTTTTAAAAAAAGTACACAGTAAAAAAAACTGTATACCCAGTAAATACAGATTTTAAACACTTCTCATTACTAAACAAATGATTTTTTTTTAAATTAATAAAGTTACGAATTAAAAAGTTAAATTTTTTAAAAGAGAATTTATCTTTATTTTTTATAAAAAATTTATATCCATGTAAATAGAAGTTTGTACAATTTTCTATCAAATTCCTACTAATTACTCCGACATTGAAACTATTTTTACTTTTTCAAATTAAAATTTTATTCTAACGATTAATTATATTTAGTTAATATTTTTAAATTAAAAAAATTAAGTTAAACAAATATATGAATACATCTTTTTTCCCACTTTTGCACGTTACTAAGAATTAATTATGAATTAATCTTTTTAAAAATAAAGATATGTCCGAGTAAATAGAAGTTTTAAAACTTCCCATAATAGTCCTACTAGCCATGAATTATGGAACTACAATAAATTTATTGGTTTTAATTATATTTTTTATTTAAATTTACCATCAAAAAAATTAAAATTACTAATACTATACTAACTTAAAAGACGAACCATTAATGTATAAATAAAACAAATTGAATGTTTAAATTAATACATAAACCAAACAACCATTTGACCTTAAATATCTCAATAAATTAGCCAAATTAATTTTTGATAAATGATCTTCATCCATTACTATTATCTTTTATTCCTAATTATATGTAAATCTTTTAAAATTTAAACACAAGCAATCACTTTCACCATTATATATTTTCATTAAAATTTTTCACCTTGGATAAGATTACAAATTAAAAGTAAACTTTTCATTTCTACATGCTAATAATTTATGCTTGCAGATTTTTTTTTTCAACAAATGTTTTATATTTTTTAATATAAAAGTTTGTTTATGTTTTGTTAAATTATAATAATGGTAAAAATATAGAATGATTCTCTTTTTGAGATATTTTTTAGTTTTTGAAAAATGGTCTTTTTTAGATTGATGAAGAGTAACCACAAGAGTATTTTTTTCGTTATATTTTACCTTGAAAATTATTTTGTACAATTCATCTTCTATAAATTATTATACCATGAAAGATAAAATTCTCTTTATTCATTTGATATTTTACAAATAAATACTTATATTTTTAAATTTACCTTACTAAAAAAATCACATTAAACTATTCATTTGTATATTAAGTATTCTTCGTTATAGTTATTTTTAACTTTTCTCTTTGTTAGTTTAGTAGTATAATTTTTTTCCTGATAATTTTTAATTCAATAAATAGTGACCTTTGATTTCGTAGAAAGACTTAGTTTACATTTGCAATAATGAGATGTTGCAAAAGTTTGATAAATTAATATTGTGATCAATGTAAAATATATTGGTTAATTGTTATTTCAAGTGTACAAGCAAAAGAGAGAGAGGGCTAAGCATAAGAATTTAAATTGTTAGTTATTTTATTCTTTTGCTAAATAATTATGCATATATTATTTTGACTTTATAGGAACCATGATAATATGTCAAACTATATCAGAATAGAAGATATCAAATTATTCATTACAATATTCGAGATTTCGATGGACTTTTTTTAATTTAAAAATATCGCGCGCGGGCACACATACTAGTATTATTAAAAGAAGAGGACAAAGCCACCATATTAAGCCAAATGGCAACATATAAATATGCCAAGTGGCATCTTAGGGAAAAAAATTAGTTAGATTAGTTATTAATTAATTTAAATAATAAATTCAATTAAAAAAACAACATATATAAATATAAAATATTTTCTACAATTACATTAAATTCAAATATATAAATATAAAATATTTACTACAATTAAATCAAATTCAATTATAAAAACAACATACATAAATATAAAATATTTTCTACAATTAAATTAAAATAATTTTAAAAATCTATATTTAACTAACTTTAAATAAGTATTTAATCAATATATTAACTAACTTTAAATAAGTATTTAAGCAATAACCAAAATCTGAAAATCAATTTTTTTAAATTGATGTGAAACCTTAACTAAAACATTATTATATATTAATTAATATTATTATTAATTATTAAATATACATATTTAACGGATTACACATTATCTATATTTTTTAGGCCTTTAGTCTAATATTTTGCCATAATACCCAATTACTAAATAATTATTATTATTACATATTTAAAATTTCATATTTCATAAAACTTTAATACAGTTTTTAGTTATAAGTCAATTTAATAAATTTAATTTAAATCAAAACATAAAACAATATTATGACTATATTTACTTTCTATAACTATATTTTATATTTATATAGGAGAAGCAAAAGATACCACATGCCAGCTGTAACACCCGGTAAATTACAAAAATACCCCTAGGGAAGAGGTGTGCGAAAAATGCATCTTCCGATGCTCGGATTGAAAATCCGAGAGTGGATTCGTGATCAGCACTGAAAATGGAGTGGGAAGAGGGTCTCGGGCGATTTTTAGAGCGATCGAGTCGGAAGATAATTTTTCGTTCCAAAACGAAAAACAGTGTGCCTGCGCGACAGGACCACGTCGCGGATCGGTCGCGGAGCCACACTTATGTTTTCTGTAAAATTTTCGACGGAGTTGAATTTCCGATAATACACTGTCCGCGACAGGTCCGCGTCGCGGACTGTGTTATTTCAGGACGGGGATAAATTATTTTAAATTACGAAGGGCAATTTGGTCCACTCCTATAATTCCTAAATATTCCCCTACGACTAATAAACGTCAGTTTCTAAGAAAAGGGTTTCAAATACCCAAATTTTGAAGCGTATTCTTCCTAAAGGTCACCAAAGTTAGGGCTTGAAGGGAAGTGAGTTGAAGAGATCAAGAGGAGGTGTGGTATAATTTCGTTAGCAAAACATCCCGGGTATGTAAGGCTAACCTAAAGCATGGGAATGTCCTCCCATGTGCCCTCCTAAATGTTGAATATCATATCTTGATGTGACAAAGTTAATATGAAAAGTTGATGCATGAAGAAAATCTACTTTATCTTATGTATGAGAAGTTTTCCTACATAAACTGATGATCATCACTATTTTGCTTTCTATTATAATCCCTTTTATAAGTGCATTTTAAACCCTATAATTTTTGTGTTTGAAAAGGAGCATGCATAATGAAGTTAGGGAACATATCTAGAACGATGATGATGTTATGATGATGTTATGATGAGGTATTGATAATGAGGTGATGATGTTGATGAGCATGATGTTTAATGAGGTCTTAGCATTACAATATAGTTGCTAAATGATGTCTCTTGAGCTTTGATATTGATGTACCATGTCCCTATGGGACTGATGTTGATGATGATGTAATATGTCCCCTTGGGACCAATGTTGATGTTGAGGTACTATATCATGTCCTTATGTGACTGATGATGATGTATTATGTCCCTATGGAACTGATGATGATGACGTTTTATGAGCACGTCAATTTTCTGGGAGGAGTATTGAGCACCGAAATGGGTAGAGAGTGAGTCCCACTCAAAACCCATTAACTACGTGGTCCGCGTAGGAAGAGAGGATTAAACCGCAATGCGGATGGCTCCTATCTTGTCCCAAAAGAGGACTGATGTTTGATGTTTTCTTGTGGATCCACTGATGTGATGTCCTTTACCCCGGGCAGGGTATTGGATGGATGTGGCAATGACATTTCTTCTTTGTATCATCACTGGCTCATAAGTGATGGTTGTCGGTTAGAGAAACTCCCAGTTAGGTTCCTTTGATAGAACTCTAATGTTGATGTTGACGTGATGTTCGAGTTGAGTCCTTGAGTCGATGTGATGTTCCTTGAAATGAGGTGATGATCCTTTGAGTCTGAGTCGATGTGATGTTCTCTTGATGTGAGATGATGTTGAGGCTCCTTAAGATGAGCTTGCTATGATGTTGATGATTGATGAGAGGTTGATGAGTCAATTGTCTAATCTAATCTCTTGCCTTAGATAGAATTTTGATATTTCTAATGAAGTATGATGTGGAGTCGATGTTTCTTTATTGTTGTGTACTTACCCTGTTATTCAGCTAATTTACATGCCAGTACATTCCACGTACTGACGCCATTTGGCGCTGCATCATTTTATGATGCAGATACAGGAGTTCGAGGATTTCAGCAGGCGTACCGTTGAAGTCCAAGGTTTCAAGTTCAGATTTTGGTGAGCCTCCTTGCTATCCGGAGGAGACCCTTCTATGTTATTTCCTTTATTTCATTGAGTCGGTAGCCATGACATGTCATGGCACCCCTCTTAGACAGTTGAGTCAGGTTAGAGGCTTCGTAGACATGGTGTCGAAGTTGATGTTGATGTTTTTCCTGATGTACTAAGAGAGTATTTGCTTAATCCTTTGATGTTAAGATTGATGATTGGCCATTTGGCCCTTTTCTATAGTTCTCATATTATGATGTTTCTCCGCTGTGTTGATGTTGAGCGATGTGATGAGGCTGAGTGGTTCGCTCAGGGGCTAGCAATAGTCTCTGGGTGTCGGCCACGTTTAGGGTACCCTCCCGGGGCGTGACAAACTTGGTATCAGAGCACAGAGTTCAAGAGTCCTAGGGAGTCTATGAAGCCGTGTCTAGTAGAGTCCCGTTTATGCGTGTGTTGTGCACCACACTTCATAAACAGGATGCTACAGGGCATTTAGGAAATGGTTACCCTTCTTTGATGTTCTGAGTTCGTGCGTTAGAGCTTGGCTCTATGAAGCCCTTTCTAATTCGTGCGTTACGCGTTTGCAGATAATGCCTCCTAAACGTACTGCTGCCCAAAGAGATGCCTCAGTCCCTGACCTGAGAATCCTCTACCCGCGGCCCCAAATCAGCATGGGACAAGGAGACGGGGATGACCTGATAGAGCTGCTGAGGCTCCGCCAGCACCTTCTGTTCAGTCAGCCTCCACTTCGGAAGCAGACTTCAGGGGAGCTATTGCTATGCTTACCCAGTTAGTGGCCTCTCAGAGTAGCAATCGCGGTCCCCAGGCCCCTAGCTCCAGTTCCCAAGAGCCTACGGCTGCAGCCAGGCTCCGAGATTTTCTGAGGATGAACCCACCAGTCTATACGGGGTCAAAGGTTGAGGAGGACCCACGAAACTTCATTGATGAGATGCGTAAAATCTTGAGGGCTATGCATGCGACTGAGGTGGAGGGAGTCGAGCTGGTCTCTTATCAGCTTAAGGATGTTGCCAATGTCTGGTATAACCAGTGGGAGGATGTTAGAGGTGAGAATGCTGAACCGGCTGAGTGGGAGGAGTTCGAGAGTGCCTTTCTCGATCACTTCTTTCCCCAAGAGTTGAGGGAGGCAAAAGTTGAGGAGTTCGTGAATCTGAAACAAGAGGAGCTGACGGTCAAGGAGTACAACTTGAAGTTCATCCAGCTGTCCAGGTACGCTCCAGAGATGGTCCTTGATATGAGGGCAAGAATGAGGAAGTATGTGTCTGGGTTGGGCAGGCATGTGAAGAGGGAGTGCAAGGCAGCGTTGCTAATTCCAGACATGGATATTGCTAGACTTATGGTCTATGCTCAGCAGACTGAGGAGGACAAAAAGAGGGACAGAGAAGAGCAACAGAAGAAGAAAGCTAAATCAGCAGGGCATGAGCCTAATCAGCAGAAACAGAACAAAGGTGATAGGACCTTCTTTCAAAAGAAGTCTTCTAGCCATGCACCTTCGGTGGCAAGTGCACCTGTTCAGCAAAATAGGTATGATCAGAGATCCTATGGCCATCAGAACTTCAGAGCACAGGGACCTCAGTCCCAAGCCAGTGTTGCTCAAGGTCCGAGAGGAAAGCCCCCTTGTAGCCGATGTGGTAAGTTGCATCTTGGCGCGTGCCGTGATGGCACTAGTATTTGCTTTACCTGTGGACAGCCTGGTCACTTCCAGAATGAGTGTCCTATGAGAAATCAGAGATGTGATAGAGGTAATCGAGCTCAGTCTTCTACAGCACCCCCCGAGGGTAATCATCAGAAGGCTACTACTACAAATGCAAGAGGCGGGACGAACCGTCTGTATGCGATGGGAAATCGAAGGGATCAAGAGGTTGCTCCTGATGTTGTTACGGGTATGCTCCGAATCTTTTCTTATGATTTTTATGCATTACTTGACCCGGGCGCCACCTTATCTTTTGTGACACCCTATGTGGCTAATAAGTTTGAGATTCTTCCTGAGTGTTTGCTTGAGCCTTACACTGTTTCGACTCCTACTGGTGAGTCAATTCTGGCTAAGAGAATCTATAGAGACTGTATAGTGTCAATCTATCATAGAGACACTTTGGCCAATTTGGTGGAGTTGGAGATGGTTGACTTTGATGTGATCCTTGGTATGGACTGGCTCCATGCTTGTCATGCATCCATAGACTGTAGGACCCGAGTTGTTACATTTCATTTTCCTAATGAACCGGTCCTAGAGTGGAAGGGAGGTTATGTTGCACCCAAGGGTAAATTCATTTCTTACCTGAGGGCGTGGAGATTAATCTCAAAAGGGTGTATCTATCACCTTGTACGGGTTAGATCTGATGATGTTCAGTCCCCTACTCTTGAGTCGGTCCCAATTGTGAATGAATTCCCTGAGGTGTTCCCTGAGGATTTACCTGGAGTCCCTCCTGATAGGGAGATCGACTTCGGTATTAATGTACTTCCTGAGACACAGCCTATTTCGATTCCACCATATAGAATGGCCCCTGCTGAATTGAAAGAATTGAAGGAGCAGTTGAGGGATCTGTTAGAAAAAGGTTTTATTAGACCCAGTGTTTCTCCTTGGGGTGCTCCCGTTCTGTTTGTACGAAAGAAGGATGGGTCACTGAGAATGTGCATAGATTATAGGCAATTGAACAAGGTCACAGTCAAGAATAAATATCCTCTTCCCAGGATAGATGACTTGTTTGACCAACTTCAAGGTGCCTCATGCTTTTCGAAGATAGACCTCAGATCGGGTTACCACCAGTTAAAGGTGAGAGAATGTGATATCCCAAAGACAGCTTTCAGGACAAGATATGGCCACTTCGAGTTTTTGGTCATGTCCTTTGGGTTGACGAATGCACCTGCAGCTTTTATGGATTTGATGAATAGGGTGTTCAGGCCCTACCTGGATACGTTCGTGATTGTGTTCATTGATGATATTCTGGTATATTCAAGGAGTGAGGAAGAGCATGCTAAACATCTTAGAGTCGTACTTCAAACTCTTAAGGACCAGGAGTTGTACGCGAAGTTCTCCAAATGTGAATTTTGGCTCAAATCAGTGGCCTTCCTAGGTCATGTGGTTTCAGGTGATGGGATCCGAGTAGATGGTCAAAAGATTGAAGCGGTTGCCAGTTGGCCAAGACCGACCTCTCCAACTGACATAAGGAGTTTCTTGGGGTTGGCGGGCTACTACCGCAGATTTGTTGAGGGTTTTTCTTCTCTATCCGCCCCATTGACCAAACTGACCCAAAAAAAGGTCAAGTTTGAGTGGTCAGAATGCGAGAAGAGTTTCCAGGCACTAAAGATAAGGTTGACTACTGCACCTGTCTTAACCTTGCCTGACGGGACGGAAGGTTTTGTAATATACTGTGATGCGTCAAGAGTTGGATTGGGGTGTGTGTTAATGCAAAGAGGTAAAGTGGTGGCTTATGCTTCCAGGCAGCTCAAAGTTCATGAGAAGAACTATCCGACCCATGATCTTGAGTTGGCGGCAGTGGTGTTCGCACTCAAAATTTGGCGTCACTACTTGTATGGAGTGCATGTGGATGTGTTCACGGACCACAAGAGCTTACAGTATGTCTTCAGTCAGAGGGAGCTCAACCTGCGACAAAGGAGGTGGTTGGAATTGCTCAAGGACTATGACATGAGCATCATGTACCACCCAGGTAAAGCTAATGTTGTTGCTGATGCTCTTAGCAGGTTGTCTATGGGTAGCACAGCCCATGTTGAAGGAGAAAAGAAGGAGTTAGTGAAGGAAGTGCATAGGTTGGCTCGATTGGGAGTCCAGCTTGAGGAGAACGACGAGGGAGGAATTAATGTTCAGAATGGGTCTGCATCGTCCCTAGTGACTGAGGTAAAAGAGAAGCAGGATCGAGATCCTATTATACTTCAACTGAAGGATGTTCAAAAGCAAAAGGTAATGGTCTTCTCCAAAGGGGGAGATGGGGTATTAAGATACCAGAATAGACTATGTGTCCCCGATGTTGATGGTGTCCGAGAGAGGATTCTGGCTGAGGCCCATAGCACTAGATACTCCATTCATCCGGGCTCCACCAAGATGTATCACGACTTGAGAGAGGTCTATTGGTGGAGTGGAATGAAGCGGGATATTGCGGAGTTTGTTTCGAGATGCCCAAATTGTCAACAAGTAAAGGTTGAGCATCAAAGGCCAATTGGCTTGGCCCAAAACTTTGAGATTCCAGAATGGAAGTGGGAGATGATTAACATGGATTTTATCACTAGCCTACCGAGATCGAGGAGACAGCATGATTCAATATGGGTGATTGTGGATAGAATGACGAAGTTAGCGCACTTCCTGGCGGTCAAGACGACCAACACGGCAGAGGAGTATGCCAAGATGTATATCAAAGAGATTGTGAGGTTGCATGGAGTTTCCTTGTCCATTATCTCGGACCGAGGAGCCCAATTTACTTCTCAGTTCTGGAAGTCCTTCTAGAAAGGATTGGGTACCAAAGTGAGTTTGAGCACAGCCTTTCATCCACAGACGAATGGTCAGGCAGAGCGCACTATTCAGACGGTGGAGGACATGTTGAGGGCTTGCGTCCTTGATTTCAAAGGAAATTGGGATGATCATTTGCCATTGATTGAATTCGCATATAATAACAGTTATCATGCGAGCATCCAAATGGCCCCTTATGAGGCATTGTATGGGAGGAGATATAGATCACCTATTGGGTGGTTTGAAATTGGAGAGGCTGAGTTGATTGGTCCTGACCTAGTCCACCAGTCCATGGAGAAGGTGAAGATCATTCGGGAAAGATTGAAGACTGCCCAAAGCCGTCAGAAATCTTACACAGATGTGAGGAGAAGAGACCTAGAGTTTGAGGTAAGCGATTGGGTTTACTTGAAGGTATCACCCATGAAGGGTGTCATGAGATTAGGGAAAAAGGTAAAATTAAGCCCTCGCTACATTGGCCCCTATCAAATCGTACGAAGGATTGGGAAGGTTGCTTATGATCTAGATTTACCTTCCGAGCTAGATGGGATCCATCCGGTATTCCACATTTCGATGTTGAAGAAATGTTTAGGAGATCCTGCCTTGGTAATTCTTGTGGAGAGCATAGGAGTCAGAGACAACTTGTCTTATGAAGAAATTCCAGTCCAGATCCTTGATCGACAGGTTCGCAAACTGAGGAACAAAGAGATAGCCTCTGTCAAAGTCCTGTGGAGGAATCAATTTGTTGAGGAAGCCACATGGGAAGCTGAGGAAGAGATGAAATCTAAGTACCCACACCTGTTCGTGCTCGAGGTCGATGAAAGTGTGGAAGGTAACATTCTTACCTTTATATAAATTGATGTTACTACTATGATGTTGATGTTTGAGTATTTGTAATGAGGTCGATGGTAAGTCGAGATAATGACGTTATTGAGTGAGCATCGAAGTGAGTCTTGAGCCTACTCGTGCCAGGTATCGTTCCCACTGATCATTCGAGGACGAATGATCCCAAGGGAGAGATAATGTAACACCCAGTAAATTACAAAAATACCCCTAGGGAAGAGGTGTGCGGAAAACGCATCTTCCGATGCTCAGATTGAAAATTCGAGAGTGGATTCGTGATCAGCACTGAAAATGGAGTGGGAAGAGGGTCTCGGGCGATTTTTAGAGCGATCGAGTCGGAAGATAATTTTTCGTTCCAAAACGAAAAACAGTGTGCCTGCGCGACAGGACCGCGTAGCGGATCGGTCGCGGAGCCACACTTATGTTTTCTGTAAAATTTTCGACGGAGTTGAATTTCCAAAAATACACTGTCCACGACAGGTCCGCGTCGCGGACTGTGTTATTTCAGGACGGGGATAAATTATTTTAAATTACGAAGGGCAATTTGGTCCACTCCTATAATTCCTAAATATTCCCCTACGACTACTAAACGTCAGTTTCTAAGAAAAGGGTTTCAAATACCCAAATTTTGAAGCGTATTCTTCCTAAAGGTCACCAAAGTTAGGGCTTGAAGGAAAGTGAGTTGAAGAGATCAAGAGGAGGTGTGGTATAATTTCGTTAGCAAAACATCCCGGGTATGTAAGACTAACCTAAAGCATGGGAATGTCCTCCCATGTGCCCTCCTAAATGTTGAATATCATATCTTGATGTGACAAAGTTAATATGAAAAGTTGATGCATGAAGAAAATCTACTTTATCTTATGTATGAGAAGTTTTCCTACATAAACTGATGATCATCACTATTTTGCTTTCTATTATAATCCCTTTTATAAGTGCCTTTTAAACCCTATAATTTTTGTGTTTGAAAAGGAGCATGCATAATGAAGTTAGGGAACATATCTAGAACGATGATGATGTTATGATGATGTTATGATGAGGTATTGATAATGAGGTGATGATGTTGATGAGCATGATGTTTAATGAGGTCTTAGCATTACAATATAGTTGCTAAATGATGTCTCTTGAGTTTTGATGTTGATGTACCATGTCCCTATGGGACTGATGTTGATGATGATGTAATATGTCCCCTTGGGACCGATGTTGATGTTGAGGTACTATATCATGTTCTTATGTGACTGATGATGATGTATTATGTCCCTATGGGACTGATGATGATGACGTTTTATGAGCACGTCAATTTTCTGGGAGGAGTATTGAGCACCGAAATGGGTAGAGAGTGAGTCCCACTCAAAACCCATTAACTACGTGGCCCGCGTAGGAAGAGAGGATTGAACCGCAATGCGGATGGCTCCTATCTTGTCCCAAAAAAGGAATGATGTTTGATGTTTTCTTGTGGATCCACTGATGTGATGTCCTTTACCCCGGGCAGGGTATTGGATGGATGTGGCAACGGCATCGCTTCGTTGTATCATCACTGGCTCATAAGTGATGGTTGTCGGTTAGAGAAACTCCCAGTTAGGTTCCTTTGATAGAACTCTAATGTTAATGTTGACGTGATGTTCGAGTTGAGTCCTTGAGTCGATGTGATGTTCCTTGAAATGAGGTGATGATCCTTTGAGTCTGAGTCGATGTGATGTTCTCTTGATGTGAGATGATGTTGAGGCTCCTTAAGATGAGCTTGCTATGATGTTGATGATTGATGAGAGGTTGATGAGTCAATTGTCTAATCTAATCTCTTGCCTTAGATAGACTTTTGATATTTCTAATGAAGTATGATGTGGAGTCGATGTTTCTTTATTGTTGTGTACTTACCCTGTTATTCAGCTAATTTACATGCCAGTACATTCCACGTACTGACGCCATTTGGCGCTGCATCATTTTATGATGCAGATACAGGAGTTCGAGGATTTCAGCAGGCGCACCGTTGAAGTCCAAGGTTTCAAGTTCAGATTTTGGTGAGCCTCCTTGCTATCCGGAGGAGACCCTTCTATGTTATTTCCTTTATTTCATTGAGTCGGTAGCCATGACATGTCATGGCACCCCTCTTAGACAGTTGAGTCAGGTTAGAGGCTTCGTAGACATGGTGTCGAAGTTGATGTTGATGTTTTTCCTGATGTACTAAGAGAGTATTTGCTTAATCCTTTGATGTTAAGATTGATGATTGGCCATTTGGCCCTTTTCTATGGTTCTCATATTATGATGTTTCTCCGCTGTGTTGATGTTGAGCGATGTGATGAGGCTGAGTGGTTCGCTCAGGGGCTAGCAATAGTCTCTGGGTGCCGGCCACGTCTAGGGTACCCTCCCGGGGCGTGACATCAGCACTATAAAAAAATAGATTTTTTTAAATTAACATGCATAATAGGATTATATATTTTTCATTTTTAAAAAAAGTTTTTAAAGTAAGTGTGATTCCTTTTTTTCCAAAGTTATCATACTTTTATTACTAATTATTTAATTATTTAACTATTTCCCCATAACTTCTCCTTAGTTATAGCAAAAAAAAAATACATATTTTCCCATTATTTTTATTAAATTTGCGCAGAAAAATTTTGACTCTATAAAATTAATAAATAGTGTTCATAAATAACAATTAAAGGAATTAATTTATATTTTACAAAAATTACTACAAGGTAGCATAAAAAGTTAAATTTGTAAGTTTTTTAAAATAACTTTAAATTATTTAAATTTTTATTTTATAACCAACTTGACACATGGTATCACCACAAAAATTCAGAATATCAATTAACAAAAATAATCTAAAATGTGATAAAAAAATAAATTAGTGAAAAGTTAGTTAAAATAAAATCAATAAAAATAAAATAAAGAGCCCCCAAAAAATCAACTACCCAAAACCACTCCTAAAATTCCTCATCCACCCTCTAACTTCTTTTCCAAAAACTCAACTACTGTATTCTCCAATAAATTAAACAATGCATTGTTTCTACAAAAGATAAACAGAAATTTTCCAGAAATAATTTCTCATACCTTCATCCTTTTGTAAGTTTTTTCAATAGATTGTCAAGGCTACATTTATTCTTACAATTCATGAAAAGGTAAATTCTTTCTATATTTAATTTCACTATTGTTCTTCTTTTCTCTCGGATGAAAATGCATTAACTATTTAACATTATGCATTGTTCTACAGGACAATTTATATAATCTAAGAAAGAGAAACCCTCAAATTATATCTAACTACTACAACAATCATGAGATTTTTTTTTAAAAAAAATCATCTTATATTTTGTTTCAAAAGCAAATTGTGTGCTTTATATTTACGTATAATTAATTATTCTTTAGTATAGTTGTCGTAGTTCTTTTAGTAAGACATATAACATAAAAAAAATACTACAAAGTGTATTAGTATGTCACGTGTATATTGTTGTATACATAACTTACCTCCTTAATAAACATTCTTTGATCATCTTCTAATAAATTCAATAGTACATATATGTAGACTTAATGATACATATAATGACTAATGAATAATTTTATAAATTAATTCTATGAGATTAATATTAGTACAGTATTTATGCTTATTAATGACATAATACAATCTAAAAAATAAAAATTGTAAACTGAATAATTGAAATAAGGAAAAATTAAAAATGACAACTGATTTTTCCCTCCGTAAAAATGTAAACGAGAAAATAATGAAGAATTTTCAACGGCTTTTATTTTCATTCTAATGCTCCAATTTTCTCTGCATTTTTTTATTTTAATAATTAAATTATTTCAAATATTTTGATTAAGATTATTAGCTACAATGTCGAACTGTATATATCTACAACAATCTAATTAGAGAATAATTACTTTGAAATTTGTAAAATAGGTTATTCTTCTTCAATATTTATTTATTTATATATCAAACTCATAAGAAAAAACTCAAATACATTATTTATTATTTAAATTAAAACTAATCTAAACATTATCCATTCTTACTAAATTGATATGTGTTGGCACAAAAGAAAATATTTATCATTGCGCTAACAACATCTGAAAATAAAAATTAAAAATACAAACACACATAAAAAAAAAACTGAAAAGTGATGCCGTTAATACATTTATTTAAGTCAAAAAATGAAAATAAATAAATTAACACCACAATAACCTCTTTGCACTTTCCACTCCCCATTACCCATTTTCCCATATTTTTTTGAACAGTTGAAATTGAGTTCTCACTTTTAAACTGCTTAAAACATACGTGTATTTAGAATTTTTATTATGAAAAAAAAGAATATTATTTATTTTTTTTAAAAAAGGTACACAGTAAAAAAAACTGTATACCCAGTAAATACGGATTTTAAAAACTTCTCATTACTAAACAAATGATTTTTTTTAAAATTAATAAAGTTACGAATTAAAAAGTTAAATTTTTTAAAAGAGAATTTATCTTTATTTTTTATAAAAAATTTATATCCATGTAAATAGAAGTTTGTACAACTTTCTATCAAACTCCTATTAATTACTCCGATATTGAAACTATTTTTACTTTTCAAATTAAAATTTTATTCTAACGATTAATTATATTTAGTTAATATTTTTAAATTAAAAAAATTAAGTTAAACAAATATATGAATACATCTTTTTTCCCACTTTTGCACGTTACTAAGAATTAATTATGAATTAATCTTTTTAAAAATAAAGATATGTCCGAGTAAATAGAAGTTTTAAAACTTCCCATGATAGTCCTATTAGCCATGAATTATGGAACTACAATAAATTTATTGGTTTTAATTATATTTTTTATTTAAATTTACCATAAAAAAATTAAAATTACTAATACTATACTAACTTAAAAGACGAACCATTAATGTATAAATAAAACAAATTGAATGTTTAAATTAATACATAAACCAAACAACCATTTGACCTTAAATATCTCAATAAATTAGCCACATTAATTTTTGATAAATGATCTTCATCCATTACTATTATCTTTTATTCCTAATTATATGTAAATCTTTTAAAATTTAAACACAACCAATCACTTTCACCATTATATATTTTCATTAAAAATTTTCACCTTGGATAAGATTACAAATTAAAAGTAAACTTTTCACTTCTACATGCTAATAATTTATGCTTGCAGATTTTTTTTCAACAAATGTTTTATATTTTTTAATATAAAAGTTTGTTTATATTTTGTTAAATTATAATAATGGTAAAAATATAGAATGGTTCTCTTTTTGAGATATTTTTTAGTTTTTGAAAAATGGTCTTTTTTAGATTGATGAAGAGTAACCACAAGAGTATTTTTTTCGTTATATTTTACCTTGAAAATTATTTTGTACAATTCATCTTCTATAAATTATTATACCATGAAAGATAAAATTCTCTTTATTCATTTGATATTTTACAAATAAATACTTATATTTTTAAATTTACCTTACTAAAAAAATCACATGAAACTATTCATTTGTATATTAAGTATTCTTCGTTATAGTTATTTTTAACTTTTCTCTTTGTTAGTTTAGTAGTATAATTTTTTTCCTGATAATTTTTAATTCAATAAATAGTGACCTCTGATTCCGTAGAAAGACTTAGTTTACATTTGCAATAATGAGATGTTGCAAAAGTTTGATAAATTAATATTGTGATCAATGTAAAATATATTGGTTAATTGTTATTTCAAGTGTACAAGCAAAAGAGAGAGAGGGCTAAGCATAAGAATTTAAATTGTTAGTTATTTTATTCTTTTGCTAAATAATTATGCATATATTATTTTGACTTTATAGGAACCATGATAATATGTCAAACTATATCAGGATAGAAGATATCAAATTATTCATTACAATATTCGAAATTTCGATGGACTTTTTTTTATTTAAAAATATCCGCGCAACGCGCGGGCACACATACTAGTATTGATTTATTAGGTAAATTGATAACCCCATTAAGACTATAGTAATTCACTACTTTTCCTTGTATAAATATCGATATCACTACCTTACTAGTAATTATTTTTAGCATTTAGCTAATAATTCACACTTCACAATGACCTTGAGTTCATAAAAGCAAACTCTTTTGTTTGTATTTTACTTCTATAGTTCTTTTCATATTTGATACTGTTATTTCTATTTTTTGAGCATTCTGAAAAGTTACATGATTGTCTTGTCATGTCAAATTATTGGAGAAGTCGTATATTTGTTTTTATAAGCATATTCTAAATAAAAAATCACCCATTAAGGGCAAAATATCAAAAAACGAAAAAGCTGATAAAAAGTACCTTAATGATTTGGTTATTAACTTGACATATTTAAAATTTGCAAATTGAAAATTGAACAATAATACATTAAATCAAATCAAACTGATCGATGCATACCCCTAATTATATGTGCACCAATACATATAATATAATATTATACAAATATAAATTTCAAAGACGAATCCAGAATTTTGAGGTTGGGGGTGCTGTATACCGACGATATTAATACTTTGTTTATCCCCCAGAAGCTTATTTTTAGACAAAATATAAGTATTTGATCAATTTTTTGAGAGAAAATAAATGCTTTTACAGAGTAGGAAAAAAATATTTTTCATCAATATAAAATATTTTTTTTTCTTGAAAATCTAGATTTTTGAAAAATATACTTAGAGAGACACTTTAAAAAATTTAGTATTACCTTCCTATGTGGAACTTTTCGGCACGAATTCAGATTTAGTCAGACTCCAAATATGTGGATACCAACTAAAGGTATGAAATTAAAAAAATACTTAGTAAAAATATTAATTGCTTCATAAAAATAGTTATAAATTTATTCTTCAAATGCGAATTGATTCTCGTCAAAAGTATTTATTTTTCAACGTATTATTAATGAAAATAATTTTTAAAGATAAGTTTATTTTAAAAACTTAATTAAGCAAGACATAAATATGTTTTGATATCAACATTGCCAATATAATTGCTTTGGTTAGTTTATTGTTAATAGTTAAAAATTTAAGATAGCAGAGGAATATTTTGCCTTTTGTACCAAATAGTTAATCTATTTATATTTATATCTATACTATATTAAAAATAAGTAAGTATCCTTCATCAAAAGGTTCCCTTTAATATTGTTTTTACTATTTTTTAATTATTATTTTATTATATATATTTAATATTAATTAATACATTTATACAAGTCCTAAACATGGAGAAGACACCTAAATATGGAAAAAACCAGCTTCTACCCGTAATTTTTAATGACTAAACTCTATAACAATAATAAATATACTTTTTAGTTTATGACTATATTAAAATTATGAATATTCTTAAAAATATTATTTGAACTTTTTATCCTTCATGAAATACTAAGATAAAATCATTTTTTATTATTTTTCTTAATTTAGAGATAAGTATAAAAAACACACCTAAACTATCCTTTTTTTAATTTCATACATAAACTATTGAGAGTGTGAATTTCATACCTAAACTATCACATATTAATTTGAGAAACATACCTCAGTGGTGTGTGTAATGCACTTTCTCTTTTATTGGAGGAAACATTGCCACATGGCATGCCACATTCACATAAATTAAATAAAATATTAATATTAGTTAAACATAAAAGATTAAGGTATAAATATTCTTTCAAAAATTATTATTTTTTTAAAAAAAATTTAAAATATTTTTCTCACCTACTCCACTGCCCACATCCCCGGGTACCCCCAAACAATCCTCTCCCTTTTGTTTTTTCGAATATCTTTTATAAAATATTTCTAAAAAGTTCAAATTTCAACCCCTACTCCACTCCTACCTAAAAAATTAATATTTTTAAAAATAAATAAAATTCTATCCCGCTTACATCTAATCCTCCGGTCCTAATTTATATATATATATATATATATATATTTACAGATACGTACACATAGTTTTAGAAAAAAAATTCTACTTGTTTATCGAATATAACTGAAACAAGAAATTTATTTTAAGAAAAAATCTTGGGACAAATAAAAAATGATTTTCTAAAAATAATTAAAAAACAAAAGCGGCGGATTAAGTGGGTAGCGTAGAATTATTTTTCCTAAAAAAGTGAAAATAATATCTAGATTATTATTTTAAATGAGAGATGAAGTAAGAATTTTAAATTTTTTTTACAATTTTGTTCGGGGGGTGGGGGTGGGGGCTTACGGTGAGGGGAAGTGGTGGGGTGGGGTAAGAAAAATATTTTATACTTTATTTTATAATATTTTTTTAAATAATAATACTTTAATATTTAATTTTAACTAATACTATAATTTATTTATTTTTTGCCAAGGTGGATTATTTTGTCCATGTAGAGTGTGATGTGGTATTTTTTTAAAAATAAAAGAGAGTGTGTAATACACACACCATGATGAGAATGGAATAAAAAATAGAGGTGTGTTTCTCAAACTAATAAGTGATAGTTTAGATGTGAAACTTTCACTTCCAATATTTTAGGTATGAAACTAAAAAAAAAAGGATAGTTCAGGTGTATTTTTGACACTTATCTCCATAATTTACTATGTAATCTTTTATTAATTGAGTTTCAAGATTCACTTTTAGATTAGAATTTCTTTATATTTAAAATTCACTTTTGATTTAGGACTATTCTATCTAAGTAATTAACTAAAATTTTGACTATCAAATATTTTGTTAATAAAAATATGTAATATGATAAATTTAAAAAGAAAAATATCAATAAAATGTTAGAAACAGTAAACTACTCCATTTAGTAATCTTTCGTTACGCCAAATTTTAATCAGTTGATTATTTAACTTCTAATTATTTATAAGGACCCGGACTTTATAAGGCCTTAATGGTGCATGGAACTTGGTTCCAGAAAGTTTTTTTACCAAGGTGACACCTCATGGGCACCTCCACGAATCGTGTGACTCATCAGGGGCCATGTGGAGGAGCCTTGAGATGGCCCTTGGCCTTGTGTGTAGAGTATTAGCCTTAAGTTGGAGTTCAAGACCAAGGCTTGCACCATATAAACACCACACAGTTCGTGTGAGGTTTCATAGCTGTGTGGTGGCTTGTGTGAGGAGCCTTGGACTTGAAAACCACATTTTGTCCAAGGCACTTCACTCATGAACCCTTGATGGTCCATGTGACCCCTTCATAGGTCGTGTAGCCTTCCGTAGTGGTGTTGGTGTGAAAAATTTCTAAGTATGGAATCATCGTCTCGAAAGTTCGTCGGTGAGGATTTTGTCAAAGTGGAGCCACACGGATGGGCACATGGTCCATGTGACCCCTACACGGCCCGTGGTGCCTCTATACGGGACCCTTGACAACCTTTTGACATCCATTTCATTAATGTCGTTGTTCTAATTTTGGTTGTTCCTAAGGGTCGTTTGTGACTTTCTAACATATTCTAAACCTCTCAAAAGACCTATGATCTTCTATTTTCATTCAAATTCAATTCAACACTTAGAATTATTCAAAACTCTCTCATGAGAACTCCTCTCAAGTGAACTAGCGAAGGGTTAGCTTGGAGCTTAAGGAAGGGTCTTCTTCTTCACCAATTTCTTCTTGTTTCTTCTTGATTAGCTAAGGTATGTGGGATTGATTCATGGTCTCTTTCAACCATGAAGACCCCAAACTATTTTACTCTTTAATTTTATGAAAATGAGCTTACTTTAAAGATGGGCCTTTTAGATAATTGAGATATGAGCTATATTTAATTATGATTTTTAAAGTAATTTAAGCCTAAATATGTTGAATTGCATGAATATTATGAAGGTTTGAATATGCATTGTCCTTTTAAAGTTTGATCTAAGCACGAGTAATCTAAATTGTGATTTAAATGTGAATTTACTTGAATTTCATATTATATTGTTGATTTAGGTTTGAATCTCTATTGCCCATGCTATTATCATATCATTCACGACATATGCATACATGAGCATTGACTTTGATGAAAATTATTCAGCGGGTTAAGCCCACATATATTTTCGAATATGATTTTGATGAAAATTATGTAATGGTTGAGCCCACATATGTTTATGACAAGAATGTGATCACTGATACGCTCAAATTTACACTCCAAAAGGAATAGTAAATAGTTGATCAAATAAAGAACTCAACAAGAGTTGAGATCGATCCCACAGGGAATGCGTGAGAACGATTCTATTAGCATCCTTTTTCAGATGTAAATTCTATTCCCAAGATAAAGTTGCATGAAGTAAATGGGGGGTTTATGATGTTTCAAGTAAATTCCTACTATCAAGTAACTAATGCGTACGTTGAATACTAGAGTTCAAACAGTTAATAAGAAACTAGGGTTGTATTCCCCATGACGTCTAATACGATAACCAAATTGGTACAATAAACTCATTCATGATTGCACATACAAGATCAAAAAAGTTAGATAACACCTAGTTCACCTACCGGTCCTTCCTAGATATATTTCACTCATCACCTTTCGGTCTCAACATGTATTAAATTGTAACCTTTGTTCTAGATCTCAGAATACTCTCACCTTTCGGTCTCAAGTACTTAGACTAGGTTAAAAATCTCGAATTTCCATTGTAGAACTTTTTTCCTAATTATTACATCCCTCCCGGGCATGTAACAAATACAGGCTAACCCTAACGCGTCAACTCATTAAGGAAGAAGTTAAAACGAAGAATGCTATAATGTATGCGATGATAAATCCCAAGAGTTCACCCCCAAATTTTGTTATCTTATTGAATTGTTATGGTTCCCACAACCCTAGTTGTGGGTTTAGCCGAACATGTTCAACATAATTCGCCCACAACAATATAAAGAAAGCCTGAAAAATGACTTACTATTGATATAATGATGAATCCACGTGTTACAATCTTTAAAGAGATAATCGAAACCCAAGAATTCAATGTAAATAATAGTACAAAAGTGTTCTCCTCTTGTTCTCTAACTCCAATGTTCAATAATAATTAAAAACGGAATAAAACAAATATATATATACAAGGAAAAACATATCCAATTTAAAATAGGAAAATAGACATCTGCATGGGAATGGGTAACTACACGGATCGTGAGTCCTCACTGCTCTCACAATCACACACGTAGGCAGGGTCCGTGTAGAGGTTCACGGCCCATGGACCTTTCCTTAGAAACTTCTCAGTAACACTTCAATTCTCCATCTTCACGACCCATTTCACGGTCCGTAGTTGGTCACACGGTCCGTGACGGCCCCCGTCTCTCTTCACCTGTACGATTTGTGTTATTTTCGACGGTGGTCCTTCCAACTTACGTTAACTTCACGACATGTAACACGACCCGTGTCAACTTCTACAGTCCGTGAAAGGCCTCATGGGGTTTGCCTTGGGCTTCATTCCAACTCCTTTGTTCTTCACGCCAAGTGTGAGGTCACGACGGGGATCACAGCCCGTGCAATGTGGCACGGTCCATGAAAATGCCTGTGGTCCTTCACTTGGTTTAATTTACTGCTTCCTTCATTCGGGGCCACGTCACGTACCATCCCATGGTCCGTGTGAGGCTATACGGGCCGTGAGGTTCTCCGTATGCCACTATTTCAGCTTTTTTTTCGCTCTTTTTCTCGCACTTCACCCATTGTTCCACGTCGTCACCATTTTCCTAAAAAATAATAAATACACACATCAAACCAACATATTTGCTTGAGAACGTGCAAAAATTCTATGTTCAAAGCGTCATATGAGTCGTATTTCCATGACTCATCAACACCCCCAACTTAGAACATTTGCTTATCCTCAAGCAATAACGACTCAATTAAACACCGCATAAATACAAATGCCTTATCCGACCTATGGGTAACCTTTTCAATTTTAACATATATGCTCAGAAAACGTGCTTAGAATGTGCTTACACCCCAAACAGACCCACACAGATTAAGGTAAACATCCTGTATGTACGGTCAGTCCATATAAGATCGAGAACCAAGATGAACTAGTTGTATTAACAACCAATCAGTGTAAGGATATTGCCCTCACTAAAAAGAAGTCTCGCACACACAGCAAATCAATGTAGATAGAATAGAGACTGGACTACAGACACTCACTCTCGCAAATGATTTTAGTGGACCCTCAAGTATCGACAATATGCTTGCCCTTATTTTCACCGTTCAACTCTCGAGTGACCTTTTTAGGATCACATTAGAACTTTTGTAGCTTGTAATGTAGTCTCGGTTTACAGTGGGGTACATTTAGGATCAAGTGACTAATCGGGCCCTCCAAGACACTACTTTGACTCGACCATCTGCTCTTGGTTTTCAGTTCCACTTAGAATTATTTAAAACTCTCTCATGAGAACTCCTCTCAAGTGAACTAGCAAAAGGTTAGCATGGAGCTTAAGGAAGGGTCTTCTTCTTCACCAATTTCTTCTTGTTTCTTCTTGATTAGCTAAGGTATGTGGAATTGATTCATGGTCTCTTTCAACCATGAAGACCCCAAACTATTTTACTCTTAGATTTTATGAAATTGAGCTTACTTTAAAGATGGATCTTCTAGATAATTGAGATATGAGCTATATTTAATTAGGGTTTTTAAAGTAATTTAAGACCAAATATGTTGAATTGCATGAATATTATGAAGGTTTAAATATGCATTGTCCTTTTAAAGTTTGATCTAAGCACGAGTAATCTAAATTGTGATTCAAATGTGAATTTACTTGAATTTTATATTATATTGTTGATTTATGTTTGAATCTCTATTGCCCATGCTATTATCATATCATTCACGACATATGCATACATGAGCATTGGCTTTGATGAAAATTATTCGGCGGGTTAAGCCCACATATGTTTTCGAATATGATTTTGATGAAAATTATTTGATGGTTGAGCCCACATATGTTTATGACAAGAATGTGATCAAAGGAATAGTAAATAGTTGATCAAATAAAGAACTCAACAAGAGTTGAGGTTGATCCCATAGGGAATGCGTGAGAATGATTCTATTAGCATCCTTTTTCATATGTAATTCTATTCCCAAGATAAAGTTGCATGAAGTAAATGGGGGGTTTATGATGTTTCAATTAAATTCCTAATATCAAGTAACTAATGCGTACGTTGAATACTAGAGTCCAAACAGTTAATAAGAAATTAGGGTTGTGTTCCCTATGACGTTTAATACGATAACCAAATTGGTAGGATAAACTCATTCATGATTGCACATACAAGATCAAACAAGTTAGATAACACCTAGTTCACCTACCGATCCTTCCTAGATATATTGCACTCATCACCTTTCGGTCTCAACATGTATTAAATTGTAACCTTTGTTCTAGATCTCAGAATACTCTCACCTTTCGGTCTCAAGTACTTAGACTAGGTTAAAAACCCCAAATTTCCATTGTAGAACTCTTTTCCTAATTATTACATCCCTACCGGGCATGTAACAAATACTGGCTAACCCTAATGCGTCCACTTATTAAGAAAGAAGTTAAAACGAAGAATGCTATAATGTATGCGATGATTAATCCCAAGAGTTCACCCCAAAATTTTGTTATCTTATTGAATTGTTATGGTTCCCACAACCCTAATTGTGGGTTTAGCCTAACATGTTCAACATAATTCGCCCACAACAATATAAAGAAATCCTGATAAATGACTTACTACTGATATAATGATGAATCCACGTGTTACAATCTTCAAAGAGATAATCGAAACCCAAGAATTCCATGTAAATAATAGTACAAAAGTGTTCTCCTCTTGTTCTCTAATTCCAATGTTCAATAATAATTAAAAACAGAATAAAACAAATATATATATATATATATATACAAGGAAAACGATATCCAATTTAAAATAGGAAAATAGACATCTGCATGGGTATGGGTAACTACACGAATCGTGAGTCCTCACTACTCTCACGATCACACACGTAGGCATGGTCCGTGTTGAGGTTCACGACCCATGGACCTTTCCTTAGCAACTTCTCAGTAACACTTAAATTCTCCATCATCACGACCCATATCACGGTGCGTAGTTGGTCACACGGTCCGTGACGGCCCCCGTTTCTCTTCACTTGTACGATTTGTGTTATTCTCGACGGTGGTCCTTCCAACTTATGTCAACTTCACAACACGTAATACGAGTCGTGTCAACTTCCACCGTCCGTGAAAGGCCTCGTGGGGTTTGCCTTGGGCTTCATTCCAGCTCCTTTGTTCTTCACGCCAAGTGTAAGGTCACGACGGGGATCACAGCCCGTGCAACGTGGCACGGTCCATGAAAATGCCTGTGGTCCTTCACTTGGTTTAATTTACTGCTTCCTTCGTTCGGGGTCACGTCACGTACCTCCCACGGTCCGTGTGAGGCTATACGGGCTGTGAGGTTCTCCGTATGCCACCATTTCAGCTTTTCTTTTCGCTCTTTTTCTCGCACTTCACCCATCGTTCCACGTCTTCACCATTTTTCTAAAAAATAATAAATACACACATCAAACAAACATATTTGCTTGAGAACGTGCAAAAATTCTATGTTCAAAGCATCATAAGAGTCATATTTCCACGACTCATCAACACCCTCAACTTAGAACATTTGCTTGTCCTCAAGCAATAACGACTCAATTAAACACCGCATAAATACAAGTGCCTCATCCGACCTATGGGTAACCTTTTCAATTTTAACATATATGCTCAGAAAATGTGCTTAGAATGTGCTTACACCCCAAACAGACCCACACAGATTAAGGTAAACATCCTGCATGTACGGTCAGTCCACATAAGATCGAGAATCAAGATGAACTAGTTGTATTAGCAACCAATCAGTGCAAGAATAGTGCCCTCACTAAAAAGAAGTCTCGCACACACAACAAATCAATGTAGAATAGAGACTGGACTACAAACACTCACTCTCGCAAATGATTTTCAGTGGACCCTCAAGTATCGACCATATGCTTGCCCTTATTTTCACCATTCAACTCTCGAGTGACCTTTTTAGGATCACATTAGAACTTTTGTAGCTTGTAATGTAGGCTCGGTTTACAGTGGGGTACATTTAGGATCAAGTTACTAATCGACCCCTCCAAGACACTACTTTGACTCGGCCATCTGCTCTTAGTTTTCAGTTCCACTTAGAATTATTCAAAACTCTCTCACGAGAACTCCTCTCAAGTGAACTAGCGAAGGGTTAGCTTGGAGTTTAAGGAAGGGTCGTCTTCTTCATCAATTTCTTCTTCTTTCATCTTGATTAGCTAAGGTATGTGGGATTGATTTATGGTCTCTTTCAACCATGAAGACCCCAAACTATTTTACTCTTTAATTTTATGAAATTGAGATTACTTTAAAGATGGGTCTTTTAGATAATTGAGATATGAGCTATATTTAATTATGGTTTTTAAAGTAATTTAACCCCAAATATGTTGAATTGCATGAATATTATGAAGGTTTGAATATGCATTGTCCTTTTAAAGTTTGATCTAAGCACGAGTAATCTAAATTATGATTTAAATGTGAATTTACTTGAATTTCATATTATATTGTTGATTTAGGTTTGAATCTCTATTGCCCATGCTATTATCATATCATTCATGACATATGCATACATAAGCATTGGCTTTGATGAAAATTATTCGGCGGGTTAAGCCCACATATGTTTTCGAATATGATTTTGATGAAAATTATTTGATGGTTGAGCCCACATATGTTTATGACAAGAATGTGATCACTGATACACTCAAATTTACACTCCAAAAGGAATAGTAAATAGTTGATCAAATAAATAACTCAACAAGAGTTGACGTCGATCCCACAGGGAATGCGTGAGAATGATTCTATTAGCATCCTTTTTCAGATGTAAATTCTTTTCCCAAGATAAAGTTGCATGAAGTAAATGGGGGGTTTATGATGTTTCAATTAAATTCCTAATATCAAGTAACTAATGCATACGTTGAATACTAGAGTTCAAACAGTTAATAAGAAACTAGGGTTGTGTTCCCCATAACGTCTAATACGATAACCAAATTGGTACGATAAACTCATTAATGATTGCACATACAAGATCAAACAAGTTAGATAACACCTTGTTCACCTACTGGTCCTTCCTAGATATATTTCACTCATCACCTTTCGGTCTCAACATGTATTAAATTGTAACCTTTGTTCTAGATCTCAGAATACTCTCACCTTTCGGTCTCAAGTACTTAGACTAGGTTAAAAACCCCAAATTTCCATTGTAGAACTTTTTTCCTAATTGTTACATCCCTCCCGGGCATGTAACAAATACAGGCTAACCCTAACGCGTCAACTTATTAGGGAAGAAGTTAAAATGAAGAACCCTATAATGTATGCGATGATTAATCCCAAGAGTTCACCCCAAAATTTTGTTATCTTATTGAATTGTTATGGTTCCCACAACCCTAGTTGTGGGTTTAGCCTAACATGTTCAACAAAATTCGCCCACAACAATATAAAGAAATCCTGATAAATGACTTACTATTGATATAATGATGAATCCACGTGTTACAATCTTCAAAGAGATAATCGAAACCCAAATATTCAATGTAAATAATAGTACAAAAGTGTTCTCCTCTTGTTCTCTAACTTCAATGTTCAATAATAATTAAAAACGGAATAAAACAAATATATATATATATATATACAAGGAAAACGATATCCAATTTAAAATGGGAAAATAGACATCTGCATGGGTATGGGTAACTACACGGATCGTGAGTCCTCACTGCTCTCACGATCACACACGTAGGCACGGTCCGTGTAGAGGTTCATGACCCATGGACCTTTCCTTAGCAACTTCTCAGTAACACTTCAATTCTCCATCTTCACGACCCATTTCACGGTCCGTAGTTGGTCACACGGTCCGTGACGGCCCCCGTCTCTATTCACTTGTACGATTTGTGTTATTTTCAACGGTGGTCCTTCCAACTTATGTCAACTTCACGACATGTAACACGACCCGTGTCAACTTCCACAGTCCGTGAAAAGCCTCGTGGGGTTCGCCTTGGGCTTCATTCCAGCTCCTTTATTCTTCACGCCAAGTGTGAGGTCACGACGGAGATCACAACCCGTGCAACGTGGCACGGTCCATGAAAATGCCTGTGGTCCTTCACTTGGCTTAATTTACTGCTTCCTTTGTTCGGGGCCATGTCACGTACCCTCCCACAGTCCGTGTTAGGCTATACGGGCCGCGAGGTTCTCCGTATGCCACTATTTCAACTTTTTTTTTGGCTCTTTTTCTCGCACTTCACCCATCGTTCTACGTCGTCACCATTTTCCTAAAAAATAATAAATACACACATCAAACCAACATATTTGCTTGAGAACGTGCAAAAATTCTATGTTCAAAGCGTCATAAGAGTCATATTTCCACGACTCATCAACACCCTCAACTTAGAACATTTCTTTGTCCTCAAGCAATAACGACTCAATTAAACACCGCATAAATACAAGTGCCTCATCTGACCTATGGGTAACCTTTTCAATTTTAACATATATGCTCAAAAAACGTTATTAGAATGTGCTTACACCCCAAACAGACCCACACAAATTAAGGTAAACATCCTGCATGTACGGTCAGTCCACATAAGGTCGAGAACCAAGATGAACTAGTTGTATTAACAACCAATCAGTGCAAGGATAGTGCCTCAGTAAAAAGAAGTCTCGCACACACAACAAATCATTGTAGAAAAGAGACTGGACTACAGAGACTCACTCTCGCAAATGATTTTCAGTGGACCCTCAAGTATCGACCATATGCTTGCCCTTATTTTCACCATTCAACTCTCGAGTGACCTTTTTAGGATCACATTAGAACTTTTGTAGCTTGTAATGTAGGCTCGTTTACAGTGGGGTACATTTAGGATCAAGTGACTAATCGGCCCCTCCAAGACACTACTTTGACTCGACCATCTGCTCTTGGTTTTCAGTTCCTATTGCCCCTACTTTTCACTATCTTTGCCATTTGTGAGTAATTTCCGTGATCTCTTTTTTCTTCTTTTTTTTCTACTCTTTTTTCATGTTTTGTTACACAATTACACTGCCAATTTTCTTTTCCCCTTTTCGTTTGGCCTTTTTCCTCACTTACTTTCCTGTTTTTTTCCTACAATAGCCACCCTTAATTTAGGCTTTTGGCCTAGGCTAAGGTTCACAATGTCTTTTAAAGGACTAGGGCCAGCATAAGCCACCCTCAACTTAAGCCTTTGGTCTAGGTTGAGGTTCACAATGTCCTTGAAGAGACCAGGGCCAACGCACAAATTCACAGATAGATAGGGGAGATGCTTTGGATTATGAAAGAAAAGGGTCTATTCAGGCTTAGCTTTTTGGTTCAAAAAGGACAACTTCATTCGGTTGGTAAACTTTTAGGCTAAATGACTACTCAACAAAAAAAGGCCTAAGATCATATCCTAATTCAGTCATTCCATTGTTTCGGTGGGACTAACTAGGAAAGTTCTAGCTTACGAGTGTGCCACCTGAAATAAAATAAATACGCTCACACACACGCGGCACATCTCTTACACTAACTAGCACTAATCTACATAGTCATGCTTCATTCATCAATATACCGATCATATAATGCATAACATGTTTTCCAGAAATCATAACAGTTAGTCAGGATGGGATGCATACACATACAAGCTTTTATTTTCAACTTGAGGCAATTTATTCAGCTCAAAACATGGGTTACCCTAAACAAATATAAGCACGTGCTTTACGCAAACATCATAACTGAAACATTCTAGTTCTACTAGATAGTATACTCGAGAGAAAGAAATCTGGCAAGAAAAACTCTCAAGTGGAAGGATGCCCCCACCCTCTTCAAAAAGACAGTGCAATACCCTCATCGCACCATAGCTAAAAATAAAGCACAAAACAGGAATAGAACATACCTGGGATGCCCTAGGCGCCAGTCGGGCCATCGGGGTCAGACCCACCAGCAGGGTCCCTGTCATTAAAAGTCGCACTCGGTACAAAGGTGCTCCCGGAGGCTCTTATCCTAGCTGCCTCACGTGCAAGCCGCTCTCTTTCCTCTTGCTCTATGGCTACTCGATGCTGGGCTCTCATGGCCTTGCACAACTTCTTCTCCCCTTCATGTTGCGGATCGTACAAAGGGCTGCTTCGATGCCTGCATCGCTTGCCTTTGTCCTTTCTTCTGGATGCTTCAGTGGGTGGCACCGGTGCCGCAGCTGGCACGGGCAAAATTACCCATGTGTTGTCTAAAACCGGAGCCACCGAGGCATTGAAAAGCGACATCCAAGACTCTAGAGGTGGGGCCGGTGTAGTACAGTTGTATTGAGTGGTCAACTGGGCAATTTTATCCTTCATATCCTGCATTGTCTGCACTAGTTTGGACATTTCATCGCCAGACATACTCCCAAACATATCATGGAAGTACCCCTCCAAAGTGTTGACATGGTTCTGCAAGTTGCTAATTTGACCCTGTAATTTAGCCTGGAGACGATTCTCTGCCTGTTGGAAGTGAGACTGAACCACCTGAGGCATCTGTGTTGCTATTTGATCAACAATTGCGCGTGTTTGCCTCTGGTCGGTCACTACTCTAGCCAGGAACTCCTAAGGGACATACGCATACGCTTGTTGCATCGGAGGGGCTGCACCACTGCCCTCGAGCTTCTCAGAAGCCTCACCTGACTATGGGCCAGTGGTGTAATCCTCGAATGATAAGGGCTGCTGTGGAGCTGTCTGGCAAACATCGCAGGGCCCCACAGACTGCATGATCTAGTGCGCATCAGAGGGTTGTGAACATCCTTAATTAGGGCATTGTTAACCATGACCTTGGGAGCTATCTTCCGATCCAGGAAGTGCGTAGTAGGGACCACGACCCATTTGCAAAGCGCCCAGATCAAGCATGGGAAGGACATACCTGCTCTGTCTGATAAGGCTCGGTCCCGTATTTCAATGGAAATGATCCGACCCACATTAATCCTGTACTTAGGAATCAAGCACTCCACCAACGAGGCATGGGAAGGTTGAAGCGTGTTGTCATTAGCTGGGCCAGCACCACCGACCAGTAGAATTTGGCAGCATACATGAGAGATGCCTTGGAAATAGGAATTCTGGGGTTTCTAACTCAGCCTGCATCAACCCCTTGTATAGCAATATGCTCAGCAATCCATTTTAGTAGTGTGACCCGCGAAGTTGGATTGGACATTCGGCCCTCATCGGTGATCTTGACATGTCTGGAGATAAATAAGCCATTCGGAGGGGCCCGGTAGTCTGGACTAAATAGAAACATGTTGATGGTGGTCTTAGAAATATCCACCCGTTCCCCACACACCATGACATGCTCCTGCGGGGACAATTTATAGGCAAGCTGCTTCTTCAATCTCTTGGACTGGTTTCCCTGAATGGAATCCAATAGGCTGGCAGCACAGTAGGAATAAAATTTAACAATCAGCTCGGGCCCGTAATAGTCGGGTGGTTGCGCCATCCACCCAAACTAATATGATTTAAATGCATCCCTGATATCCGGGACCCCATCTAGGTGATCTGTAAGGACCCGTATCTCAGGGACGATGGCTCGCCGCTGGTATCCCCAGGAGCCTTTTATTAGTCCATTCATATAAATCTCCTTCGCACCGGGGACTGTCTATCGGCTGCATACAAACACAATAAGCCACCTAGTAGTTTCAAGATTTGGTGTCCGAGAAACTGCATAGTGTGTGGCTTCATCATCACTATCTCGGAAGGCTAAGACATCATCTGCAACCTCCTTGTCCGGGGTGCATGCCTGTTCGTCCTATGCTGGGATATCATCCTCCCCCTCAACTTCTGCCTCAGGAACCCCCTTCTTAGACTGGGGGGCTATAGTTTGGCCCGCTGCACGAGGTCTTGTAGGGCGAGGGGACCGAGGGGAGACATTGCCGGTAAAGCGTACCTCGGACCCTCTTGAGGAGTCATCGCCTGAGTCACTCCCCTAGTGCTGACTAGAAGATACAGTGGGAGAATCAAGGAGACGTGACTCAGGCTCGTCCCTAGGTTGGCTTGACCTTAGGCAGGGATCCATGGTGCAATTTCCACAAAGAATAAAACGGTTAGTCATGATGGAATAAGCAGGGTGACACACTAACGCGTACTCAGATATCCTCTATGCTATGAAAGTGACTAAAACCCTTAAGCGTGGCATCACCAAGTCTATCATAGGGAATTTTGCACTGAAAGACATCCTGTCTCACAGGTGACCCGGGTTTGATCCCCGACAACAATGCTAAAATTTGATACGCCCAAATTTACACTCCAAAAAGAATAGTAAAGAGGTCGTTGATCAAATATAGAACTCAACAAGAGTTGAGGTCGATCCTATATGGAATGCGTGAGAATGATTCTATTAGCACCCTTTTTTCAGATGTAAATTCTATTCCCAAGATAAAGTTGCATGAAGTAAATGGGGGGTTTATGATGACTCGATTAAATTCCTAATATCAAGTAACTAATGCGTATCTTGACTACTAGAGTTCAAACAGTTAATAAGAAGCTAGGATTGTGTTCCCCATGACGTCTAATACGATAATCAAATTGGTACGGTAAACTTATTCATGATTGCGCATACAAGATCAAACAAGTTAGATAACACCTAGTTCACCTTCCGGTCCTTCCTAGATATATTTCACTCATTACCTTTTGGTCTCAGAATGTGTTCAATTGTAACCTTTGTTCTAGATCTCAGAATACTCTCACCTTTCGGTCTCAAGTACTTAGACTAAAAACCCTGAATTTTCATTGTAGAACTCTTTTCCTAATTACTACATCCCTCTCAAGCATGTAACAAATACAGGCTTACCCTAACGCGTCAACTCATTAAGGAAGAAGTTAAAGCGAAGAATGCTACAATGTATGCGATGATCAATCCCAAGAGTTCACCCCTAAATTTTGTTGTCTAATAGAATTGTCATGGTTCCCACAACCCTAGTTATGGGTTTAACCTAACATGTTCAACATAATTCACCCACAACAATATAAAGGAATCATTATAAATGACTTACTATTGATATAATGATGAATCCACATGTTACAATCTTCAAAGAGATAATCAACACCAAAGAATTCAATGTAAATAATAGCACAATAGTGTTCTCTTCTTGTTCTCTAACTCTAGTTTTCAATAATAACTAAAAACAGTATAAAACAAATATATATATACAAGGAAAAATGTATCCAATTTAAAATTGGAAAATAGATCTCGGCATGGGTACTAGTAACTACACGGACCGTGAGGGTCCACACAGACTGTGAAACAAACCGTGAGTCTTCACTGCTCTCACGATCCCACATGTAGACACAGTCTGTGTAGAGGTTCACGGACAGTGAAATGTCCCGTGGACCTTTCCTTAGCAACTTCTCAGCAACACTTTAATTCTCCATCTTGACGGCTCATGTCGGTCCATAGTTGGTCACACGGTCCATGACGGCCCTCGTCTCTCTTCTCTTGTATGATTTTTGTAATTTTTGACAGTGATCCTTCCAACTTACGTCAACTTCATGGCATGTGACATGACCCATGTCAACTTCCATGGCCCGTGAAAGGCCTCATGGGGTCTGCCTTGGGCTTCATTCCAACTCCTTTGTTCTTCACGCCAAATGTGAGGTCACAACAGGGTTCATGGCCCGTGTAACGTGGCACGGTCCTTGGAAACACCTATGGTCCTTCACTTGGTGTAATTTACTGCTTCGTTCATTCTGGGCCACTTCACGTACCCTCCCATGGTCCGTGGGGATCTTCGTATGCCACCACTTTAGCTCTTTTTTCGCTCTTTTTCTTGCACTTCACCCACCGTTCCATGCCGTCACCACTTTCCTAAAAAATAATTCCAACATATTTTCTTGAGAACGTGCAAAAATTCTATGTTCAAAGCGTCATAAGAGTACTATTTCCATGACTCATCAATCATATAAATATCTATGATACCCGGGTGTCTACACCATCTTGCCTATATGTGAATGAGCGATTCCTATGCATGAAAGTGTGATATGAAGTATGATTTGGCTTTTGAGCCCAAGTATGAAAGATTACGAAGAATGTTTGGCTTTTTAGCTTAAGAATGCATTGGAATGATTTGAAACGACTTATGCCTCTTTTGAAAGCATGTATATGTATATGTATCCTCGTGGGATGATGACTTAGCACCGAATGGGATTAGAGGCGTCCTAGATGTCCCCAAGGGTCCTCTTCCTTTCTCTTGAACTATGTGACAATATAGGTATTTGGTAACCCTCTACCGAAATGATCGGGTCATAAGGTATGGTTGCAATTATGATATGATATGATATAGAAATTCTTCCAAAATGACCGGGTTGTAAGGAAGGTGTCTATCACACTGAAATTGTCACACCCCAAACTAAGAGCCTGGATGTGAGACTGTGAATGGGAACCCGAATGGATCCCAAACAAGCCTCTTAAGCATGCATAGCACATCCTTGGTTTCATGGAAGCATAAATGAGCAATAAACACGTAACATATAATTTCTAATGGAAACGGGGATTTGGACTCATGCTATTTGGGTGTTATAAGGAAGAGGATAAGTATGAATCATATAGCAAATAATCCTAAGGTGCGGGTAAGTATGACTCATGCTATGGGAGAATTCAGGGACTTAGGACTTCCATCCTGTCAACATAACAAACATTCACAACAAAAGGGGGTAATGGACTAAGGAAAAACTCCAACAATACATAGGCATAATGAGAGTCGAGCTCATAACATACAACCCATGTATCTAACAACACCTCTAAATACGAATAGAATGGGGGCCAAGACATCTTTCGGGCTCACCCTCAAAGATAGTATCCACAAATAGAGTAGTCCAAATAAAAGCATGAAAGTAAATGGATGTTGTCCCCGAACATAGAGGACTCACCATGTAATTAACCGCATAGAGTAGGATTGAAAGGAACTTCGGTTCCTACATAGTTAGATCCCGCAAGCAAAAAATATGCGTTAGTATGTTTGAATGTACTAAGTATGCAGGGTACGAATGTAACAAGGAACATAAGCCATAACTAGACAATATGCATAATCATAATAATTGGAAATAAGCTTAATATGTCATGCGTGCTCAATGCCATGGTTAAATATGCATGAGGAATCATCAAATCATATAACATAACCTACATATATGGGAAGGGACCATAATCGCGTGTGGGTAAATCATCTAAGTAGAAAGCCAATGAGTTATATAAATTTTGAACACATCCATAGTAGCAAACATATTTAGACATAATAAGAAAGAACCATCATAGTCATCATGACGAGACATCTTGGGGATATGAGGGAAACTTGAGCATGCATAAGAAAACTATAGATCAAAAATGAGATATACCATAAGCTGTTAGGAAGATCATAAAACATAGTGAGAGAGACCATAACCGACATAAACCATGTTAGCTATTCTATGGAGTCCCAAAGTTTCCCTTACACCAGAAGAAAGTGGAAATTCACTTTTCTAGGGCGAACCTTCTAATGCCTAAGTGGATCCACTAAGCCTTATGTGAACCGGGTACTCGCTTCTAGTTCTTGGACTCGGGTACTCGCCTCTAGTTCTTGGACTGGAGTACTCGCCTCAAGCCCTCATATTTAGGGTACTCGCCTCTTGGGGATTTAGGTAATCGCCTCTAACCCCTTTTACCATAGTGGCATGTAGTTTTGGGACATTTGTATTCTCCTCTAGTTCAATCGGTGCTAGGTAGTGCTCTCACAAGAGTGAGAAATTAGAAGTCACAAAATCATAGCATCAAAATCATTCTAGTCATAATATCATAACGTCAAACTTGTGGGATAGATCCTTAATTATACCTTAAATGGGAGATCCTCTGCCATCAAAATTCATCCATTAACTAGATGGGAGATCCTCTACCATCAACAATCATTCATTAGGGACCTTTCATAAGTCAATTATATACAAAGAACATTTCATAAGCCTTCTTTCCTCATTAAAACATCATTTAACAACCTTTCATAGCACATGATTGGACCCTCATTATTTAGAGATCATATTTCAAGACACATAATGAAAAATCATTAGTTTGAATCATTCTTAGTCAACCCATCATAATCATATATATAGCCTTCCAAAACATGGACATGACAATATGAAATTCATCTTACGCAAACCTCGACTTTGTAGTAATAGTCATAACATGCATAATCTCAAATAGCTCAACATTCATCAAAGAGTAGCTCATGTATCACACCATAAGACCTATACCAACATAGGAAGTTTGGAATACACCTTTGGTCAAAACATGGTGGGTATGCATTTATGCTCAAATCATGAAAAGGCCAAGGTTTAAGCCATGAGAAGTGTAAGTAAAGTCCCTCTTTTTAAATCATTCAAAGTAACCGACTTTATCAAGTAAAACCTAGTTAAGACTTCCTCAAAACTCATAAAAAATCATAAATTTCACATGATATTTTACTTTATGATAATGCATGAAAATAAACCATCATAAGATGCATAATAGTAACATCATATCCAAGAGATCATAAAATACCCATAAAGATCCATACATTTTGTTTAGTTGGAGAAGTAGAATGGTTGGACTTGTGTGAAGGAAGGTTCCCACAATCAAATCCACATACCTTGGTGTGATTTTTTGTAGAGAAAATCTAATTTGGAGATGGAAAACACGAAATCCTAGCTTTCCCTCACACTTGAATGCCTTGTGAGAGCTTGAGAGAGTTTTGAGGATTAGAGTGCTTTTGAGTGAGGAGGAATGAGGTGAATTAGGGTTGTATATGCTGATAAGGGGCATAATAGGGGCCAAAAATGACATTGTCTTGGGTATAGGGTGTGAGGAAAGGACAAAAACACCCTTCTTATAACTGGCTGGACAGTTTCCACGAAAGCATGTTTATGGGCCTTAAGTCAATCTACGGACCGTAAGGTGGGTCGTATAAACTGGCAGCCTAACAGTGCTTCACTAAAATGGGCGTAACTTTTTGGTCCTAACTCCGAATGAGGTGAAACCAGTTGCATTGGAAAGATAATTCAAAGAGCTTTCATTTGGTGGATGGTCCAACATCTACTTTATTGTTTCTAAGAGATATGATCGCTTAAAGTAGACACATATATGAACTCATGCTAGAACTTAGGGGATTGGAATCGTCTGCACTCTACTTGATGAGAGAGGGGCTTGAAATTGCATGAGGGGTCATGGAGGGACTAGATGAGGCTGTCAAGGGCTTAAGGGAATAGGAACGATTGGAACTTCCCCTTATAAAATTCACCGGATAGGACCATAGACCCCCTTTACGGGTAGTGGTCCATTATATGGGTCGTAAAAAATGGTTTTAGGCTTTCAGAAACTCTCCTTTGATTCATATTCCATGATGCAACCTATGGATCGTAAAATAATTTACGGATCGTCTGATAAGTCAAATATCCCACTACAGAAATTATCATTTTCACCAAGTGTGATCTTCAACCCACAAGCACCACTTATAACCCATAGAATATTTTTACAGCTCGTAGAACCCTCGTAAAAACTAGCACTTCAGATAATTTTTCGGACTCTTTTCTTGCACGTTTCTTACTTCTTGTAGGTGGCCTTATAGAAATGACCGGGTCGTAAGGTATGCTGTAGATTCCTTTGGTAAGTAATCTTCTCTCACCCGATGGGAGGCCTTCATTGGGAAAATTCATGTAATAGCTTGCATGGGTGTGAGATCCTCTATATATGGAACCATTATGGAATTTCATACATCATGGATTTCATGGCATATTGTTACATTAATTTTCTTTGCTATATGAATCTTTTTATCTATGTGCCCTTGCTATCTAAAATTGAATGCAAGTTTAATAAGTGCATATGCATTGCATTCCCGTATACTTAGTACATTAAAATATACTAACACATACTTTTTGCTTACATGATTTAACTATGTAGGGACCAGAGCCTATATCTATCCACATTTTGATGGCTAGTTTGGATTTGAGAAAGTTGTTGTGGTGAGCCCTATTTTCCAAAGACAAGCTATCATCCATCTACCTTATGTTGCTTCCGCTTATGTTATATTTACTTTGAGGGTGAGCCCGGGACATATCTTGGCCTCCACCCGGGATGTATGTTATGATTCGCTATTTGGAGATTTTGGCTATGGCTATCTTTAGGATATGGACATTATGATGTGTATTTATGTTATGATGTGGAAATGTGGAAGATCCTTAGTCCTGTTTTCCCCCCATAGAGTGAGTCATACTTACCCATTCCTTAGTCCTTATGTTCTATGTGTTATGTGAATTCATGAAAATCTCTATCCCTATGGTACCCCATAGTGCGAGTCATACTTTCCTATCCCTTAGAACTATGTGTTTGCTACTTTGTGATGCGCTTCCGAACCGATGATATGAATGTGGATACTTTGAGGCTTGGTTAGGGACACTTGGTTCCCATTCGCCATGTCACCCCTAGAACCTAGGCCCGGTCATGACAAGCTTGGTATCAAAGCACTAGGTTTATAAATTATCCTTGGAGTCCAACATGCTGCGTTGAGTAGAGTCCTATTCATGGGTGTGAAGTGCACCATAACTATGAGTGAGAGGCTATGATGGCATTCTAAGCATGATGGTACTCCAGGAATTGACTTACTTCTTCATGTCTTATGTCGTACTTTGGACCATGTATCAAGGTTTACCAACCCTGATAATATTCTTGCAATATTATTGAAGATGCCTCCACGAAGAGCTCCTTTACCAAGACTGGCCCGATTAATAAGGACCAGTTCCTCAAGGACCTATGGAAGAGCCGATCACTAATGGTGAATTTTGTACAACTATTTCCATGCTTTCCCAAGTGGTGACTACCCTGGCTAGACAAGCTTATCTTCACACTTGTAATCCTACTCCAATTGCTAGAGTGAGAGGTTTTACACGGATGAATCCTCCGGAGTTCTATGGATTAAAGGCTGATGAGGATGTGCAAGACTTCATTGATGGACTCTCTAAAGTGTTGACTATTATAGGAGTGACTTCTAAGGAGAAAGCTGAGTAAGCTGCTTATCAGTTGAAGGATGTGGCTCAAATGTGGTACACTCAATGGTTGATGGAGAGGGATTTTGGTTCCAGACTTAATTTGGAAGAGTTCAAATTTTTCTTTCTGGATCGTTTATTCCCTCTTGAACTTAGGGAGGCTAAGATGATAAAATTTATCAACCTCAAATAGGGTGATAGAAGTGTGAGAGACTATGCCCTCAAGTGCACAAAGCTCTCAAAGTATGCTCCTATGCTAGTGGCTGACCTCTGCGCAAGAATGCACAAGTTCATTTCTAGGACCTCTGATTTAGTTGTGAAGGAATGTCGTACGACTATGCTTATTCGAGATATGAACATCTCCAGATTCATGACATATGCTGAATAGATTGAAAGAGAAAAGCTCAAGGAAAAGAGGGTGCATGATTCTAAGAGGGCCCATTATGATGGTAGGTTCTCCAACTCCAATGGTGGTGGCTATGGTCACTTTCAACAAGCAAAGGTTCTAATGCGAGGTTTGCCAATTCTAGGGTGTCTCCTCTAAGGGCACCGATTGGGGGTGGCCATTACTTCCCCGGTGTGATAGGTGTGGAAAGAATCACACCAATGCTTGTTGGAAAGTGTTGGGTGTATGCTACGGGTGTGGTGATAAGAACCACAAGGTTGCTGATTGTCCTAAGGTTGCTAGAAGGGTCAGAGTTAAGTGGCCTAAGGTGATCAAGGACAACAGAGAGCTCCACAAGGTGGTTCCCCAAGAAACAACATGTTCTATGCTTTTCATGCCCGGCAGGAAGTAGAGGAGACTCCAGATATTGTGACTGGTATGTTAAAGGTCTTTGATTTTAATGCTTATTTTTTGCTTGATCCGAGTGAAAATTTTATCTTTTGTGAATCCTCTTTTGGATGTTATGTTTGGATTGAGTCCCAAAATTAGTAGGGAGCCCTTTTCGGTCTATACTCCCATGGGTGAGTCTATTGTTTCCCAAAGAGTCTATCAGGGTTTTCCTATCTTTGTTTTGCATAAAATCCTTCTGTGTGATCTAGGAGAAATTGAGATGTTTGATTTTGATATTATTATCAGGATAGTTTGGTTGCATACTTCATATGCCTCTATAGATTGTAGAACCCGAAAGGTCAAATTTCAATTTTTGGATGAGCCCGTTCTTGAATGGAAGGGTAGTGACTCCGCTACTAAAGATCAGTTTATTTCTTACCTCAAGGCCTGAAAGATAATTTCTAAGGGGTGTATCTATCATATTGTAAAGATTAAGAATGTGGAGTCTAAGTCACCTGCTCTTGAATGGTTCTGGTGGTTAATGAGTTTTCGAATGTGTTTCTCGAAGATTTGCCAGATGTTCCTCCTGAGACGGAAGACTTTGGCATACATCTTACTCAACCTATATCTATTCCTCCTCATCGTATAACATTAGCTGAGTTCAAGGATTTGAAAGATCAGTTGAAGGACTTGTTGGAGAAAGGCTTCATTAAGTCAAGTATATCCCCATAGGATGCTCCGGTATTATTTGTGAGAAAGAAAGATGGGACTCTTCGGATGTCCATTGATCATAGGCAATTAAATAAGGCGACCATCTAGAATAAATATCTGTTGCCAAGGATTGATGACTTCTTTGATCAACTTTAAGGGGCTACCCATTTCTCGAAGATTGACCTTCGTTTTGGTTATCATCAATTGAATGTTAGGGAATGTGACATTCCCAAAATGGCTTTCCAAACTAGAGATGGGCATTTTAAAATTTGTGGTGATGTTGTTTAGTTTGATTAATGCTCTGACTGTGTTTATGGATTTTGTGAATTGGGTGTTCAAGCTATTTTTTTGATTGTTTTGTAATTGTCTTCATCGATGATATCCTTATTTATTCCTGAAGTGAGCGGGAGCATATAGATCATTTGAGGTTGGTTCTTTAAACTTTGAAGGAGAAGCAATTGTATGCTAAATTTAGCAAATGTGAGTTTTGGTTGGGTGAAGTAGCTTTTCTTGGTCATGTGGTATCCGGTGATGGTATTAAGGTTATCCCAAAGAAGACAGGTCATGAAGAATTGGCCTACACCATTGACTCCTTTAGCTTTTTGGAGTTTCTTGGGTTGGCTGGTTATTACAGGAGATCTTTTGATGGTTTCTCATCCATTGCATCTCTATTTACCAGGTTGACTCAAAAGAAGTCCATATTTGTATGGCCCGATGAATGTGAGAAGAGTTTTTAGACTTTGAAAGATCAGCTTACATCGTCTCCTATTTTGACTCTACCGAATGGTTTAGATGGGTTTATGGTGTATTGTTCTTTTTCTTGGATTAGGTTGGGTTGTGTGATTATATAACATGGTAAGGTAATAGCTTATGCATCATGGCAATTGAAGGTGCATGAGCGTAATTACCTGACTCATGATCTTGAGCTAGAGAATGTGGTGTTTGCTTTGAAGATTTGGACACTATTTGTATGGGGTGCATGTCAATGTTTTCACCGATCACAAGTGTTTGCAATATGTGTGCACCCAAAGGGATCTTAACTTAAGGCAAAGAAGGTGATTGGAGCTCCTTAAGAACTATGACATGAGTGTGCAATATTATCCCTACAAGGAAAATGTTGTAGTTGATGCTCTTGGTAGATTATATATGGGAAGTGTAGATCATGTTGATGAAGGGAAGAAGGATTTGGTAAAGGATGTTCACCGTTTGGCTAGATTGGGTGTTAGATTGGTGGACTCTAATGAAGGGGGTATTCATATTCAGAATGGGGTTGAATCATCCGTGGTTGTTGATGTCAAGGTTAAGCAAGATTTAAACCCGTCATTGGTTGAGTTAAAGAAGTTGGTTACCGAAAAGAAGATAGAGGTTTTCTCCCAAGGGGGAGATGGTGTGATTTGGTATCAAGATTAGTTGTGAGTTTCAGATGTTAATGGTCTTAAGAAGGTGATCATGAGTGAATCCCATAACTCTCATTATCCTATTCACTTGATATCCACCAAAATTTATCGAGATTTGAGGGAAATGTATTGATGGCATCGTATGAAGAAAGATATAGCCAATTTGTATCTGAACGCCCTAATTGTCAACAAGTGAAAGTAGAGCATCAAAGGCCCGGTGGTTTGGCTCAAGATATTGAGATTCCTGTGGGAAGATGTGAACATGGATTTTGTGGTTGCCTCAAACCCAAAAACAATTTGATTCAATTTGGGTTATTGTTGATCAGATGATTAAATCAGCTCATTTCCTACCGATCAAGACTACATTCAATGCCAAGAATCATGCAATGTTGTATATCCAAGAGTTGGTGAAGTTACATGGTATGCTGAGGTCTATCATACCGGATTGTGGCACCCAATTCACTTCTCACTTTTGGAAATCGTTCCAAAGGGGACTTGGCACCAAGGTGAAGTTAAGTATTGCTTTTCATCCTCAAACCGATAGACAAGCTGAAAGGACAATTCAAACTTTGGAAGACATGTTGAGGGTTTGTGTGTTGGAATTCAAGGGTAATTAGGAGATCATCTACCACTTATCGAGTTTGCTTACATAAAATAGCTTTCATGCTAGCATTGGTATGGCACCATTTAAGGCTTTGTATGGTAAGAGATGTAGATCTCCAGTGGGGTGGTTTGAGTTGGGAGAGATGGCTTTGATTGGCTCAGATTTGTTGTTGGAGGCCATGGAGAAGGTGAAGTTGATTAGGGAGAGGTTGAAAATTGCTCGAAGTCACCAAAAGTCTTATTCGGATGTTAGGAAGAGGGATCTTGAGTTTCATGTAAGTGATTGGGTGTATGTAAAGGTCTCACCTATGAAGGGAGTAATGCATTTTGGTAAGAAGGGTAACCTAAGTTCTCAGTATGTAGGCCCTTATGAGATGTTGAGCAGATTGGGAATGTGGCTTATAAATTGGATTTACCTCCAAATTTGAGTTCTATTGACTCGGTGTTCCATGTGTCTGTGTTGAGGAAATTGATTAGTGATGCTAGTGAAATTGTGTCTTTGGAAGGTGTTGAGGTTGAGGAGAACTTAACTTATGAGGAAGTTCCTGTTGGGATCTTTGATAGGCAAGTGAAGCAGATTTACAACAAGGATATGGCTTCGGTCAAGGTGCTTTGGAGGAATTAACATGTGGATCATGCTACATGGGAGGCGGAGATAGAAATGATGAAACAATATCCATCTTTTCCAATATACTCAAGACTAAAGTATTAGGTTCTTCCTATGCCAAATGGTCCTAATTCTTTCACTCTTGTGTTTCATGACATGACATGCATTCATGTGCATGAAAATGATTTAAAGATGTTTTAAATAATTTAAAGATGTTTTGGTATGAGTTTCAATGACTTTATGATTTTCAAGTAATGAAATACACATTATGTCTTTGTGTTGGGATGTTTCATGTTCAAGTCAAGCCTTGTTCTAGCACATTCGAGGACGAATGTTTCCAAGTGGGAGATGATATATAGACCCAGACTTTGTAAGGACTTAATAGTGCATGGGACTTGAATCCAGAAAGTCTTTGACCAAGGTGACACCCCAAAGGCACCTCCACAGGTCGTGTGACTCATCATGGGCCGTGTAGAGGAGCCTTGAGATGGCCCTTGGCCTTGTGTGTAGAATATTAGCCTTAAGTTGGAGCTTAAGACCAAGGCTTGCACCACATGAACCCCATATGGCTCGTGTGAGGCTTCACTAGCCTTATGGTGGCTTGTGTGAGGATCCTTGGCCTTGAAAATGACATTTTGGCCAAGGCACTTCACACATGAACCCTTCACGGTCCGTGTGACCCCTTCACGGGTCGTGTGGCCTTCTACATAGGTGTTGGTGTGAATTCTTTTTAAGTATGGATTCACCACCTCGGAACTTCATCAGTGAAGATTTTGTTTAAGTGGAGCCATATGGATGGGTACACGGTCTGTGTGACCCCTACACGGCCCGTGATGCCTCTCCATACGAGAACCCAGGCAACTATTTGACATTCGTTTCATCACGGCCTTCTTGTAATTTTGGAAATTCCTAAGGGTTGTTTGTAACTTTCTAACCTATCCTAAACCTCTCAAAAGACCTATACTCTTCTATTCTCATTCAAATTCAATTCAACACTTAGAATTATTCAAAACTCTCTCATGAGAACTCCTCAAAACTGAACTAGGGAAGGCTTAGCTTGGAGCTTAAGGAAGAATCTTCTTCTTCACCAATTTCTTCTTGATTAGCTAACGTATGTGGGATTGATTCATGGTCTCTTTCAACCATGAAGACCCCAAACTCTTTTACTCTTTGATTTTATGAAATTGAGCTTACTTCAAACATGGGTCTTTTAGATTATTGTTTATTTAATTCAATTGAGATATGGACTATACTCAATTATGGGTTTTAAAGTGATCTAAGCCCAAATACGTTGAATTGCATGAATATTATGAAGGTTTGAATATGCATTGTCCCTTTAATGTTTGGTCTAAGCATGGATAACCTAAATTGTGATTTAAATGTGAATTTACATAAATTTTATATTATATTGTTGATTTAAGTTTGAATCTTTATATTCCATGCTATTATCATATCATTCATGGCATATGCACACATGGATATTGGTTTTGATGAAAATTATTTGGTGGGTTAAACCCTCATATGTTTTCGAATATGGTTTTGATGAGAATTATTCGGTGGGTTGAGCCCACATATGTTTATGAAAATTATTCTATGTGTTGAGCCCACAGATGTTTATGACAAGAATGTGATCACATAAATGTCTATGATATTCGGGTGTTTACACCATCTTGTATATATGTGAATGAGCTATTCCTACGCATGAAAGTATGATATGAAGTATGATTTGGCTTTTAAGCCCAAGTATGTAAGACTGAAGAATGTTTGGCTTTTGAGCCTAAGAAGGCATTGAAATAATTTGAAACGACTTATGCCTCTTTTGAAAGCATATATATGTATATGTATTCTTGTGGGATGATGACTTAGCACCAAATGGGATTAGAGGCAGCGTCAGGGCTATACCCAAGGGTCCTCTTCCTTTCTCTTGAACTATGTGCTAGCATAGTTATATGGTAATCCTCTATGAAAATGACCAGATCGTAAGGTATGGTTGCAATTATGCTATGATATGAAAATCCTTACGAAATGATCGGGTCGCAAGGAAGGTAGCCATTACACTAAAATGATCCGGTCGTAAGGCATGGTGTAGATTACATTTCGCAAATAATCTTCTGTCACCCGATGAGAGGTCTTCATTGGGGAATTCATGTAATAGCTCTCATGGGTTTGTGATGTCGATTATGGTCACATCCCCTCTATATAAGGAAGAATTATGGCATTTCATGCATCATGGATTTCATGGCATATTGTTATATTACTCTTCTTTGCTATGTATTTCTTTCAATGTATGTGCCCTTGCCATCTAACATTGAATACAGGTTTAATAAGTTCATGTGCATTACATGCCCACATACTTAGTACATTCAAACGTACTAACACATACTTTTTGCCTACATGATCTAACCATATAGGGACTGGAGACTATATTCACTCACCTTTTCACGGCTAGTTTGGATTAGAGAAAGTTGTTATGGTGAGTCCTATCTTCCAAGGACAAGCCATCATCCATCTACCTTGTGTTGCTTCCTCTTATGTTATATTTACTTTGAGGGTGAGACCGGGGCATGTCTTTGCTCCTATCCTATTCTATGACTAGAGGCATTGTTGGACAATATGTAGACTCTTGTACGGATATATGTTATGATTTGCTATTTGGAGATTTTGTCTATGTCTATCTTTTGGATATGGATATTATGATATGTAATTATGTTATGATGTGGAAATGTGGAAGATTCTAAGTCCTGTTTTGCCCCAATAGAGTGAGTCATATTTACCTGCCCCTTAGTCCTTATGTGCTATGTGTTATGTGAATTCATGCAAATTTTTATTCCTATAATACCCCATAGCACGAGTCATACTTTTCCATCCCTTAGAAGTATGTGTTTACTACTTTGTTATGCGCTTCCGAACCAATGATGTGAATGTGGATACTTTGAAGCTTGTTTGGGGACTCTTGGGTTCCCATTCACCATGTCACCCTTGACCTTATGTCCGAGTTGTGACATTATTCAACTGTAAATAATTGTTTTATGTATTAAAAAATGATTAACATCTATTTTATAAACTATTGAATTGATTTTTTCCTCATCTTTACCGTTTCACAATGGACTAAACTATTGCATCAAACTAATAGTATGTATTTAATTTTTTTTAAATGAATATTGATTTTTGTTAATAGTAAGTACTATTTATATATAATTTTTAAAATGAAGTGACACGAATGTGCAAAGCACGTACACTGAACTAGTATCTAATAAGTCCCACTAAACTATTTACATTTTGTTAGTTTAACAAGTTACAAGAGCCGTGCCAACACATCCCCAACATATATTTTTTTCTTGATTTATGTGGTGCTGATAGATTTTTCTAATATATTTGAAAAAATTTTAAGTTGCTAAAATTTACGACCAATAGAACATTTTTATGTTTTTTTAAATAGTATGCTAATTAGTTTGTTCCAATTTATGTTGCACTTATAAAATTTTGAAAGTAGATCAAAATTTTATTTATTTTCTTAAGTACTTTAAATAGTTAATTATTGTTATTTATAGTACGTTTTACATAAATTTTAAATAATGTATGTTACTCCCTCTATTCAATTTATGTGGCACTTATAATATTTCAAAAACTATTTAAAGTTTTTCTATATCTTTTAAATATTTAAATTGCTAGTTATTGTAATTTATAGTAGTTTTTACATCATTTCAAGTAATATAAATAATTGTTTTTGGTTTATTTATATTATATTTTTTAATAGTATTTCCTTTTTTTTACACATATATAATCATTGAAAGACATTAAACTAGTTCTTTAATTTCACATGTCCAATTTAAAAAGAAAAACTTAATTTATCATTTTGTGTTTGTTTTATTCTAATCCTGATATTTGCATGACTTAAAATAATTGATTAAGTTGATACAATAAAATCACAATTGAAGTAGCTAAAAAAATAATTTGTTATGGGTAATATCATAAAATCATAGCCGAAACAATTGAAGAAATAATTAAGAAAAATGATATAACAAAATTAAGCAGCCGAACAAACACGTCAATTAGTAGCTACCTACTTAAGCAGGCATGTCGACTGTGACCTACCTGCTTATTGACACTTACATAAATATTAATTATAACGCTCGGTAAAATTACTAAAATACCCCTAGAGGAGGGGTATGCACATAACGCATCTTTCAATGCTCGTATGGCAAATTCGAGATCGGATTTGTTATCAAAACAAAATATTTAGTGAAAAATGATCTCGATCGATTTTTAGAGCGACCAGACCAAAAGATAACTTTTCGACCCGAAAACCAAAACAATGTTAGTGCGCGACGGGGCGCGTCGCGCCTCTGTAAAGGAACCACACTTATGTTTTTTCAAAGTTTTTCGACGGAATTGGAAAAACTCGTTCAGAAACATTTCGGAGAAAAATACACTATACATGACCAGCCTGTGTCGCGGACTGAGTTATTCCGAAGTTGAAAAATTTCTAAATTTTTTGAAAGGCACTCCGATCATTTCCCAACCCCTCCTAAACTCAATACACGATCTAATAAGGTCATTTTGACGTAAATAAAAGAGTCTAAAACCCCATTCTAAGTCCTTTCTAGACAACTGGACAAGACTAGGGCTTGAGAGAAGAGGAGAAGAACACAAGATTGAAGAATTCAAGGGAGAATTCTCGAAGGTGATCATTGATAGCTTCATCCCAGGTATGTATGGCTAAACTAGAAGCATGAGACTGTCCTCTCATTTGCCCCATAGATGGTCATAGAGTAGTTGAGTGTTCATGAGTCCCCATACACGTTCTTAAATTGATTTTTGAATATCTTCTTATAAATTATGTCTATTTTAATGTACTTCTATATGTTGATTGATCATCATAAACTTATTTTCTTAAATTGGATATTTTCATGAGAAATTGTATAACCCTACATATTAACATTTGAAAGCATGCATGAATGAGTCTAGGGGTTGATTCTAGAGCCTTGACGTGAGATTGTTGATTTTGATTATGGTGAGAGAATGATGATGAGTTGATAGAGCTTGATAGTCCTATGAGTCTCCATAGATGAACTCTAACGATGGTGTATTCGATTGTTTCCTAACGATTGTTCCAAGCCTTGAGCCATTAATTGAGGTTGATTGATGAGAGGGCTAAAGTCCCTATGAGATGCTGATTGATGAGAGGGTTAAAGTCCCCATGAGATGTTAATTGATGAGATAGTTAAAGTGCAACTCTTGGCAAAATTACAAAAATATATCCCTAGACGAGAGATGTGCACATAATGCGTCTTCTGATGCTCGAATGAAAAATCCAAGGCCGTATTCGTGATCAGCATGAAAAATTGAGTGGGGAAAGGTCTCGGTTAATTTTTTGATCCACAGAGTCAAAAGATAATTTTTCGTTCCAAAATGAGAAACAACGAGAGTTTGCGACAGAGCCGCGTCGTGGACCCATCGCAGAAGCGCACTTATGTTTTTTCTTAATTTTTTGACGGGATTGATAAAGCTCATTCAGGAAAATTTTTGCCAAAAATGAATTGTCTACGACCAGTCTGCATCGCGGACTGTGTTATTTTACGGCTGGAAAATTTTTAAAATTTTAAGGGACATTCTAGTCCATTCCTAACATTTTCTAAAACCCATATACAATTAATATAGGCCGTATTCATGCGGAAAGGGTTCGAAACCCATTCTAAATCCTCTTCCTAGTAAAATTCACCAAGTTAGGACTTGAGGAGAGTTGAGGTTGAAGAGTCAAGAGGAGTTAGCAATCATTCTAGGTATGTAAGGCTAACCTAAAGCATGAGATTATTCTTTCATGTGCCCCCTCTGAGTCCATGATTGAAGATAATGAGTTATACGTGAAAATCCTTGAGTATTTTACTGAGATTATTTCTAATTCATGTATTTTTCTTAACTTGATGATCATCATAAACTTGATTTACTGCATAAGTGTTTTCATGAATGATTTTACAAAATTCTATGTCTATTTTACTCAAGAATAAAAGAATGAACTTAGGGGATGAGTCTAGAGCCTTGACGATGATGATGTTTGTGATGTGGTCAAAATTGTGGAGAGTCTTGATGATTATGTTGATGAGAGTGATGTTCATGAGTCTTAAAACTTGAAACTAAATTCTAAAAGAATGTTTCTAGTCCATGATGTTGATGTTGATGAAAAGATATTGACGTTGATGTTGATGAGAAGAATTGACGTTGATTTTGATGTAATATGTCCCTATGTCACCGATGATGATGATGTTTTATGAGCATGTCGAGTTCTGGGAGGAGTATTGAGCACTGAAATGGATGAGAGTTAGTCCTACTTGAACTCATTAACTACGTGGCCTGCATAGGAGGGAGGATCGAACCGTAATACGGATATTTTCTTTGTCCCAAAAGAGGACTGATGTTATTTGTTATGGATGCATTGATGATGATGTCCATTACCTCGGGCAGGGTACTGGATAGATGTGGCAATGACATCGCTTCTTCGTATCATCACCAGCTCATAGGTGATAGTTGTCTGTTAGAGAAACTCCCAGCTAGGTCCTACGTTGATAGTACTCCGATGTTGATGTGATGGTATGAGTCTTGATGGATGTTAATGTTTTATTACCTACTTTTTATCCTATCCTAAATGGGCATGATTCCTCTGAGTTGAGTCGAGTTTCCTTGAGATGAGTCTAATGTGTTGATGAGATGTTGATGGTCATTTTCTACTCTTTATTCTTGCTCTAGATAGACATTTGACATTTTGACGGAGTATGATGTTGAGTTGATGTTATCCCTATATTGTTCTATATGTACTATTATATTCATCCATCTTGCATACCGTATATTCCACATATTGATGCCACTCGGCACTGCATCATTTCATGATGCAGATATAGGAGGTAGAGGACTTCAGCAAATGCATCAATAAGGTTCAAAGATTCTGAGTTTAGTTATTAGTGAGCCCTCCTTGCTATCTGGAGGAGCCTTTTTCGTCATCAGTTATTTTATTTTATTGAGTTGGGTAGCCATGGCTTGTCATGATACCTTCTTAGGCTGTCTAGTTGAGTTGAGTTAGAGTCTTCATATACATGAGTTGAGGTTTGACGTTGGGGTCTCTTTCCCTTTGAGTTGAGTTAGCATTTACATTTGCTTACTATTGATGTTGAGATTGAGCTTGTTTGGCCACTGACATTCTTATTAATGTAGACTGGTAGAGGTAACTCACTACTTTATCCTAATTCCACTATGCTAGATATTGAGTGACTGTCCTGAGATTGACTGGTTTTCTTGGGGACTAGCAATAGTCTCTCGGTGCCGGCCACACCTAGGGTACCCTCCCGGGGTGTGACAAACTTGGTATCAAAAGAGTTCAAGAGTCTCGGAGTCTATGAAGCCGTGTCTAGTAGAGACTTGTTTATGTTTGTGTTGTGCACCACACATCATAAACAGGAGGCTATAGGAAATTAGGAATGGTTAAACTTCTTTGATATTCTGAGTTCGTGCGATAGTGTTTGACTCTATGGAACTCTTTTCTAATTTGTGCATTTTGCTTTGGAGATCATGCCTCCTAAATGTACTGTTGCCCAGAGAGATGCCTCAGCCCTAAATGCTAAGAATCCCCACCAGAGGCCCCTACCCAGCCTGAGATGAGGAGACGGGGTCGACCTGCCAGAGCTCCTGAGATCCCACAGGCACCACCTGCTCAGTCAGCCTCCACTTCGGAAGTATACTTCAGGGGATCCATTGCTATGCTCACTCAGTTGGTGGCCTCCCAGAGTAATAGCTGAGGTCCCCAAACCCCTAGCTCCAGTTCCCAAGAGCCTACGGCTACAACCAGGCTCAGAGATTTCCTGAGGATGAACCCGCCAGTCTATACGAGGTTGAAGGTTGAGTAGGACCCACAAAAGTTTATTGATGAGATGTGCAAAATTTTGAGGGCTACGCATGCTAATGAGATTGAGAGAGTTGAGCTGGTCTCTTACTAGCTTAAGGATGTTGCTAATGTTTGGTATAACCAGTGGGAAGATGGTAGAGGTAAGGATGCTGAACCTGCTAAGTGGGAGGAGTTTGAGAGTGCTTTTCTTGATCACTTCTTTCCCCAGGAATTGAGGGAGGCAAAGGTTGAGGAGTTCGTGAACCTGAAGCAAGAGGGGATGACTTTCAAGGAGTGTAGCCTCAAGTTCATTTAGCTGTCCCGATATGCCCCAGAGATGGTCCTTGATATGAGGGCGATGATGAGGAAGTTCATGTCTGGATTGGGCAGGCATGTAAAGAGGGAGTGTAAGGTAGCATTGCTGATTCAAGGTATAGACATTTCTAGACTTATGGTCTATGCCCAGAAAACTGAGGTGGATTAGAAGAAGGACATAGAAAAGCAGCAGAGTAAGAAGGCCAAATCAGCAGGGCATTAGCCTAGCCAATAAAAACAGAATAAGGACGATAAAACCTATTTTCAGAAGAGGTCTTCTAACTATGCATCCTCTGTGGCAAGTGCGCCTGTTCAGGAAAACAGGTATGATAAAAAATCTTATGGTCACCAAACTTTCAGAGCTTAGGGTCCTTAATCCTAAGCTAGGTGACCCAAGGTCCGAGAGGAAAGCCACCTTGTGGCAGATGTGGCAAGCTACACCTTGGTGCGTGCCATGAGTGCAGACATGCTTGTTATTCATGTGGACAAGTTAGCCATTTTCATGGTGAGTGTCCTATGAGGAGATGGGCCGATGGGAGTAACAAAGCTCAGTCTTCTACAGCGCCCCCTATGGGCAGTCATTAGAAGGCTAATACTGCGGGTGCAGGACGCAGGACGAACTGTACATATGCAATGGGTAATCGACAGGACCAAGAGGTTGCACCAGATGTTGTTACGGGTATGCTTCAAGTCTTTTCTAATAATTGTTATGCATTGCTTGACCCGGGTGCCACTTTATATTTTGTGATGCCCTATGTGGCCAACAAGTTTGAGATTTTTCCATAGTGTTTACTAGAGCCTTATACTGTTTCTACTCCTATTGGTGAGTCTATCCTAGTTGAGACAGTCTATAGAGACTGTGTAGTATCCATCTATCATAGGGATACTTTGGCCAACTTGGTAGAGTTAGAAATGGTTGATTTTGATGTAATCCTTGGTATTGATTGGCTCCATGCCTGTTATGACTCAATAGATTGTAGGACTCGAGTTGTCAAATTCCAATTTCTGAATAAACCGATCGTAGAGCGGAAGGGAAGTTCTATTACACCCAAGGGTAAGTTTATTTCCTACCTGAGGGCTAGAAAGCTAATTTCTAAAGGCTATATTTACGAACTCGTGCGAGTTAAATATGATGATATTGAGTTCCCTACTCTTGAGTTAGTTTTGATTGTGAATGCGTTTCCTGAGTTGTTCCCTGAGGATTTGCCTGGAGTCCCTCCTAATATGGAGATCAACTTCAGGATTGATGTTCTTCCCAATACGCAACCTATTTCGATTCCCCCATATAAGATAGCCCCCGGTGAGTTGAAAGAGTTGAAGGAGCAGTTGAAGGATTTGTTAGAGAAGGGCTTTATTAGGCCAACTATATCTCCTTGGGGTTCTCCCGTTCTATTTGTACAAAAGAAGGATGAGTCTCTCAGGATGTGCATAGACTATAGGCAACTGAACAAGGTCACGATCAAGAATAAATATTCTCTCCGTAGGATAGATGATCTATTTGACCAACTTCAGGGTGCCTCATTCTTTTCAAAGATAGACCTCAGATCGGGTTACCCCCGGTTGAAGGTGAGAGAATGTGATGTTCCAAAGATAGCCTTCAGGACTAGATATGGCCATTTTGAGTTCTTGTTCTTTGGGTTGACGAACGCACCTGCAGCTTTCATGAATTTGACGAATAGGGTGTTCCCCCCTACCTTGACATGTTTGTAATCGTGTTCATTGATGATATTTTGGTGTATTGGAGGGATGAGGATGAGCATGCCAAAGACCTTAGAGTTGTCTGTCAGACTCTTAAGGACCATGAATTGTATGCGAAGTTCTCAAAGTGTGAGTTTTTTCTCAAGTCAGTGGCTTTCCAAGGCTATGTTGTTTCGGGTGATGGAATTCGAGTAGATGCCTAAAAGATTGAAGCGGTTAAGAACTGGCCAAGACCTACCCACTCCAACTGACATAGGAAGTTTCTTAGGGTTGGCAGGCTACTACCACAAATTTTGTGATGGATTTTCTTCCCTATCCGCACCATTGACCAAGCTAACTCTGAAAAGGTCAAATTTCAGTGGTCTGAGGAATGTCAGAAGAACTTCCAAGAGTTGAAGACTAGATTGACCATCACACCTGTTTTGACTTTGCTCGATGGGACGGAAGATTTTGTGATATATTGTGACACATCAAGAGTTGGGTTGGGTTGTGTATTGATGCAGAGAGGGAAGGTGATAGCCTATGCTTCTAGGAAGCTTAAAGTTCATGAGAGGAACTATCCGACCCATGATCTGGAGTTGGTGGCGGTCGTGTTTGCACTTAAAATCTGGCGCCACTACTTGTATGGAGTGCATGTGGACGTGTTCACGAACCATAAGAGCTTGCAATATATCTTCAATCAGAGAGAGCTCAACCTATGATAGAGAGATGGTTGGAGTTGCTCAAGTATTATGAGATGAGCATCCTATACCACCCAGGTAAAGCTAACATTGTTGCTGATGCCCTTAGCAGGTTGTCAATGGGTAGTACAACCCATGTTGAGGAAGAGAAGAAAGAGCTAGTCAAGGAAGTGCATAGGTTGGCTTGGCAGGGAGTCCAACTCGAGAAGAATGATGAGGGAGGAGTCAATGATCAGAATGGGTCTACATCATCCCTAGTAGCAGAGGTAAAAGAGAAGCAAGATCTGGATCCTATCATACTCCAATTGAAGGAGGCTGTCCACAAACAAAAAGTGATGGTCTTCTCAGAAGGGGGAGATGGGGTGTTGAGATACCAGAGTAGGCTATGTGTTCCTGATGTTGATGGTGTCCGTGAGAGGATCGTGGATGAAGCCCACAACACTAGACACTCCATTTATCCGGGCTCTACTAAGATGTACCATGACTTAAGAGAAGTCTATTGGTGGAGTGGAATGAAGAGGGACATTGCCGAGTTTGTTTCATAGTGTCCAAATTGCCAGCAAGTGAAGGTTGAGCATCAAAGGCCAAGTGTCTTGGCTCAAAACTTTGAGATTCCAAAGTTGAAGTGGGAAATGGTTAACATGGACTTCATCACTGGCTTACCGAGATCCCAGAGGCAGCATGATTCCATATGGGTGAATGTAGATAAGATGACTAAATCAATGCACTTTTTAGCAGTTAAGACGACTAATACTATAGAGGAGTATGCCAAGATATGTATCCAAGAGATAGTGAGGTTGCATGGAGTTCCCTTGTCCATCATCTCGGACAGAGGAGCCTAATTTACATCTTACTTCTGGATGTCCTTCCAGAAAGGATTGGGTACCAAAGTGAATTTGAATACGGCCTTTCATCCACAGACAGATGGTCAGGCAGAGTGCACTATTCAGATGGTAGAAGATATGTTTAGAGCATGCATCCTTGACTTCAAAGAAAATTGAGATGACCATCTATCATTGATTAAATTTGCATATAACAATAGTTATCATGCAAGCATTCAAATGACCCTTTATGGAGGTGTAGGTCACCTATTGGGTGGTTTGAGGTTGGAGAAGTTGAGTTGATTGGGCCTGACCTTGTCCGCCAGTCCATGAATAAGGTGAAGATTATTAGAGAGAGGTTGAAGACTGCACAAAGCCATCAAAAATCTTACACCGATGTAAGGAGAAGAGACCTAGAGTTCGAGGTGAGTGATTCAGTATACTTGGAGGTATCGCCCATGAAGGGTGTCATGAGGTTTGGGAAGAAGGGGAAATTAAGCCCTAACTATGTCAGCCCTTATCAGATTGTGAGGAGAATTGGGAAGGTTTCTTATGAGTTAGAGTTACCTTCTGAGTTAGACAAAATCCATCTGGTGTTCCACATCTCTATGTTTGGGAGATCCTGCCTTGGCAATCCCTACTGAGAGCACTGGAGTCAAAGATAGCTTGTCCTATGAGGAAATTCCCATCCAAATCCTGGATCGACAGTTTCGCAGACCGAGGAACAAAGAGATAACGTCCGTTAAAGTTTTGTAGAGGAACTAATTTGTTAAGGAAGCCATATGGGAAGCTGAGGAAGAGACAAGAACTAAATAGCTATACCTATTCATGCCTGATTTCGAGAATATCGAAGGTAATATTCCTCCTCTTAAAATAAATTGATGTTTCTACCCAGAGTTAATGTGTATATTTTGATGTTCTGGGTAGATGTTATTGAGGTCGATGAAGCGTTAAGAAGTTGTGTTGTTGAGTAAGTATCAAAATGAGTCTTGAGTCTATTCGTGCCATAATACCCTTCCCACTCATCATTCGAGGACGAATGATCCCAAGGAGGAGATGATGTAACAATTGGTAAAATTACCAAAATCCCCTTAGAAGAGAGATGTGCGCATAACACGTCTTTTGATGGTCGGATGGAAAATTGGAGGCTGGATTCATGATCAACATAAAAAATTAAGAGGTGGAAAGGTCTTGGTAGATTTTTAAAGCGACCAAGTCAAAAGATATTTTTTCGTTTCAAAACAAGAAATAGTGAGAGTCCGCGATAAAGCCGCGTCGCGGACCCATCGGGGATGCAAACTTACGTTTTTTCTTAATCTTTTATCGAGATTGAAAAAACTCATTCAAACTTTTTTTTGCCAAAAATAAACTGTCCGCGACCAGTCCGCATCACAGATTGTATTTTTTTTTACGGCCGAAAAATTTCTAAAATTTCGAGGGGCATTCTTGTCCATTTCTAACATCTTCTAAAACCCATATACGATTAATATAGGTTGTATTCGTGAGGAAAGAGTTCGAAACCCAATCTAAAATCCTCTTCTTATCAAAATTCACCAAGCTAGGACTTGAGGAGAGTTGAGGTTGAAGAGTCAAGAGGAGATTCTATGAAGAATTGTTGTTAGCAATCATCCCAGGTATGCAAGGCTAACCTAAAGCATAAGATTGTTCTTCCATATGCCTTGTTTGAGTAAATTGAGTCCATGATTGAAGATGATGAGTTATACATGAAAATCCTTGAGTATTTTATTGAAATTCTTACTAATTCATGTATTTTTCTTAAATTGATGATCATCATAAAATTGATTTACTGCATAAGTGTTTTCATAAATGATTTTACAGAATTCTATGTCTATTTTACTCAAGAATAAAAGAATGAACTTCGGGGATGAGTCTAGAGCTTGATGATGATGGTGTTTGTGATGTTGTGATGTGGTCCAAATTGTTGAGAGTCTTGATGATGATGTTGATGAGAGTGATGTTCATGAGTCTTAAAACTTGAAACTAAATTCTAAAAGAATGTTTCGAGTCCATGATGTTAATGTTGATGTTGATGAGATGATGTTGACATTGATATTGATGAGATGAGTTGATCTTGATGATGATGATGATGTTGATGTTGATGTACTATGTCCCTATGGGACCGATGGGTGAGAGGGAGTCTCACTCGAACTCATTAACTACGTGGCCCACGTAAGAGAGAGGATCGAACCGTAATACAGATGTTTCCTTTTTTTCAAAAGAGGACTGATGTTATTTCTTGTCGATCCATTGATGGTGATGTCCTTTACCCCGGGTAGGGTACTAGATGGATATGGCAACAACATCACTTTGCTGTATTATCACCAACTCATAGGTGATGGTTGTCAGTTAGAGAAACTCCTAGCTAGGTGCTACATTGATAGTACTCCGATGTTGATGTGATTGTATGAGTCTTGATAGATGTTGATGCTTTATTAACTACTCTTTTATCCTTGTCCTAAATGGGCATGAGTCCTATAAGTTGAGTTGAGTTTCCTTGAGATGAGTCTGATGTATTGATGAGATATTGATGGTCATTTGTCTACTCTTTATTCTTGCTCTAGATAGACATTTAACATTCTGACGGAGTATGACGTTAAGTTGATGTTATCCCTATATTGTTCTATATGTACTGTTATATTCGGCCATCTTGCATACTGTACATTCCACGTTCTGATGCCATTCAGCGCTGTATCTTTCATGATACAGATACAGATGGTAGAAGACTTCAACAGATGTATCGTTAAGGTTCAGAGATTCTAAGTTCATTATTGGTAAGCCCTCCTTGCTATTCGGAGGAGCCTTTTTCGTCATCAGTTATTTTATTTTGTTGAGTTGGGTAGCCATGACCTGTCATGGTACCTTCTTAGACTGTCTAGTTGAGTTGAGTTAGAGCCTTCATAGACATGAGTTGAGGTTTGACATTGGGGTATTTTTCCCTTTAAGTTGAGTTAGCATTTACATTTTGCTTACTATTGATGTTGAGATTGAGTTTGCTTTGCCATTAGCCTTCTTATTGATGTAGACTGGTAGACGTAACTCACTGTTTTATCCTAATTCTGCTATGCTTGATGTTGAGTGACTATCCTGAGATCGAGTGGTTCGCTTGGGGACTAGCAATAGTCTATGGATGTCGGCCATGCCTAGGGTACCCTCCCGGGGCATGACATAAAGTCCCTATAAGACTGATCGATGAGAGGGTTAAGGTCCCCATGATTTGATTAGATTTATTGTCTTATAAGCATTGAGTCATGGGAGGAGTATCGAGCACCGAAAGAGTAAGAGTTGGTCCAACTCGCACTCGTCAAACTATGTAGCCAAATGTAGGTGAGGATTATAACTATCACATTATATTGTGGTTCCCTCTAGAGAGTCCTTGAAACAATAGAGGACTTGTTGATTGCAGTTTCTCTAGTGGATTCGATTCGTTCTCTACCCAGCAAGTATAGAATGGTCGTGGCAACACCGGCGGGATGTTGTACAATCACTAGCTCATAAGTGATTGTTGTCGGATAAGAGAAACTCCTAGAAAGTTCCTATATTGAGTACTCTGAGTCGAGATATGATGAGATGAGTTCCTTTGAGACGAGTCTGATTTGATTGATGAGGTTGATGGGTCACTTGTCTACTCTTTATTCTCGCTTTAGATAGACATTTGACATGTTTATTGCTTACTATTTTTGAGTTGATGTTGTTCCATATTATTCTACCTATTTCAGTTTCATTCAACTATTTTACATACCATACATTCCACGTACTGACGCCACTCAGCACTGTTTCATTTTATGATGCAGATACAGGGGTTAAAGATCGTCAATAGTCACACCATTGAGGATTCGAGACATACAGCTGATTTGTGAGCCTCCCCTACTCCAGAGGGTTCACTACCTTCATTTTATCATGCTTTTTAGTTAGACTAGACTAATCTTATATTTTGATTTTGGTAGCCATGGGTCTGTCATTGGCACCACTTGATTAGTGATAGAGGCTTTATAGATGATAGTCGGACGTTGATGTTGAGATTGTGAGCTAGTTCTTCCAACTAGCCTTTATTATAAATCTATTATTATTTGAGACATTAGATGAGATGAGCCCATTTACTTTCATTTACTTCTACTGATCTGTAGAGTTGTTGGATTGAATGGATGTAATGAGGCCAAGTGATTCCCTTGGGGACTAGCAATAGCCTCTAGGTGCCGGTCACGTCTTGGGTACCCTCCCGGGGCATTACAAACTTGGTATCAGAGCACAGACTTCAAGTGTCTTGGGGAGTCTATAAAGTCGTGTCTAGTAGAGTCCTTATTATTGGTGTGAAGAGCTCCACATACATAATTTGGAGGCTAACTGTTTCACTTCTTTTATGTTTTAAGTCATGTGATAAAGTTATACTCTATGAAAGGTCCTTCTCTAATTCGTGCTCTATATGTTGTAGAGTTGTGATCATGCCTCTTATGAGATCCTTCATAGGTAGGGGACGTCTCGCTAGGCAAAATGTTAAACCACCTGAGCCTTAAGGACATAAGGTGCCTGGGGACCAAGCTTTCCATGTTGAGCTACCCTCGCAAGGTGAGGTCTCCAATGCTGAACTACACCAGGCTATTCAAACTTTAGCCAGGTTGTCACAACACCTGTTGGGAGACAATGAGTTGGTAGATAGGATTCCCATGACACATCTACAATCCGAGAATTCTTAAGGATGAATCCGCCAGGGTTCACAGGGTTTACATCCACTGAAGATCCTGAGAACTATATGGAAGAACATTAGAAGGGGTTCCAAGTGATGCATATGGCTGATGCTGACAGGGTTGAACTGGCTGCTTACCAACTCAAGGGTGTGTCCAGACTATGGTTCGACGAATGGAATAAAGGTAGAGGAGATGATGCTCCATTGTTGACTTGGGCAATGTTCGAGGAAGCCTTCTTGCGATGCTTCTTCCCAAGAGAACTAAGAGAGGCTAAGGTGAGAGAGTTCTTGAATCTGAAACAGGGGTTCTATGACTGTGCAAGAGTATGGGTTGAAGTTTACGCAACTATCACGCTATGCTCCAAACATGGTTGCTGATATGAGGGGATGAATGGGCATGTATGTTGATGGGTTGAACAAAGGGCCAAAGAGAGATGGGAGGGGAGCAATGCTCGTAAGTGATATGGATATTTGAAGATTGATGACGTTTGTGCAACAGGATGATGAGGAGAGGCAATATGAAAGAGAAGAGTTCATAAATAAGAAGGGTAAGACATCCAGCCATGAGATTGGAAGGAGAGGGAATGGTAACCGATTTCCAGCACCATCATTTGCTAGTGCACCTATGCCTAGAGGCAGGAATGAGCAAAGGTCTCAGAATATTAAAACCTAAGGATCACAGTCACAAGCTAGTATGGCTCAAGGTTCACAGGGTAAACCACCGTGTGGTAAGTGTGGCAAATTGCACTTGGGGAGATGTTGTGAAGGGGATAGTGTATGCTACAAATATGGCCAAGCAGGTCACTACCAGAGAGACTGTCCAAAGTGGGCTGACCGAGCTCAATCTTCTGTACCAGTCCCACCAACTAGAGGGAACAAGAAGGTCACTACGTCAGGTACAAGTGGAGCAACAAACTGTTTGTACGCCATGGGTAGCCACCAAGATCAGGAACACTCCCAATATGTTGCGACAAATATGATTCGAGTCTTTACTTTTGACTGTTATGTTTCGATGGATCTGGGTGCCACATTGTAATTTGTAACTCCTTATGTGTCCAGTAGATTTGATAGAAACCCTGAGAGTCTTCTTGAACCCTTTGATGTTTCTACTCGAGTTGGTGAGTCTATTCAAGCAGAGAGAATCTATAGAGCTTGTGTAGTGTCCATCCATCATAGGGATACTCTTGTTGATTTGGCTGAGTTGGAGATGGTTGATTTTGATTTGATTCTTGGGAAGGATTGACTTCACACTTATTCTGCCTCCGTTGATTGTAGATCCCGAACCATTAAGTTCCAATTCCTGAACGAACTGGTTCTAGAGAGGAAGGGTGATTCTGTTACTCGTAGAGGAAAGTTTGTCTCATATCTTAGAGTCCAAAAGTTGATTTCCAAAGGTTGTATCTATCATCTTGTGCGAGTGAAATTTGATGATGTTGAGTCCCCAACTATTGAGTCAGTCCCGATTGTGAGTAAGTTTCCTAAAGTGTTTCCTGAGGATCTTCCTGAAGTCCCTCCTAATAGGGAGATCGACTTTTGGATTGATGTTCTTCCCAATACCCAACCTATCTCAATTCCACCTTATAGGATGGCCCCTGCTGAGTAGAAAGAGTTGAAAGAACAATTAAAAGATTTTCTAGAGAAGGGCTTTATTAGGTCAAGTGTTTCTCCTTGGGGTGCCCCTATCCTATTCGTGCAAAAGAAAGATGACCCCTCAGAATGTGTAATGACTAAGGCAACTGAACAAGGTCATGATAAAGAATAAATATCCTCTTCCAAGGATAGATGATTTGTTTGACCAACTTCAGGGTGCGTCTTGTTTCTCAAAAATAGACCTCATACCTGGCTACCATCAGTTGAAAGTGAGGGAATGTGATATTTCAAAGACAACCTTTAGGACAAGATCGATATGACCATTTTGAGTTCTGGGTCATGTCCTTTGGGTTGATGAATGCACCTGCAACCTTAATGGACTTGATGAATAGAGTATTCAGAAAATATCTTGCTATGTTTGTAATTATGTTCATCGATGACATTTTGGTGTATTCGAAAAATGAGGAGGAGCATGATAATCACCTCAGAGTTGTCCTCCAAAAGTGTGATCGGAAGCATCAACTAAGGTGGTATGGGGTGTATGCATAATCAAGATTTAAGTTGAGTTAGTTCCTAGCTAAGGCTCAGTACTATCGAACCCAAATCTCCTATTCCAGTCTACAAGGATCTACACCTTGTAAAGTCACATCGGAGCAAAAATTACAAGTCTATAAAACTTGAAATGTTGCAAGGCTATGATATCACTAGTCTAAGCCTAGAATAAGGCCAAAAATGCTCCAATCGATCTCAAATTTAGTTAAAATAGGCACACAAGGCATAGATGGTCTAAAAATAGCGATTCAAGTGCCCGTCGGGCCTATTTATGGACTAAAATAGGATATTCTAACAACCATGGTATGTATATATGATCCTCCACCTAAATTCAAGCAAACCCACCTACATTTGCATACCCAAACTCAATCTAAAAGGAGGAAAGTCATAGCCTACCTACAGGAAGAACAACACACTTCAATCTATTCCATTAGAGCTTTTTTCTTCTGAATGATCTCAGTCGCTGCCACATTGTCAAAAACAGAACCATAATGTCAATACAATTGTTTAGATACTAAAATGATAAGAAATGAAGACGGATAAATTATAAGGTCAAAATAGGAAAAAGTGGAACTTGCAGATAAAAATTATGGAATTAATCCTGCAAAACAGTCCTAGACATCTCCCTGAGCTTGTGTCCCCAAATTGGACACAATTCGAATTTCGAAAAGGTCACAAAGCCCAAACATAATCAAGAACTAAAATTCGGCTAAATTACTTAACAATGGCAATAGCTATATCAGTGAAAATACCTAAAACGAAGCCCCAAATGCACTTATAAAGCTTACCCTGACGTTCCACACAAAAAACCCCATAGTTTAGGCTCTTAAATCACTGAATTCAGACCTAAAATGGCTGAGAAATCAAGTTCCGAAAATTCCAAAAATTTAAGCTCAAATTAGGTCATAGTAGCAGGTATTTCATGGAATTTACTTTAAAGGAAGTCTTAAATGCGGATTCTGACTACACCCATGTGATTTTGAAAAACTTCACAAGTTGGTCCTAAGTATCATTGAATTTGAGCTTAGAAATGGGCAAGAAATGGCTTCTCAAAACTCCTCAACAAGGCTGATCGCGTATGATAAATAGAAGGGGACCTGACCCATTTTAATCTTTGCAATAACAATGAACAGTACTACGCAATCATGGTGAACAATGCTATGCAATCACGGAACACTAGGCCAAGACCTTTGCAAATAATGCAGAGTGCAAGGGTACCAACCCTTTGTGACGAGGCTTCAGGCTGTGATCGCGAAGGTCAAAAGCTCAAGCCTCCAAAAACATGGCCAGGGGCTCTCGATTGCAGAGAACATGCTAACCTTCACCAGATGTCAGTTGAAAAGCTAATATTTACCAAGTCTAAAATCTTTGATGTGGTGTTCAGTATTTGTTCGAAACGCTGTGCATAAAAATGAACTATGCTACATTATGAAATTCGACATTTTGGATTCAATAATCTAATCAAAATTTTTGTACGAGGTCATTGAGACTGAAAGTGGATCCCATCTCAAGGCTATTATTTTAACCAAAATCTATTGAGGAGCTCAAAATGAGTTCTTCGAAAGCTAAATGAAAGGTCCTTCTAGACCAAACTCAACATTCTAGAGCTAACTGTATTGTCATAATTTTTATATGGGAATGTTTCCAAGAATGCTAACCGAAGTCAACCATTGACCAGTTTTAAGGCTAAAATTCTAAAATTAGTTTAAAATCCCATCGAAAGCCTCAGGATTCGAGCCGACCATGCTTCTAGCCTAATTAGACCATTTTCGAAGCTGATGGAACTATTAGAAATTCATTTGGAGGTTGCTTTCTTGTATTTTTGACCAAAGTCAACTTTTCAACTTATAAAGGGGCCAAGCTATTGGCGCCAGCAGGTCATAAATGACTTGAGGCCACTATAGAAAAACTCTAAAAAATGAAATAGAAGCAGTATATGGAAATGACCTCGAGGGTCATTACAATATCCACTATTAGAAGAACTTCCATTCGAAAAATTAAGGACGAAAACCATACCTAAAGGCTCAAATAAGCTGAAGAACTACTTTCGCATTTCCTGCTCAGTCTCTTAGGTAGCTTCCTCAGATGGATGGTGTCACCATCAAACCTTACAGGGATATACTTGGAATAGAGTTTACGAACACCTTTGTCTAATGCAACAGCTGGTTCCTCAACAAAGATTAAACAGTCATCCAACTCCACGAAAACATACTAAAGCATGTGGGACTCATCTGGAATATACCAGTGCAACATTGAACCATGAAAAACTTGATATATATCTGAGAATACTAGTGGAAAAACCAACTCATAAGCAACCTTGCCAACTCTCCTCATAATCTTAATGGGCAAAATATAATAGGGCTAAGCCTGCCCCACCTGCTGAACTTCATCACACCCTTCAAGGTTGATACTCGCAAGAATACCCGATACCTCACACCAAAGAATAGAGGGTGGTGCCTAGGATCAACATAACTCTGGTGCCTATTCTAGGCTTTCCTCAGCCTATCAGGAATAACCCAGTCCATGGAAAGATCCTTACTGAGTATATTTGTAACTGTGTAGCCTAAGCTCTTAAGTCTCAAACCGACCAACTGGAATGCGACAATGCCTACCATATAAATCCTCAAGTAGGGCCATCTAAATATTGGAGTGGTAGTTATTATTGTACACGAAGTCCACCAATGGCAAGAACTAGTCTCATTGACCTCCAAACTCCAAAACACAAGCTCAAACATATCCTGTAAAAATGGTGCGTTCTGACTGGACCACGGTTGGTGGATGGGAAACAATACAAAGATCAACTCGACTGTGCAGCTCTCACTGAAAGGCCCTCGATCTGATATAATAGATATTGGCACCCTATAAAGATGAACCACCTCCTCAGGCTAACCTCTCTACACTGATAGTAAATCGAACCGATAAAAGGTGAGTTGACTTTGTCAATTGATCAATGATAATCCAGAAGCTATCAATACCCTAGGATGTTTGTGACAGTCTTATGATGAAGTCTATAGTGACACCTTCCTATTTCCACTCAGAATGGGTAATCTCTAAAACTCTCCACCAAGCCTCTAATGCTTCGCCTTTACTTAACAATGGGAAACATAATTAGCTATGTCCCTCCTCATGCCATACCACCAGTAATGCTATCTGAAGTCTTGTACATCTTTGCAGTACTCGAATGAATATAGTTTATAAAGTCATGGTCCTCATAAAGGATCGGCTGAATGAAATCTCCCACATTGGGGACACATAAGCGACCATCAAACTGCAATACTTCATCTCAATCAATATAAGCCTAGCTACCCTCACCCTTAGTACTAACTCTCTAAGCTTTACCAATGACTAATTCTTAAGCTGTTAGTCGTAAATATGATCAATGAGAGAAGATTGAGCTCCCACAGAAGCCAAAATCTATCTGGAGTCTAAAATGTCAAATCTGACCATCTTGTTACCCAAGAACTGAACGTCTAGGGCTAGGGATCGCTCCACATTAGTTAAATTGGACAAACTATTAAATTGGACAAACTGCCCATACTTCTTGCTTTCTAGATCAAGGCATGTACTACTACATTTGCCTTACCTGAATGGTAGAAAATGGAGATGTCATAATCTTCTAAAAGCTTAATCCAATGCCACTATCAAGAACTAAGATTACTCTGACTCATGATTTACTGTAGGCTGTGAGGGTCTATGTATATCTCATGGTGGACCCTATACAAGTAGTTCCTCTAGATCTTGAGTGCAAAAACTATCGGCACCAACTCTAGATCATGAGCGGGGTAGTTGTGCTCATGTGCTCTCAACTGCCAAGAAGCATAAGCAATAACTTAGCCCTGCTGCATCAAAACAAACGAAGACCCATATCAGATGCATCACAATATACCATAAAGCCCTTGCTCTCAACTATAAAAGACATGATAAGAGCAACGGTAAGAAACTTTTTAATCCTTCAAAAGCTCGCATCGCACTCCTCAGACCACACAAATGAATATTCTAATTAGTCAAATCAGTCAATAGGACTGCAATGGTGGAAAAACACTCAATGAAACTCCTATGTAACCAGCCAAACTAATGAAACTCTGAATCTCTGTATTTGACGTGGGCGTAGCCCAACCATAAATATCTTTAATCTTCACTGATCAACTGTAAATCCATCCCTAGACACTACATGCCTTAGAAATGTCACAAACTCCAACCAAAACTCAAACTTGTAGAACTTGGCATAAAGTTGTTGATTTCCTAAAGTCTGGAGCACAATTCTCAAATGTTATGCATACGTATACAAAAATAAGTCATTGCTGAAGACTATAACAAAGGAGTCGAGATAAGGCTGGAACACATGAGTTATCAAGTCCATAAAGGCGATAGGGACATTTTTAAGCACGGATGACATAACAAGAAACTAGTAGTGTCCATAATGAGTTCGAAGCTAGTCTTAACAATGTCGGCAACCCTAATCCTCAATTAGTGATAGCCGTACCTCACATTAATCATAGAAAACATCGCAACATCATGTATCTAGTAAAAAAGTCATCAATATGGGGAAGGGAATAATGGTTTTTCACCATGACCTAATTTAGACATAAATGGAGCACCCCAAAGAGACTACTAGGTCGGATGATCCCTAATCTAGGAGTCCTTAAAGCTAAACTCTTAGCTTTTTGAGCTCTGTAAGGGACATCTGATAAGGTGGAATAAAATGGGCTTAGTACCCTACTCTAAATCAATAGCAAAATCGATATTTCTCTCTAGAGGTAGGGGCAAAAAAGTCAAGAGGAAATATATTAGGAAACTCACAAACTACCAAACCATAACCAACAAAAGGGATCTTACTAGATACATCACCAATATATGCCAAATATTCTAAGCATCCATCAAATACTAACCTTTGAGCTTGAATGTAAGACATAATACTGGCCGGTGTGCGGCTAATAGTCCCTTGCCACACCACTGGGGGTATACCTAGCCTGGCTAAAGTGATGGTTTTGACATAATTATCTAAAACCGCAAGATGTGGAGGTAGCCAATCCATGCCCAAATTAGTGTCAAAATCAAATATATAAAGCAAAATCAGATACACTCAGGTATCTTGCCCTGAAGAGTGACCACAGGCAATTTACATACCTAATCCATTACTAACGAATCTCTTTCAAGAGTCAAAACTCATAGAAGTGTTGATAAAGCTTCAAGGCTCATACCTAAATAGGAAAAAAATATATACATACATAAGAATGTGGAACCTGAATCAAATAAAGCTGAAGCAGAAAGCTAGCATAAACAAATTATACTTGTGATGACATCATCGAAAGCATCAACATCTTTCCTAGATGGGGTAACATAAAAATTTCCCGAATGGCCTCCCTCTCAAGTATCGTCTCTAACTCTTGACCTACAACCCCTAGATCCATATCTAGATCCTTTTTGGTCACACTTGCGGCTCTGCTGATCACCTTCACTATCATGACCTCAATCTTTATCTCTGCATGGAGGTGCTGGTGTCAAAGTCGATTTGGTTATTTGTGAACAAGAAGGCCTTACGTATACCTAAGGCCATCCCTAGACAAATAATCTAACCTCCCACAATCATAGAATCTTTGGAAAGACTAGCCTTTGAACTAATAAGTGTCATGATCTGGAACGCCTACATCTAATGCCTTAAAAACTCTAATCAACTAAATATGAGGGACCCACCTACCCTGAAGCAACTAATGTTGTATCTCTTACTATTTGCACAGTGAAAAAGAGATGGCTACCTTGGATGGAGGCACCCGAAGGCTATTGGTCACTCTCTGCAATCTGAAGTGAAGTCTAAACAGAATGACTCCACCAGCCCTGCTAAGCCCCGTACTGGAGCCGTCATAATGCTCCCTGGACTTATATTGGGACCGACTGTAACTTTCCTAAAATTGGGCCCTCTTGTCATTTCTCCCTTGGGCCTCATGATGGAACTGCTCAATGGAGCGGGCATGTTGTACAATATCTAGATAGAAGCAACGTATAATAATCAGGGAATCAGTCTCAATCCTTTATTGCAATCTTAACCCTCGAACAGAACATTAGATCCTCTCCTTCTCTGTAGGCAAGATCATAGTAGCATTTCTAAAGAGCTACTAAAATCTGGCCGCATACTTGGTAGCTGAGAAAGTGCTTTGCTCTAACCTTGAGAATTTGTCATAAAGTCTATCCCTGAGACTCCGAGGAAGAAACCTAGCTAAGAAGACCTTTGAGAACTCTACCTAAGTCAATGGTGGGGACTCAACTTGCTTAGCCTTTGAGAAAGTATGCCACCACTATTTAGTTGGACAATCTAGCAAGTACGCAGTGAAGTCGACAATTCTAAACTCCACCAGACCTAATGTGTGTAACCACTCCCGATAAGAAGTAAGAAACTCATAAAAATCCTTTCCCACTTCTCTAGCGAACATTAACTATGCCAACCTAAGGAAGAAGCCCAATAGCTTCTATTGCTAAAATGGTATGGCGCCTTCTGCTATGTTAGGCTAAGCGGCAGGAAGCTTTGAGGCTGGGTATACTCTTGGGGTTGGGACTAGAGGCTGTCCCTATGGTACTGGTGGGACTATGTCTGGCTGCACCTCAAGCATTAAGACTACAAGTCCTCCGTTTAGTGTTAGTGGTGTCACGATCCAAGCCTAGGGCCTAATCATAACATGACGAATATAGAACCCCAACGCACCCCGTCTAAGCCTCTTAGCATAACATAAGCATACATAAGGTAATAAAGCATTCAGCATAAGCAAATACAAGTGGAAATAAGTCTCAATAGGCAAAACTAGAAGTAAAGTCAAGAACTTTCCCAATAAAGAGATTACATCACCATGTCCAATCATGCCTCTACTTAGCTAAATCTTGGAAGGGTCAAGAACATACTACTAGCTCACCTCAACAAGGAAATAAAATACAAGAGTCTCAACCATAATGACATGGAGCAAGAAATGAAGGTTTGTTCCTAAAGCATAGAAACTCAACAAGTCTTCAAGATATAGTATCCAAGTCTAGCCACAATAGTGAGGAATAGTGTCATCGCCCGTCCCTACATGGTTAGATTATGTAAGCGAATAGTATGCATTAGTATGTTGGAATGTACTAAGTACGTAGGCATGCAATGCATCAAGAAATCACCATAATGGCAATGTGGATAATCATAATATTAAAGTAAAGGAAAAGTGATGATGATTTATTAATGCATCTTTAAAATCATGGAGGAAAGACTTTTAAAATATTTCATACCATCCAAAACATACATATGTGGGAATAGCACCATAACCGACTATAAGACCATTCAGGATATTACTTGGAATCCCAATGTTGACTCTACACCGGAGAAAAAGTAGCCTATTTGCCAAGGTAGACTATACCTCATCTTGTGGCCCTACTCCACCTTGGTGAGTATCATAAGATGATGCTATATGTGGATCCACTAGCTAGCATTATACGCACATAATCCTATGGTGGCGCATAGTTATGAGACAAGAGGACTTATAGAAGGACCCTTGGGGATAGTCCCCCTCACTCAAGACTTATTCAGTGCTAAGTCGAATCCCACAGAATACATAACATGTATTAAATATATAGTCATCAACATAATCCATAGTTTATAAAATCATACTATAATAAATTGTGATAGAGGTATAATAACCAAGTATATCATTTCATATATAAGAATAACTCGTATACTTAACTTGCATGAAGTGTGAGTATGCTCCCCCTCTTATCATCTTGCATAAACATAGTCTTAATTCACCCTTTTATGATCACGATCATAGATATACTTTCATACTTGGAATTTAATTCATAAATCATAGATTGACATATAAATTAAATGTGTTCAATGGACATGCATCTAAAATCATGAAACTGAATGAAAATCGGGTAAGATTCATGCAATTGAAATTAATTTGAAACATAATTAAGAGAACCCACATCAATTTCTTAGTCCTAATTAATATTTAATTGGAATTCCTTGAAGATCACGTGAAAATCATGCAATTCATTGAAATCATCATAATTCAAATGTAATTGAGTAAACCAATCATGTAATTATCATAATTCAAGCAATTAGAATGAAATCATAAAAATCCTTAAAAAGTCATGCTTGAAACTTGAGAAAAAATGGAGTTTGGATCGGGCTCCATGGATGAAATTTTTCCATGGATGATGACCCATATATCTAGGTTAAGAAACTCAAAAGAGATTGGAAGAATTGACCTTGATCTTCCTTCGAAAGATTGAAATCCTATGCTTCAATGGTGAATCCCTTAAGAGAAAAGACTTGGAATTTTGAAAGAGAATTTTGGAGAGAATGAGTTTGAATGAGAGTAAAAGTAGGTTTTTAAGGGTTGAGGTGGTTAGGGAAGTTGTTGAGATCAAAACCACGTAGTTTAGGGGTCAAATGAGTAAGAAATGACAAAAATGTCCTTTATTGAATTACGTGTTGTAGATTGAATTACGACTCGTGGATCCTATGTTTCGTCCTGGTTACACTTTTAGCCTTTTGAACATGTGTCTGAAACCTAACCATGAAACTACTTGTACAACCCATATTTCTATTTATGGGTCATAATCTCCCCTCTTAGATTGACCCCACACTTAGAGAAATTTTACTTCCTTAGGATCTAAACCACGAAGCCAACTACAGTCCGTAAAACAAATTACGATCCATAAGGACCTCTCGTCTAGTGATACTTTTAAAACTGTTAAATCCTCCTTGTCCAATGAGCACCCTCTTATGGTTCGTAGAACCCTTTACACTCATAAACCCTTTTTGAACCTTGACTTCCAAAATTTCTAGAATCTCACCTAGTCACAATCTAAACCACAAGGCCTATCTACGACCCATGGATCAAGCCATATGCCGTAGATGGGCTCGTAGTGTCCAGTCCAGAACCAAATTCCTGTACTTTTCAAATTTCCAACTTTTCAATGTTAGGGTGTTACAATTTCTCCTCCTTGGAAACATTCGTTCTCGAATAGGATAAAAGTAAGCTTGAGTAGAGTAGAAACACAAACAACAACCCAGCATGAATGCAAAATGCAACTTAAAACATTAACATTTTTAAGCTTATGCATTAGATATCATTCAAATTAGTCTCAAGATCATGAAATTCGTGCAATATTACAAGGAAAAACAGATACGTAAGAATTTTGAGGAATAGTTTATATTAGGTACCTTAGACTTGCTTAAGAGGAAAGACGTAAGGATATCGTTTCATCATGTCTGCTTCCGCTTTCCAAGTAGCACTTTCAACTCATTGGTTTCTCTATAATACCTTTACGGATGCAACTTCCTTATTTCTCAATCTTTTCACTTGCCGGTCTAAACTCTCAACCAGTACCTCTTCATAAGTCAAATTCTATATAGTGCTCACATCTTTCAATTGAATAATGGAGTTTGGGTCTCCCATGAATTTCCTTAACATCAACACATGAAACACTAGGTGAATCATAACTAACTCCATTGGTCAATCTAATTAATAGGCTACCTTCCCAATTAACTTTAGGATCTTGTGAGGCACCATATATCTAGGGACTAAATTTACCTTTTGCAAACACATTACACTTTTCATAAGTGAGACTTTCAAATAAACCCAATCAACTTTATCAAACTCAAAGTCCCTCCTTCTAACATCGGAATATGACTTTCGGTGACTTTGGATAGTCTTCAACATTTTCTTATAAATCTCACCTTTTTCAAAGCATCAAGTACAAAATTTGGTCCAATCAAAGAAATCTCCCCAACTTCAAATAATCCCACTAATGACATACACCATCTACCATATAAGGCTTCAAACATCTCCATCTCGTACTCGGATGAAAAAAATTATTGTAACACAATATTCACACAATTCGGTTTTCACAATATTCAAGGCATAATTTATCAACGTATATAACTATCTTCCCATAATTCATTCTTAATGATATACTAGTTCCAAAGAATTCATAACTCGCACATAACACATAAAACAATGTTAGGAAAGAATAATATAAGATGATGTGAATGCAATGAAATGTAAACAATACAATGTAACATCAAGTAAGCATGATGCATGTCAACTTTGCCACCTGCCTGTGGTCAAGGGTTGTCACAGTATCTCAATCTTGCCACCTGTCTGTTGTTAATGGATGTCACAGTATCTCAAGCTTGCCACCTACCTGTGGTCAAGGGGTGTCACAATATCTCAACCTTAACACCTGCCCATGGTGAATGGGTATCACAATATCTCAACATTGCCACTAATTCACGTGTTACCTTATTCATCTCTCGACCGTAGCTATCACAAATATCAATACACAAGTAATAATAGAAGTAATGTGCATGATCATAATTATGTCACAGTGTCAATATCATAATGATTTCAATGTTATCATCATATCAGTGTTACCAATGCCTCGATATCATCAATATATATCAATATCATCTGTGTCTCCATACCATCAATGTCACAATATTTATATAGGCACAAAAGTAGATGGAACCATTTTCCTTTTACTTTTCATCACAAATAGAACATCAAACACATAAATATCATCATATCACAAGTATCACTTCTATAATCATGAATGCATGCAAGGCATTGATATATTTCATTTATTCATAATTCATCAATCATTTTATTATCTTTCAATGTTTGAGTCCTCATTAACACATGCGGTAATAATTACAATATAACATAGCTCAACTTTTTCAATTGCCCTTAGTTATCATAGCTTGGGACAATGCATCATTTGAGTTCTTACTTCACAAAAAATAGCTTCAAAAGTTTCAACAACATCTCGATATGCGCATTTAGTTCAACATTTCACATAAGAGATTCAATATATATTTCATGCAATATAATTCAAACTTCGACAATAAGAACTTCATGAACACCTACACACCATCAACAATGACATCACAAGCTCATTTCACAATTATTATCTCACAAGTCTAAGTCAACAACAATGGACATTATCTCATAATTTTAGTCATACATGTCATTATTTTCACCTTCCCATTATTCAAATCATATCGATTAGAAAAATTCACTATCCCCCAAGTTTCACATTGAAAGAAAATAAAAAATTCATTTTCTTATACTCAAGTTCTCAAATCTCATCATCAAATAGTCAAATCAATAAAAAATCAGATAACCTACAAGTTCTCACGTACACATAATTCCACAAGTATTCACAAATCAAGGATTCACAATATTTACAATTATCTAATCCACAATCCCATGTTCGAAGCCTATAGTAGAATAATCTATCCTATTATATGCCACAATTCACCAAAATGCACATACGTTGGATAATACAAGGTTCAATCATACTTAACAAAAGGTTTGAAGTCAACTTGCCTTAATCAAAGTCCCAATCAACTGAAGTCCAAGCCTTTTCCCTTTCTACGATACTCAAAATCACTACAATCTCAAAGGTCAAAGAGCGAACTAGCAAATTGGATAAATGAATCCATAAAATCAGCTCCAAATCACCAAACCACTATCAAGATGAGATATACGCATCAAAAGGAGTCAATTTTGATACCCATATTGATAGAAATTCGATTTGGGGGTAAAATGGTAAAAAATTAGGTTATTTTTTAGAAAATCTCGAATCTATAAATTAAGCTCAAAATCAGATTCTACAAAAAAAAAATGAAGTTTGTGAGTGAAAATTTCATAAAATTGAGTAGAAATTGATGGAGAAATCACCATTTAAAGTTTAATTCGTGTTCTTGAGAACCCATAAAAATTGGAGGGTTGAAACCAAACATTTCAAGTCAAATTCATAATTTAAATACTAAAAATGAAAGAATTTGTGTTTAGGAAGCTTACCTAAATGAAAATCCACAAAAAACTTGCTCAGAATTGCACCTCTAAGCTTTTAGATCTCCAAATATAGAAGAAAATGGTGTAGTGATCAAAATGGGGAAGACAAGGTACTTTTAGCAAATACAATTAAGGAAAAAGGGGTTGTTGACAGCGTTGACCTGAGTTGACCGCGATCAACTTGCACTAATACCCTTCAAAACATGTGTTATGACCCCCAAAATGCATCCGAAACCCTATAAATATGAACCAAATATGCAAACCTACTGGAAACGACATTCTAGACGCAATGGAATCATCAAAATTTGCATTATAGCTTTTGCACTTTGAATATTGATCAAGTCAAACTTATGATCTGAATTCAACTAAAAATGCAACTTTGGGTCTAAAATCTTCATTTTAACTTTGAATTCAATTTCATATGTTCTCTTAGACTGAATTCTGCAGTTTGGAGCTAATAAGATCAATGAAATTGCATTTCGACATCAAAACCCACGATGACCTCAAAATTCAAAATTTCAAACTTTAAGCCTTTAAAAATTCTTTCTTCGGCAAACTCCAACTTTTTATAAGGTTTTCAAAATATGACTTTTTAACTCATTCAAAAATGACTCTAAGCAACTTTTGCGAAGAGCGAAATGGAAATTTCAACAAAAATGCCAAATGACCTTCAAAGTTATTACATCAAGATAAATAAGTTTATATCTGGAATATCTAACTTGGTGGTCAAAGAATGCCAAACCTCCATGCTTGTGAAAGAGATGGACATTTCTCGACTTATCACATATGCTAAACAAATTGAGTGTGATAAGCTCAAGTAAAAGATAGTGATTGAGTCCAAGAGGGCTCGATTTATAGGCGAATTCTCCAATTCCAAGTCCAATAGTGGTAATGGGAAATTCAACAAGGCTAAAGATCTAAAGGTCAAGGGTCATCGCAAGCTTCTAATAAAAGGTTTGAGAAGTATATGATGTTATACCCCAAGGCTCAAGGTTGTGGTTTAAAGAAAGTGGATCTACCTTTCTCAAATATGGTAAGTGTGGCAAGAATCATATGGGAAAGTGTTTGATAGGGATGGGTGCTTGCTATGGATGGAAAAATATGTCACAAACTCTTTGAATACTTGAGTGTTTCTTACAAGGGTAAAGAAGGTTATCCTCAAGGTCACGTTGCTCAAGGAGGAAAAGTGCAACAAGGATCTCAACAAGGTGGTACTCAATGCAATAACTGACTCTATGCCATCTATTCTAGATAAGATCTGGATAAGACTCCCAGTGTTGTCATGGGTATGTTGTAGGTTTTCAACTTTGATGTATATACATTGCTTGATCCTGGTGCTAACTTTTCATTTACTACTCCCTTTCTTGCTAATAGATTTGGTGTGTTTCCCAAAATCATGTTATCTACCTTTTTGGTGTACACTCCCATTGGTGAGTCGGCATTTGCCAAAAGCGTTTATCAAAATCGTCCCATGTCGGTCTTGCATAAAGTTATTCTTTGTTATCTTGTTGAAGTTAATATGGTTGATTTTGAAATCTTTTTTTTTGTATGGATTGGTAGTACACTTTGTATGCCTTTATTGATTATACAATCCATGTTATGTTCCAAGTCCCAAGTAGGCCGATTCTTGAATGGAAGGAAAGTGATTCCGTATATAAAGTTCGATTCGATTCTTGCCTCAAACCCTAAACGTTGATTGCTAAGGGGGTCTATCTATCATATTGTGAGGGTTAGAGATGTAAATCTAAAACTTCTACTCTTCAATCGGTCCCCATTGTAAATAAGTTTCTCAATGTCTTCACTGATGACCTATCTTGTATTTCTCCCAAAAGGAAAATAGTTTTTTGCATGAAGTTTCTGCCTAACATCAAACCTATTTCTATTTCTCATTACTATATGGCCCTAGCAAAACCAAAGGAGTTGAAGGAACAATTGAAAGACTTGTTGGAGAAGGGTTTGATTAGAGGTTCCCTTATATTATTTCCCAAAATGGTCCTCGATGTGAGGTATAAGATGAGAAACTTCATATCCAGCTTAGACAACAATCATGTGAAAAAGGAGTGCGAAGTGACATTGTTGATTCCGAACATGGACAACTCTAGGCTTATGGTCCATGCACAACAACTGGAGAGGACAAGAAGAGAGATAGAGAGGAGACTTGAGCAAAACAACTAAGTCACCAGGGCATGAGCTTAGCTAGCATAAGCAAAAAGGGGACAGGTCCTATTTTCAAAAGAGGGCTTCAAACTATGCACCATCCTTAGCAAATGCACCAGGTTCGAGTAATAGGAATCATTAGAAGTCCCATGACTATCAGAATTCAGAGCTCAATGTTCCCAATCCCAAGATAGTATGACTCAAGGTTCGAGGGGGAAACTACTATGTGGCAAGTATGGTAAACTCAATCTAGATGAGTGCCATGAAGGAAAAAATGCTTGCTATAGGTGCGGGCAGACTGGTCACTTCAAGAATGAGTGCCTAATGAGGAGGAGCGGTGATAGAGTTAATAAAGCTCAGTCCTCAGTAGTACCACAGAGAGGTTCCACAACTAATATAGGCAAGGGTATAAACTGTCTGTATGTGATGGGAAATCGACTGGATCAGGAATTTATAGCAGAAATTATCACGGGTATGCTTCAAGTCTTTTCATATGATGTGTATATCTTTCTTGACCCAGGTGCCACTTTATCATTTGTAACTCCATATGTGGCTTGTAAGTTTGAGATCTTTCTTGAATGTCTTCTTGAGCCCTTTAGTGTTTCTACTCCTATTGGTGAATCCTTTCTAGTTGAATGGATATATAGAGATCGCACAGTGTCTATCTATGATAGAGATACTTTGGCAGACTTAGTTGAGTAAGAGATGGTCGACTTTGATGTGATTCTTTGCATAGATGGCTACACGCATGTTATGCCTTTGTTGATTGGAGAACCAGAACTATCAAATTCTAGTTTCTAAATGAGCCTGTCATAGAGTAGAAGGGTGATTCTATTAGGTCTAAGGGTAAGTTTATTTCCTACCTCAAGGCCAGAAAGCTAATTTCAAGGGGATAATCTATCACCTCGTGCGAGTTAAGGCTGATGATGTAGTCTTCATTTTTGGATTCATTTCTTGTTGTCAATGAGTTTCCTGATGTCTTTCCAAATAATTTTCCTAAAGTCCCTCCTGATAGGAAGATTGACTTTGCGATTGATGTTCTCCCCGATACCCAGCCTATCTCTATTCCTTCATATAGAATGGATCCCACAAAGTTGAAAGAACTGAAAGAACAGTTGAAATATCTCTTAGATAAGGGATTTTCTAGGCTGAGTGTCTCACTATAGGGTTCGCCTGTCCTATTTATTTTAAAGAAAGATGGTTCCCTCAGGATGTGTATAGATTATTACCAATTGAATAAGGTGACCATTAAAAATAAATATCCCCTTCCGAGGATTGATGGCTTGTTTGACCAACTTTAAGGTGCCACTGTTTTCTCTAAGATAAACCTCAGATCAGGCTATCACTAGTTGAAAGTGAGAGAATGTGAAATCCTGAAAATTGCTTTTCGAACACGATATGGTCACTTTGAGTTTCTAGTAATGTCCTTCAGATTGACAAATCCTCCTTCTGCTTTCATGGACTTGATAAACAGAGTATTCAGACCGTACCTTGATATGTTTGTGATTGTGTTTATCGATGATATATTATTGTACTCCTAAGATGTGGAAGAGCATGATGATCATCTTCGAATTGTCCTTCAGACCCTCAGAGATAAAAAGTTGTATGCCAAATTTTCAAAAAGTGGTGTGATTTTTGGGCCATGTTGTCTCAGGTGAAGGTATTCGAGTGGATATGCAGAAGATTGAGCAAGTTAAGAAATGGCTTAGACCCACCTCTCCAACTAACATAAGGAGTTTTCTAGGTTCGACTTGTTAATAGCATAGATTTATTAAGGGATTCTCTTCTCTATCCTCGATATTAACTAAGATGATTCAAAAGAATGCTAAGTTTAAGTGGTCTGACGAATGTGAGAAGAGTTTTCAAGCGTTGAAAACCAGATCAACGACTGTACCAGTATTGACTCTATCTGAAGGGACGAATGATTTTGTGATCTATTTTGATGCTTCTAGAGTGGAATTGGGATATGTTCTGATGCAAAGAGGTAAGGTACTAGCCTATGCTTCTAGACAACTCAAGAACCATGAGAGGAATTATCTAACTCATGACTTAGAATTGGCTACGGTGGTATTTGCACTCAAGATCTGGCGCCACCACTTATATGGAGTGGATGTATTCACAGACCGCAAGAGCCTAAAATAGGTCTTCACCCAAAAAGAGGTTAACTTGAGGTAGTGGAGATGGCTCGAGTTGCTCAAATATGACATGAGCATCCACTACCATCCAGGTAAAGCTAATGTGGTTCTAAATGCTCTTAGCAGGTTATCCATGGAGATTTAGAAACAGGTGAGATAATCGTGATATGACATAATAAAGATGATGGGGGTGACAAAATAACTACTGATTGTAAGCAAAACTTCAAATGGGATGTGGTATATACTTGTCATTGTTGTTTTGATTATTGGAAATATTGATTGATGATAAAAACCTAAATTGACATAATTGATTGATTATGCAATCCCCATTGATGAGAATTATGAATTACTTGTCAGTGTTGAGCATTGATTAATCTTATTTGTTAAAGTGACTATTGAGACATGGTAAATGTAATATTGAAACAAATGTTAAATAATCTTGATATTATGGTGAAATAATTGAAAAATACTAGGGAAAATGTTGATCCTTGATGACTATCTTTGAATAGTGATGTTAAAGTGATTAATGAGTACTTAAGAAATGATGTTATTTCACTATTGAAGGAGTCACTTGAAAAAGATAGACTATTGAAAGAATGATGAGACTGATTGAATTTATCATTAAACATATGAATTGTGTAGACTCTTTGCATATTTTCATGCCAAATTAAAGTAATAATTGTGATGAAATAATACATTGATTGAGTAGCACCATTGATGAAAATTTGAAGGCAAAATGTCCCAGCAAGAATTTATAAAGTGCCTGAGAAAAATGATTGCTAGTTCAGATGATTGTGCCAAAGGGGAGTGGTTCTGGCAAATACTTGGTCCATGTAAGGCCCCCATGCATTTTGATCTAATTATATCTGCAGATGTGTATTGTAGGATAGACAAGCATCACGTATACCTGACATTGCATTGTATGATTGCACTTATTTTCATTTTATAACATTGCATCTCATTACATTAATGTATGCTACTTAATTGAACTTGTGAAGTTGATGATTAATTCTATACTTGTAAATTGTTAGATATAACTGGTGAATATACCATTTATTTGGATTTTGAATTTCACATATTGTGTATCCTGGCTTTCTGAGTGCAAATAGTAGTTTTGGAGGTTCGGTTGAGATAGAAGATGTAATTGTGTTCTATATTCTATACTTATGTCACACATCGTATTGGGGCAGCTTGGACAAAATGGAGGTTGGCCTCTGGAGTATTGTGTGATAAGAAGATACCATCTAAACTCAAAGGTAAGTTCTACAGAATGGTGGTTAGACCTGCTTTGTTGTATGGGGTGGAGTGTTGGCCAATAAAGAATGTACATGTTCAGAAAATGCAGGTCGCAGAAATGAGGATGTTACGATGGATGTGTGGTCACACCAGGAGCGACAAGATTAGGAACGAGGTCATTCGGGAGAAGCTAGAGGTGGCCCCTGTAGCTGACAAGATGAGGGAAGCGAGACTGCGATGGTTTGGACATGTACAGAGAAGGAGTACTGATGCCCCTGTTAGAAGGTGTGAGAGATTAGATTTGGGAGCTATACGTAGGGGTAGAGGTAGACCAAAAAAGTATTGGGGGGAGGTGATTAGAAACGATATGGTGAAACTTGATCTCACCAAGGACATGACCTTAGATAGGAAGGAGTGGAGGTCGAGAATTAGAGTAGCAGGCTAATAGGGAGGATAGGAAGGAGTGGTAATTGTCTGTCTTTTATATGTTATTTATCTGCCTTTATATGTTTACTATCTTGTATCTAGGTATTATTATGTGCTCTTCTCTTTTTGCCTGTGTATCGTATCTAGCGTGTTCTGCTGATGGGTTTTTGTGACGAGGGTTTCCAGGAAACAGCCTCTCTACCTATGTGGTAGTGGTAAGGTCTGCGTACATCTTACCCTCCCCAGACCCCACTTGTGGGATTTCACTGGGTATGTTGTTGTTGTGTTGTTGTTGTATGTGTGTAGGTCCTAAGCCTTGACCTACTTGATGTTTCGCTCTTATTTTAGATCGAGCATTGGATAGTCTAAGTGGTAGCAACTTATCTATTCCAATCGACTTTCAAGACTTCTAGACTATTGAGTTGTTTTTATTCTTATTGAGAAATGGAGACAGTTCAGACTTGTATGTCCTTACCTGAACCTGCATGCACGAAATAAAATGCTGCGTCCCCAGGCAAAGGGACGTCAGTACGAATAAACATGTACTGGTATGTAAGGCAGGAAGTAAAATCATGGATAACCATAGTAAAAAGGTTAATAGAAATACCACCTGTAACTAAAACTCAAGTAGCCTTGATGTCCAATAAGCCACCTCCTAATGATAAAAAAATAATGCATGGTATGCTCGAGTATCGTATGTCGTGAATACATATATATAGATGCAAATGCATGACATACCCAATAAAATGCTAGCACTGGTGGTCTTTTCCGGTAGCTAACCGGCATCATATCTGCCAACCTGTGGCCATCTGTACCATATACATATATAGTTGGGCAAATAGGCCCCATACCTTCGATTATAGCTCGAAGTCCATGCATAACGTGCAATGTATGATATGAATGTTGAATGCACATAGTAAGCCATAGCAAGAACTTAGAAAATCTTGGCTCTTTGGTACATTTATTCTCATAACATCATAATCGTTGTCACAACATATACATATGGCTCGTGGAATCATACATGTCCTTTTTAACAAGTTTGGGAACTTAACCCAACATTTAGAGTGAAGCCTTAACTTTGAAAATGTTCATAAAGGTGATTTACATGATGATTATATTTGGTCCCATGTCAATTAGTTAAAAAAAATTATTTAAACAGGATCAAGTTCTTTAGTAGTTTAAATAGGAACATTTCACGGGAGAATATTGGAAACCAATGCGTTAATTGTTAAATTCTTCAATTATATTTTTGTATGGAAGAAGAACTGATTTTGAATACTACATTCCCTTGCATTCTACATTTATTTTAGTAGCACTACACCAAGAAGAGAAACGCCTCAAACCTATGAATAGGTAGCAGGAAGACCGACAAAATGATATATAGAAATTGAATGTTCGGTTTAAATGAACGAATGGAATTTCAACCTAATACCACCGTGAAAATAACTCAGCTGTAATCCCAGTTCCTTTCACAGAAGGTATTTCTAGCAACAGAATAGTAAGATATCGCATTTGACGTTTTGGGAAACTTCCCAGATTTCGTGCTAAAAGGAGGGACGAAGCTTAGCCTTAACATACCTCTCCAACGAACGTTCGATTGCCAAAAGTTCCTTCAGCAAACTTGTTCCTTACGTCCTAAGCTTCACAACGACTATATATACGCAGCTTAAAGACACCTATAAACAGTAAAAAATTCAGCATTGATGACCAGATTTGGCAAGGAGCATTTATGCGAGGAAATGTCCGTAAAACTTCGTAAAATTAACGGAAAAGAGCTCTACAATTATAACCTTAACACACCAGCTGCAAACCAACAATACCAGAAAGAACACCACTTTTTTTACAGCCCAAGAACAGCTCCAAACACAGCTAATATGAGGGAAAAACAATTCCAAAGCGTAAGGCACGCATTTCTAGGCACAGAGACGAATTTTAACGGTAAAAATGCGAAAAACTTACCTAAATCGCCTAGAGAACCCTTGGGAGCTTTCTCTTCAGTTGTAAACTTGTTTGGGACGAAAATGGCTCAATTTTGAGCCTTAAAGTGTCAAAATAGCCGACATTTAAGTCGGGTCAACCCGACCCGACACATGACCCGGTTTCCAGCTCGGGCAGTCTCGGTAAAACGGTCATAACTCTTTATTCTGAGGTCGGTTTGATGCGCGGTTTTGTGAGTTGCAAACTAGACTCATAGATCTTCAATTTGATAGGTCATGGACCATCTAATTCTTTATAGTTTGGGAGATATGACCCAATACATTTGACCCAAATTTAAGAAGGATTTCTTAAAGAAAGTTACGGTAACTTTGGCCAACCTTTATCTTGTAACTTTCTTGATTCCAAAACTTAATATATGACCTTTGTGCTCTTAAAATAACTTAAAGAAATCCATTATTAGCTAATTATAAACTCTTAATTTCATCTGAAAAGTGAAACCTAATTTAGACCTTCCGAAAAGGGCGAGGTGCCACTTGGGTTATTTCTTTAATCCCGAATATGCATTTAGGGTATTCCTTTGGCTTAAAACTTTAGGTCCTTGAAATTACCACTTATTGACAACCTTATTATCCTTAGGTTCTATACAAATTCATGTATGTCTTATATGACACACCACCCTATGTATATATAGAAGACGAGGAACACGGGGTTTCACACAATGTTTGAAAAAAATATAAATATTATAAATATAATGTTATAGAAAAATTATTAAAACATTTGACAAAAAAGATAATCTATCAAATCTAACTAAAAAGTAAATGACTTGTAATGTAAAATATAAGGTCATATACTACTACACAAATGAAATTAAAATATAACATAAGTTCTAAATTAAAAAAATAAAAATAAAAAATTAACATAATACTCTTATGTCAAATTTCAACATAACGTGCATAAATATGATTTAAAGAAACGCGTAAGTTTACAATTTTGTTCAACAATGAATTCAACGTTAATTTAAAAATTAAAATACTAATAAAATACGACTAATAAAAAAATTAAACGTAGAATAGAACAATAAAAAATAAAATGTGGAAATTACGTAGAATCACATGAACTAAAGGTTGAGAATGAAAATGAAATAAAATGAAAAATAAATATTATAAAATAAAATATATTTTTAAAATAGTAAAATAATTAAAAATAAAAGAATTTTAAATAATAAAAAGATGAAAATAAATTAAAAGCAAAAATAAAGATAGAAATAACAGAAAGAAATCAAAAAATAAATAGCCTATAATTACACCATGTACTTACCAGCAATTCACAACCCCCCCAGTGAATTAGAAAGTGTAATTACATCCTTCCAATTACACCAATTACCTACTGACCATGTAATTACCTGCCTAACCAAACAAGATAGACAATGTAATTACTCTCAATTACACCATATCCAATTACCAAGGTGACTTTCGAAACAGGCCCAAAATGAATTGAAATGTCTCCCTCTTTCCTTAGAGCAAATATTTTTTAGTTTTCGAATCCTAATTAAAAATGGAATTAACATCTAATATTTTAAAACACCTCAAAAAACTTTAAGCTGAAATCCGACCCATCCTTCATATGTGTATAAGATTGTGCTGGGTCGTTCTTAATTATGCATAGGTGTTAAATTTCAATTCTTTAGTGTGAGAATCGATTTGGAGATGAATTAAGATCCTAAGAATCCACTGGCACAAAGTTGAGTTGAAAGCTTCATCACCAATTAGGTTTTGATATAAGATTTTACTTTTGGTCAACTTAATATGACCATATATCTTAGAATATGAAGAGTTAGATCTTTCAAATTAAAAGTCTATGAGGTTTTTCCAACACCACCAAGTTTACATCAATCAGGATTTGAAGTAAAATGTTATAATTATTTTACTTGAACATGTTTCAACTTGAAAATTTGGTGAAGACACCTATCCATTCAGTGAATTGCTAAATAGGTTGACGTATCGCTGAAAGGCATAGCTGAATTGGCCCAAAAACCTTCAAAAATTAATAATTTTGACGATCTAAAGCCCCAACTTGGCGATCCATCAAATATTTCAGTGATGGGACCTTGAGATAGTCTGTTTGGCCAATGGGATTCATTTCAAGGCCATTTTCTTTGATTTTTATGATCTTCTTACATTTTAGAAGGGTATTCTTGGCTTTTTATCATCAATTAACCTTCCTAAATCTATATTATAGTCTAATAATCTGCCCCTCCCATTCATGCCTAACCTCGAAATAATCAAATTCGCACGTTTTATGTTCTATCAAGGAAGAAGCTAAAGTTCTTCACCGTCAAGCCTCAATCTAAGATTTCAAGTCAGTGTTATCCTTTCAAGTATGTAAGGCTATTCATAGTGATGGACTAAGTTTGTCCTCACGCCCTACATGTGAATTAAGACAGTAATAGTTAAAGCTATGATTTCTACCACAACTTTCCATGAATTTTGAATTGACTTTATTCTTTATCATTGAATTTTGATCATATAATGGAAATTAAGTGTATTTTTGATTCATTAATTATTGTTCATGCTTATTTTGTTGCATGAACCCTATGTAATACCTCATAAATTGAAAAGTCAAAATAAGAAATAACATATAGAAAGTGCTTAGGTGCAGGATCTACGAGCATCATCTACGACTTATATATCACTTTACATATTGTGGGTGGGGTCTCATGAATGGCACTAGGAATTTAAAATTTTTCTGAAAAATTAGTCAGTTTACGAGAGAGGACCACAAGTTGTAAATAGAACCACGATTCATAGATAGAAGTGGTAGATGAGGTCCAAAATCTTTGAAATTTGACAAGTTGTAGTCTTTTTCCACGAACCAATAGGACGGTTCTTAAATAGGTTCATGAGTTATAATTGGATTGCATGGATTGGGTCTTGTAAGGGTGAACTTTGGCTAAGCATGGAGGGACCCTACAAGAGGGTTCTACGGGCCATAAAGGACAGGATGAGCCAACAGAACAAGGTCGTGGTTGAGATTCTGCAAGTATGATTTAGGACCAGGTATACAGGTCGTGGTCATAGTCCCTGCTAGGTAAAAATTTAATGAAGGTATCTTATTCATTTTCTAGCCTCCTAACCCATATACTATGTTTTTGGTCCTATAACTACCCCACTAACTGCCTATACCCTAATACTTCACCTCATTCTTATCCAGTCACTCAAAAATTGAAGGTTCTCTCAAGTTCTTCTCTCCCAAGTTTCTATAGAAGATCAAGATAGGATTTCAAGGATTAAAGCCTTCAAATTCTAGATTTCACTAAGGATTTTACTTAAGGTGTTTGGGTATTCATTCACGGATCCCTTTAATCCATGTATCCCAAAGAAATCTCAACTTTTCAATTAATTTCAATTGTGAAATTTTATGGGTCTTTGATGAATCCTCTTTCAATTGCATGAATTAGATTTTACATTATTATTTTGAATCTAATTATGTAAGAATTGATATTATATGATTTCAAGGTTTTCAATGCAAGTTCTCTTACATGCTATCTAGGGTTCATGAAATTATATATGGGTTCTTTCAATCATGATTCAATAGATGTTATTCTACTTGATTCTGCGTGATTTCCTTCCAATTACACGATTTTAAGTTTATTATATGTGAACACCATACTTTTACCTACTTGTCATTACAAGTCATGATGAATTTTACAAGTCTTTCAAGAAAGTTTATGAAAAAGATGACCTAAAACCCTAATGACACTTCGCATGGAGGTAGGATTCGTAATAATAGAAGGCCCACACCTACATTACATGAATCATATGAAATGAGTTATTCTATGGACAAGTTTTATGAATTAGATTGATAGAATGATTGTCTTTCCACATGTATGTTAAGCTTTATGATCCATGACAAGTATGAATTATGATAAGTTTTATGACCTATGATATGTGTGACACCCCACGTCTTACATGTTACTAGTCCAACACATGTGAAACATGATATGGCGGGTCAAAGCAGCGCACATTTTTAAAAGTGCTTGAATTTCAGATTAGAGGACAATATATACGTCTAACGCTCAAGATGACCAAGTGTATATAAGTTTTAAGTCAAGATAAGGAGATCATAACCTTAAATGAAGTAAAAAAAGTGAGGTGCTTGTGAGACTTAGGAAGCTAACAAGTGAGTCACCTACGTTCTTAGCTTAAATAGGCTAGGTAGACGGAGACGAAGCCAACATCGAATTTGTTCAAGTCCGATAAAGAATAAACCCCGAGGTAAGGATGCCATTTGGGCCCATGATTTAGCATCATAAAAGGACAACATTTTCAGCCCAAAATGAATAGAAAAAAGGGCCAAATTACATTCACATCCCAATTCACAAATAGGGCCCAAACTAAGTGCGTTTAATGGAGAAATATTTGCAACAAAGCCCATCCAATTGAAGCCCAATAAGGCCCAAGTGAAAAGGCCAAGTTGCTGCATCACAACCTTAATAAAATAAGGCTTGAAATACAAAAGAAAGTCGGCCAAAAATGTCCCTATAAAAGGGACTAACAGCCAGCAATTTTAGTCATTTTCTCAAAGCCAAAAATCATATTTCTTTCCAAGTTTCTCCTTGTTCTCTCTTCACTTTGTAAAGTTGCCAAGGTTCACCTCTAGGGTTCTTGAAGAGCACCTAATCCTTGAGGGCTAAGGTAAGTAAAAATACCTATGGTGTGGTGTAATTTTTTCATGAAAAACATGAAGAGTATGCTGGTTGTACTTGTGCAGGAATTTGGGACACCATGTGTTCCAAAGAATATTGTCCATTTTCCTTGTTTATTAAGAGGATTTCTCTTGTTGGTTGGCTGGATTATGAAGTAATATGTATGTTTTTAACAAGGTTTGGTCCTGTAGTGATGTAAGAAGGCTGCTGCACCATTTTTATCTTCCGCGAAAATGAGTTCTTATATGGTATCTAAATTCCGCTCTTAGTAAGAATTCGTGGACTGAATATTGGGAATGGTTGTCTCATGTTTTCCATAAACTTGGTGACTGTTTTAGGACTATTTTAGGACTGTTTTTGTGTGTAAATATGTTGAGAACAGTTTGGTTGAGGGTGAAACGGATTTGGAATGGTTGACGTCGGAATGTAGCGAAAGGACGCAGTGTTGCGTTACCTACTTGCGTGTTGTGTAGATTTGTTGAATGTTGTACTTTATGAGATGTTGTAACGCTGTTATGGGACTAAAAATAGCTGGATATGACATGTATATGGGAATGTGTATTAAAAAAAATATGATTAGGAGTGGAAATGTTGAAAGAATACTCCTTGGTTGCTAATTCCGAGCTTGCTGCCCGAATATTGTTTTTTGGGTGAAATTGGACTACCAAGATGTGTCTATTAGCTGCTAACACTAGTTTTATCACCCACTATATTGTAGATAAGTATTTGGAGGAAGAGGATACTACTCTGAGGTAGTAACGACGTAGTACAACAAGGTATGTAAGGCTACTCCTTTTTGTATTATTTGGCATGAATCTAGGTTCTTCCTTGGCACATAAAGGCACGTACAAACTCCGACATGGCTGCTAACCGTGTCTCCACTCTTTACCATGTTCATATGTTCCCATACATAGCCATTGTCAAATCTGCATACGTACTTGGATACCAAAGATACATGCGTTCCTTTTTACCAAATAAAGTCCATGTGTTGTTTAATCTCCTACACGTTTCAGTAGTTGTGTAACTCTCTTTTCATTGTGGTATTATCTTATATGGTTGTTTACATGTCATGTCAATATTCCTACAGCTCTAAATGTTATGACCACCAAAAGAATCATCTGAAAGTAAATAAAAGATAACTCAAAGTTGCTTATTAATGGGTGGTATCCCAGGGGTGGAAGAATCACCTAGCATGGGTCGCTCCCATATTTCGGGGGGTATCCCAGGGGTGAAAGGAAAGCCTAGCATGGGTCGATCCCAATATTGATTTACCACTGATCAGCTGGTCATTTACATGATATATTGTGCACAGATTATACAATAAAAAAAGGTAAAGTAATAAAAAGACATAAAGTACATGATTCCATAGTATGCCTAAAGGTGGTCTTTTATCCTTACACACCAGTGTGTTATTTCATTTGAGTTCTTATTTCATATACAGTATTTTCTGCCTGACATATTCAGTATATTATCTCGTACGGACGTCCCTTATGGGGGACCTGCATCTCATGCTGCAGGTACAGGAGCCACTAGATCTCCCCAGTAAGAGTACAGGATTTCCAGCTGCTATTACTAAGCTCCAGGTTGCTTCGGGGCTTATGTGTCTAGAGTTTGTATTTTGTATTGTACAGTTGGTCATGAGGTGGGGACTATCCCAACCCATATGGATATTGTTCCTTACCTAGAGGCTTTGTAGACTATGTAAATTAAAGTGTGGTCAAGTAGCATACTGTAGACATCATGGCTCCAACGGTCTAGCCTTATGCATTTACTTTTGGCTTGTTAATACAGTTTACTTTCTTTTAACAACATGTTGAATATGGAAACCTCTTAAATGCTCATAGCAGGTGCATAGTTATATGTTGGTTCTCCCGAGCCTTGTCGGAAATGGGTATCAGTCTGCCTTAATGAGACTTAGGGCGTGACAAAAGTGGTATCAGAGGGGGTCGTCCTAGGGAGTCTACAAAGCCGTGTCTATGTAGAGTCTTGTTTATGAATGTGTGGTGCACCAAATTTATAAGCAGGAAGCTACATGGCATTTAGGAGTTGTCACTTTCTTTTCATTCTTTAGATCGTGCCATAGAACCAAGTTTTGTAGGTTGACCGTTTCTAACCTCTAAATTGTTTTGTACAACAAGTATGCCTGAAATAAGGAAAAGTAAAGGCAAAGGGAAGGAAGTGGAAGTGGTAGTTGGTGCACCCAGTCGGGTGAGACGACGAAATGAGGACCAAGATGAGTCTCTATCACAAACATCTCCAACTCCTCCAGCTCCTGATGAACCAAGAAGTAGTGAAACTTCCCCAGAACCATCTACCGATATGTTCTCCAATTATTGACTCGGATAGTTGCTGGCCAGAGCCAAAGACAAGAAGGTCCAGCTATAGGTGCAGGTGGTGCAGATAGGGCATCTAGCACGAGGATACATGACTTCCTTAATTTGGACCCTCCATCTTTTACTGGGTCAGATCCTAATAAAGATCCACAAGAATTCATCGATCAGATCCAAGGCACTTTAGATGTTATGCACATAAGCGGCACAGAAGCTGTGGAACTGGCAGCATATAGATTGAAGGGTGTGGCTATATTGTGGTATGAAGCTTGGAAGCAATCTAAGGGTATAGATGCACCTCCAACTACCTGGAAGGAGTTCAAAGAGGCATTTCTTGACCATTACTTGCCATACGAGATCCGAGAGGCCCGGGCAGATCCGATTCTGAATCTCCACCAAGGGAATATGAGCGTGTAGGAGTATAGCCTTCAATTTAATTCCCTGGCCAGGTATGCTCCTAATGTAGTTGCTACTATGGTAGATAGAGTTCATCGATACGTGGATAGGTTGGATTCGTATCTGGTAAGAGATTGCACCATTGCTTCTTCGAATAAAGACATGGATATAGCGAGGATGCAAGCATTTGAACAAGAACTGGAGGATCAGAGGCAAAGAAGAAGGACACAAGAGTTAGAAAGGGGGCAGTCCAAGAGGGCAGTTTGTACCGTCCCAAGGTGAGTTTAGGCCCCGATTTCCTAATAAACCACCTAGACCATCATCCTCCTACTCTGTAGTCTGTGCTCCACCACAACTTCAAGGTAGGTAATAAGTTTAGTCATTTAGTCAAAGAAGTGAGGGCCAAGGTGCACGAACTACAAGATATTCGGCCAGCCAACAAATTCCTCCTAGGCAGCCTTGCAAACAATGTGGGAGGAGTCATTTAGGTACATGCCATGTTGGGACAGACGCTTGTTATTGGTGTGGTGTACCAGGGCATATGATGAGAGATTGCCCAAGAAGACGTATGGGTGATATAGCACAACCTACTGGATCAGTTATTGCATCATCATCATCATCACTTCCCCCATTAGGTAGGGGTCAGCAAACACCTACAGGTCGTGGTAGAGGTGGTAGAGGGGCAAGTAGCTCCAGCGGAGCCCAAAATCGCACTTATGCTATGTGGAGTCGGTAAAATTTAGAAGCTTCACCCGATGTGGTCACAGGTACATTGTCCATCTTTTCACATAATGTGTATGCATTAATTGACCCTGGTTCTACATTATCATATATCACTCCACTAGTGGCTGGGAAGCTTAAAAGAACACCTAAATTATTGAACGAGCCATTTGAAGTGTCTACACTCACCAGTGAATCTATTATACTAGAAGGGTCTATTATGACTATGTAGTAACTGTTTGTGACCGTGACACATTAGTGGACCTTGTTGAGTTAGATATGGTGGAATTTGATGTTATAATGGGTATGGATTGGTTAGCTTCTTGCTATGTTACTATGGATTGCCAAACTAAGAGAGTGTATTTCCACTTTCCAAATGAGGCGGTCCTTGAATGGAAAGGCAATGTTGGGGCACCAAAGGGTAAGTTTGTTTCCTATTTTAAGGCGAGGAAGATGATGTCAAAGGAATATATATGTCATCTAGTTAGAGTAAGGGATATAGAAGCAGAATCACCAACTCTTCAATCTGTTCCCGTAGTGAATGAATTTGTTGATGTGTTTCCCGAAGAGCTTCCAGGTTTACCTCCAGAAAGAGAAATAGATTTTGGCATTGACTTACTTCCAGGTACTCAACCTATTTCTATCCCTACATATAGAATGGCCCCGACAGAATTACGTGAATTAAAGGAGCAATTAAAAGATTTGCTAGAGAAGGGTTTTATAAGACCTAGTGTGTCCCCTTGGGGTGCACCAGTGTTATTTGTACGTAAAAAAAATGGCACCTTGAGAATGTGAATTGACTGTCGGCAATTGAATAGGGTGACAATTAAAAACAAATGCCCCCTCCCCAGGATTGATGATTTATTTGATCAGTTACAGGGTGCCAAATGCTTTTCAAAAATTGATTTGAGGTCAGGTTACCGCCAAGTGAGGGTGAAGGAGAAAGATATACCCAAGATAGGCTTTCGGACACGCTATGGTCACTTTGAATTTCTTGTTATGTCATTTGGGCTGACCAATGCACCAACAATTTTTATGGACTTAATGAACAGGGTATTCAAGCCATTCTTGGATGTCTTTGTGATAGTATTTATAGATGACATTTTGGTGTATTCAAGATCAGAAGAGGACCATGCAAATCACCTATGGCGGGTATTACAGGTTCTTCGTGATCGGCAATTGTATGCCAAGTTTTCCAAATGTGAATTTTGGTTAAAATCAGTGGCATTCTTGGGTCATATTGTATACGATGAAGGAAAAAGGGTTAATTCACCAAAGATAGAGGCGGTGAAAGATTGGCCAAGGCCAACAACACCCACAGAAGTGTGAAGCTTCTTAGGGTTGGCAGGTTATTACAGAAGATTTGTTGAAGGTTTTTCTTCTATTTCTGCACCTTTAACAAAGTTGACACATAGGGCGACCAAATTTCAATGGAATGATGCATGTGAAAGGAGCTTTCAAGAGTTGAAAAGAAGGCTAACTTTTGCACCTGTATTAGTGCTTCCAGAAGGCACAGAGGGGTATGCGGTGTATTGCGATGCTTCGGGGGTTTGCTTAGGGTGTGTACTGACACAACATGGTAGGGTAATTGTTTATGCTACGAGACAACTGCGGCCACATAAGAAAAACTACCCAACACATGACCTTGAGCTAGAAGCTGTTGTGTTTGCCTTGAAAATATGGCGCCATTATTTGTATGGAGTTCATGTTGACATATATACTGATCATAAGAGCCTACAGTACATCTTCAAACTGAAAGACCTAAATTTAAGGCAGCGGAGGTGGCTGGAGCTAATAAAGGATTACGATGTTGATATACTATACCATCCACGGAAAGCAAATGTGGTAGTTGATGCTCTGAGTCATAAGGCAATTATGAATATTGGTGAGAAGTCCGTGGTACGTCAAGGTGTGGCTAAGGATCTACGTCAACTAGCCAATTTGGGAGTTTTCCTCATTTGAAACTCCAAAAGAAGGGGTTGTTGTGCATAATGCTATAGAGTCTTCATTGGTAACAGAGGTAAGGGAAAAACAGTTCAAAGATCCTATTCTACGATGACTTAAGGAGAAGGTGAGTCAAGGCACAATGAAGGGCTTTGAAGTTACCCAAAATGGAGTACTTTATTGCCAAAATAGATTGTGCATTCCTAGCATAAATGGATTAAGAAGGAGGATAATGGAAGAAGCCCATCATTCAAGATATTCTATCCATCCAGGATCATCTAAGATGTACCATGACCTGAAGGGAATGTTTTGGTGGGAAGGCATGAAAAAGGACCTTGCAGAATTTGTGGCTCAATGTCCGAATTGCCAACAAGTTAAGGTAGAGCACCAAAAGCCAGGAGGTTATATGCAATGTATAGAGCTTCTAACATGGAAGTGGGATATGATTAATATGGATTTTGCAACTGGGTTGCCTCGCTCACTTCAGAAGTTTGACTCCATATGGGTAATCGTTGATAGACTTACAAAGTCAGCACACTTCTTGCTAGTTAAGAGTGACTATAAGGCTGAAGAGTATGCAAAGCTATACCTCAAGGAGATAGTTAGGCTACATGGGGTCCCAATCTCCATTATATCTGATCGGGGGGCTCAATTCACCGCAAAGTTTTGGAAATCCTTCCAGAGGAGCTTAGGGACACAAGTGAATTTAAGTATAGCTTTCCACCCGCAGACAGATGGGCAAGCAGGACGCACCATTCAAACACTTACAAGATGTGTTACGGGCTTGTGCGTTGGACTTCAAAGGTAGTTGGGTGGACCATTTGCCACTTATTGAATTTGCCTATAATAATAGCTACCATTCAAGCATCAAGATGGCACCGTATGAAGCTTTGTATGGAAGGAAATGTAGATCACCAATAGGATGGTTTGAAGTGGGTGAAACCACCTTGCTTGGTCCGGATCTAGTCGAACAAGCCATGGAAAAAGTCAAGGTAATACGACAACGGCTAGAAAAAGCCCAAAGTCGTCACAAATCATATGCGAATGCTAGAAGAAGAGGACTGGAATTCTTAGTAGGAGATTGGGTGTTCTTAAAGGTGTCCCCAATGAAAGGTGTTATGAGATTTGGTAAGAAAGGGAAACTAAGCCCACGTTACATAGGGCCATATAGGATTATTAAAAGGTTTGGACAGGTTGCATATGAATTGGAACTACCCCAGGAGCTTTCAATGGTTCATCCAGTTTTTCATGCCTCAATGCTTCGATAATGCATAGGTGACCCATATCGTATTACTTCTATTGAAGATATGCAGGTTATGGAAGATCTCACCTATGAAGAGGTACCTATTTCTATCCTAGATCACCAAGTTAGAAAGCTAAGGAATAAAGAAATACCTTCAGTAAAAGTGCTTTGGAGGAACCAGCAGGTAGAAGAGATAATGTGGGAGGCGGAGGAAGCAATGAGTTCTAAATACCCTTATTTATTTGAAGCTAAAGAGGGAGTCCAAGATACAGAGTTGAGGGAGTAGTAGGTACGTGAATATGAATTCTTATTATGTTTTCAAAAGTCTGTTTACACGAAAGTTCGAACTTGTTTAACATATTCAATTTGTCTTACATTTGGGGACGAATGTTCCTAAGGGAGGGAGGATGTAACACCCCACATCTTACATGTACTAGTCCAACACAGATGAAACATGATATGGCGGGGTCAAATCCGCACACATTTTAAAAGTGCGTAAATTTCAGATTAAAGGGATATATGTACGTCTAATGCTTAAGATGACCAAGCGTATATAATTTTTAAGTCAAGTTAAGGAGAGTGTGACCTTAAATGAAGTGAAATAATTGAGGTGCTTGTGGGACTTAGGAAGCTAGCAGGTGAGTCACCTACGTGCTTAGCTTAAATAGGCTCGGTAAACGGAGACAAGGCCAACACCGAATTTGTTCAAGTCCGATAAAGAATAAACCCCAAGTTAAGGATGTCATTTGGGCCCATGGGTTAGCATCATAAAAGGACAACATTTTCAGCCCAAGATGGATAGGAAAAGGGCCAAATTACAATCACAACCCAATTCATAACTAGGGCCAAAACTAAGTGGGCTTGAGGGAGAAATGTTTGCAACAAAGCCCATCCCATTTGAAGCCCAATAAGGCCCAAGTGAAAAGGCCAAGTTGCTGCCCCATAACCTTAATAAAATAAGGCTGAAAACCCAAGAGAAAGTCGGCCAAAAGTGGCCTATAAAAGGGAGCAACAACCAGCAACTTTTAGTCATTTTCTCAACCCAAATATTCAGATTTCTCCCTAAGTTTCTTCTTGCTCTCTCTTCATTTTCTAAAGCAGCCAAGGCACATCTCTAGGATTCTTGAAGAGAACCTAATCCTTCAGGGCTAAGGTAAGTAAAAATACCTATGGTTTGGTGTAATGTTTCCATGAAAAACATGAAGAGTATGTTGGTTGTATTGTGCAGGAATTTTGGGACAGCATGTGTTCCAAAGATTGTGGTTCACTTTTCTTGTTAATTAAGAGACTTTTATCTTATTGGTTGGCTGAATTATGAAGAAATATGTATGTTTTTAACAAGTCTCAGGTCTGTAATGATGTAAGAAGGCTGCTGGACCACTTTTATCTTCCGCAAAAAACAATAAGTTCTTGAATGATATCTTAATTCCGCTTTTAGTAAGAATTCGTGGACTGAATATTGGGAATTGTTGTCTCATATTTTCCATCTACTTAGGGACTGTTTTTGGACTGTTTTAAGACTGTTATTGTGTGTAAATATGCTGAGGACAGTTTGGTTGAGGTTGAAACGGATTTGGAATGGTTGACGTCGAAGTGTAGCGGAAGGATGCAATGTTGCGTTGTCTACTTGCGTATTATGTAGAGTTGCTGTATGTTGTACTGTATGAGTTGTTGTAATGCTGTTATGGGACTATAAATAGCTGGATATGACATGTATATGGGAATGTGTATTAGAAAATACGATTAGGAGCGGAAATGTTGAAAGAATGCTCTTTGGTTGCTAATTCCGAGCATGCTGCCCGGATATTATTTTTGGGTGCAATTGGATTACCAAGATGTGTTTATTAGCTGCTAACACTAGTTTTATCACCTAATATATTGTAGATAAGTGTTTGAAGGAAAAGGATACTACTCCGAGGTAATAACGACATAATACAACGAGGTATGTAAGGCTACTTGATTTCCTATTACTTGGCATGAAATCTACATCCATCCTTGGTACATAGAGGGCCCTTACCAACTATGACATCACTAATAATTGTGTCTCCACTCTTTACCATGTTCATATGTACCCATACATAGCCATTGTCAAACCTGCATACGTACTTGGATACCAAATATACATGAGCTACTTGTTACCAAACAAAGTCCATGCATGTGTTGTTTAATCTCCGATACGGTTCATTAGTTGTGTATCTCTCTTTTCATTGTGGTATTATCTGGTATGGTTGTTCATATGTCACATGTCTATATTCCTACAGTTCTAAAGTCTATGACCACCAAAAGAACCATCTCAAAGTAAATAAAAGATAACTTACAGTTGCTTATGAATGGGTGGTAACCCAAGGGGTGGAAGAATCACCTAGCAAGGGTCGATCCCATTTACGGGGGGTATCCCAGGGGTGAAAGGAAAGCCTAGCATGGGTTAAACCCATCATTGATTTACCACTGATCAGCTGGTCATTTACATGATATATTTTGCACAGTAAAGAAAGATACAATAACAAAAAAGACATAAAGTACATGATTCCACAGTATGACTAAAGGTGGTCTTTTCATCCTTACACACCAGTGGGTGATTTCGTCTGAGTTCTTATTTTATATACAATATTTCCTGCCTTATATATTCAGTACATTATCTTGTACTAACGTCCCTTACGGGGGACCTGCATTTCATGCTGCAGGTACATGATCTACTAGATTCCCAAGTAAGAGTACAGGAATTTCAGCTGTTGTTACTGAGCTCCAGGTTGCTTTGGAGCTTGTGTGTTTAGAACTTGTATTTTGTATTGTTTAGTTGGTCAGGAGGCGGGGCCTGTCCCGACTCATATGGATATTGTTCCTTACCTAGAGGCTTTGTAAAAGTGTGGTCAAATAGTGTATTATAGACATCGTGGCTCCAACAACCTAGCCTTATGCATTTACTTTTTGTTCGTTAATACAGTTTACTTCCTTTTAATAGCATGTTGAATATGGAAACCTCTTAAATGTCCATAGCAGGTGCATAGTTATATGTTGGTTCTCCCGAGCCTTGTCGGCAACGGGTGCCAGTCCGCCTTAATGAGGCATAGGGCATGACATTTTCAGACTATCCCGGTCAACATATAAATCAAGGGATCAAAATTATTTAACCCTACTTTTGACCTAAAACTCCTAATCAACCCAAGCCACCCCACCCCCTTATTTTTTCGATTACTTCTGACCATATACAACCCTTTTTGGGCAAGAATTTCGGCGGCCCTAGGGTTTTGCTTCTAGTCACCTCCGTTAATCTTCTTTGATTTAATCTCAAGCTTTGGTATGTTCTCGGTTTAATTATGACCTATAATTTTCCTTGTTTGAAAGATTGAGTTGAAAGTCTTGTGGGGCATGATGTTTAGACACAAAATCCTTGTTTTGAATTTGAATTATGCTAGTTGTAATTAGGTTGCACATGTATGATTATTGTCTAAGTCTAGAATTTGGCATTTTGGTCTTGTATGAAATGTTTTGGGCTTCTTATTTGTGTCTATTGAGCCACCCACCATAGGATATTGAATAAGTTGTGCTTATGGACTTGGGGGGTGATGACATAGGTACATGATCTTGTTGAAATCAATTAAGAATGGTCGGAACCATAGGATATTTCATGCTAAATCACTGTCGATGGGGTGTGTATATATTGAAGAACTTGTTGGGGGTAGGGTTGTAGCATTGGGATCATATATGTGTGTGTCCTTACTTCGATGCTAATGATCTATGTGTTGAAAAAGTCTTTTGGGGTCCGTGTGATGGACTTAGAAACTCAGGTGACTGAGTTTGTTTGGTTCACGAGTAGCCTTTACGGCCCATAGAGAAATCTATGAGTCGTAATTTCCCCTCACGCACAATTCCAGAAACTTGATATTTCTTAATATCCATCAGACGAGACCTTCTACGAATCGTAGATCACTTTACAAATCGTAGATAGGTCTCGTAGATCCCTGCCTAAATTTAATTACTCACTGGAATTTTCTATGACCCCAGTATACAACTCATAAACCACTTTATGAGTCGTACCTGGTCTCGTAGACCTTTTTAGTAACTAATTTGTTTTGAAACACTGGTTTACAAAGGCTCTTTACGGCTCATAATATGCCCTATGACCCGTAAAGGTGCTTTCGTAAAACCCTTCTGCAACTTACTCAGGTGATTTTTGCATTCCAATTCTATGTTTCAGGTACTATATCCCTAAAAGGCAAACACGCTAAGATCGAGGCTATGAGGAGGCGGCTCTGGGATGAGCCCATGGATGATGATCAAACCACTCAACTGAGTGGTTCACTGGAGGTCCTCAATATTACATCGGACCCAAAGGCGATTGTACCATAGACCAGAGTCGCTACCAGAACCGGGCGTACTCAAGCTCCGGTTGCTCACACTTCCCAGTCTGAAGAAAAAGGCAGCAAGGGGAGCAACTTACCATATATGACTCCATTTAGAGAGGAGTTCAGTTCTGAGGAGGGCTCTGAGGATAGATCAAAGGTAAAGTCTTCTATCGTATGATCATCATTATCAAGTGCAGATGCCCTCACTAGTCGGTGGTGCATCGAGGGCATGCAGGAGATCTACATAGAGGGCACAAAGCTGGGAGAGCGGGGCAAGCCAACCCGCTCCATTTATGAGGAGCCCAGAGTTATTACTGACAGACTTGATGGTGTCCCTGGCCTCCAGGACACGATGATTCGATACAGGTTCTAGTGGTTGTCCGATTCTCTTGGACGATACTCCCCGACTGTGGTGAGGGAGTTCTATGCATCATACGCAGCCACCATCCAGCTTACTCTTCCAAGGGGAAGAAGCCCCTCGCTCAGCCCAGACTGACAGAGACGAGGGTGAGGGGTCGGCGGGTGGATATATCAAAGGAGATCATTCGCCGTATGCTATTTGGTCCCAAGTCTCGTGCCCCCAGATACACTGTAGAATTTGACTACAAGGTCGGGCAAATGAGGACCCACTAGTGATGAAGGATCCTAAGCGATGAGCCACATTGATGAGATGGGTGGCTGGATATATTGTAGAGCAGGGTTCTGAACTTGCTTGGGTCGCCACTCGCTCAGAGCCTATATTCAAGGCTCAGTTTCCCTGCCAAATTTTGGTGGGTGGTTGTTCGTTCATGTATTCGAACAACATTTGTTGATAATACTTTGACGCCAAAGCATGCGGTTTTGGTTGCCAACATCTTAGCTGGCTATGAGATTGATTGGGCCTACCTCATTGCTGAGTAGATTCATGAGGCTGCATTGAAGAGGTCTACCTCCATCCTATTCCCGCACTTGATTTATAGGCTCTATCTAGAGTCGAGGGTTGAGATACTACATCAACTGGACCAGATGATTGAAGCTAACACATATTGGATCCCACCTAATCAAGGCTGACGAGAACCCGATGGCACTCCGATGGGCACAACCTCAACCTATGCCCGAGATGTTCACCCTAGCACCACCACCAGAGGGTTTTGAGACTGCCGCCAGTACTACTGCTACTACTACTGAGGAGAGCCCTCGAAGCCCAAGGCAGTTAAGGAGAGAGGGCCCACTATTACTGTTCTTGCACTAGAGGCCACTACTTCACAGCCTCCCACCACGGGCATGTAAGTGTCCTCCACTTCTATACAGGCCATGGCGCATAGGTTAGCACATGCGTAGTCACAATTAGCTCAGCTTATTCAGTAGATCAGGCCATGGGTCCGCCAGGCTATTGCAAGCTCAGAGGATCAGAGTCAGGCATTCACTATTGCGTCTATTCAGGACTGTATTTCTATCGTGGATGCTTGTATTAATGCCTTCGAGGATAGGGTACAATAGAGATTGGGTGAGGCCCGGCCTGCAAATTTTTCAGCTATGCAAACGGAGATTTAGAAGCTCCGAGCTGACTTGACAGCAACTCTTGCGGCACAAGTTGCACTACCAGCGACTCTACCTTCGGCGCTGATAGTTGATTTGTTCGCTCCTGAGGAGCCTATCAAGTCCTCCCTTGGAAAGATACCTTGCACGAATGAGTAGCCAAATGAGAGATATATACATGCGAGGATGACAGAGGAGGAGGAGCTCAAGCTTTCTTTGGAAAGAGCGAGGCATGATGAGGAGATGAGACAAGTTCGAGCGATAAAGCAAGTGACGGGTTCTAGCCCCTCCAGATAGAGTACCACTACTAAGCAAGCCACCCAACAGGAGGAGGGCCGCTAAACTCAGCCACACACGGGCGATTAGGTGCCCGGGTATGTATTTTGACCCCTTATGTTCTATTTTGTTTTAATTTTGTGCATTGGGAATAATACACATCTTTTTCGATGAGGTGTGAGTAGTTATGGGACTTGGTGAAGTCTGAGTAGCTTATGGTCCAAAACTACCCTAATTTTTTATCTCGAGGTTTTTCTTGCTTATGTTCTTTTTCCCTATGGATATTTAATTTCTGTTGAACAGGCATGTTTAGGATGTTTAGATAATATGTGTAACATATAGTACCAATACTTGTGGCATATAACATGTTTTTGTGTTTTGTTTGAAAAAATGGTACCCACAAAAATTTTTGATTAGTAGTTAGATAGTAACCGTGCATGTTTAGGTGTTTGACAATATTTGTTCTGATAAGTAATGGTAAATTGAGATAAGAAGCATGATCTGAGAGCTTTTGTTGATAATGTATGCATTGCTATGTGAGTGTAAGCTTTATTTGCTAAATTCATGTGTTTTGTGCTAATTTAGAACTTGCTCGGTTAAACCAAGTTTAATTGTAGATTAGTTAGATTAGAAAAGGATCTTAGGCCATTGATTTTAAATGGTCCACTTTAGCCTAAACATAACCAACCAAATCGATGATTCATCCCTTCTTCCTAATGTTTGAGCTAAACATGTACCTATTCTATCAAAACACCTGATTAACCCGGCCTTATCTACCGAGAAATACTAAATTTGGCCCTGAACCTTCCTTGAACATTGTGTACCTTGACTAAGGCAAAAAGCTTAAGTTGAGGGTGGCTACCAAAAGTGCCCCTACTTTTGAGGATGGATAGTGTGCACCTCAACACAGGCCAAAAGCCTAAGTTGAGGGTGGCTAGTGTACGGGTAAGACACAAAAATGGGTGATGTGAGTTAGGAATACAAAGAAAAAGGAGAAAAATCACGTACTGGGTGTAAGAAAAATAAAAGATGCCTTAATTGAGATCTAAAAAGCAAAATGAAGTGTAACAAGGTAAAAAGCTGAAAAATGAAAAGAAAGCACCCAGAAAAGCTTGAAAGAGGAAAAAGGGAGAATAAGGTGAAAATAACAGAGTTGGTAGGGCGAAAGTGTAGAAAAATGAAGTTTCAAGGAGGGCCTTTAGTCACTATTTTTTGAAAATATCGTACCAAAGCCCCTGATCCTATGTTACAAGCCTAGAAAGTGATCCTAGTCCAATTAGTTGAAGGTCTGAGTCAAAAGTATAGGGGCAAGCCTATAGTATTAGTCATTATGCATTAATATCTATTGTGAGAGTGAGTGAGTTTGCACAGTCCCAATGCTAAAACGTGGAAATATCATTGAGTGTCAGATATGGGACTTCGTTATGTGAGCGAACTTGCATTACATTATTAACATTAGGCTTGTTCAGCGATTGTGGATTATTGATAATACCTTGCGTATCATAGTTGTGTTTTCACATGCACCAGTTTGTATTGGTTTGCTAAATAGCTATCTAATCCTATTTTGAAAAGTTGGTGGGGGTATCTGAGTCGGAGATGCATGTGACATATGCCATTGAGTTGAGGTCTCTGTGTGACTGTATTGTCTATATAGATTGAGTCCATTGCTTGAGGACAAGCAACAATTTTAAGTTGAGGGTGTTGATGTGCTCCCAAAATACAATACTTTTGCTACTTTAAACTTAGGATTTTGCGTGTTCTCAATGCGACTTTAGCTATTTTTATGTGTTTTTGTGTCTATGTTTGTGGGATTACAGGTTTTCCAATGATTTTAGGGCAAGTTACAAAGTTATTGCATATTTTCCGTTATACAAGACACCTTACGGGCTGTAGAGCATTCTATGAGTCGTAAGGTGGGTTCGTGAGGAATTCTAGTGAGGAGCCAAGTTTCTGAAGTTACTTTTACGAATATGCAAATGAGCCATAAATTAATGTACGAGTTGTAGAAGAGGTTTCATGCCCTAAGGATTAGAGAATGAAGACTTTCTGAAGTTCATCAGATGAAACCCCTTTTACGGGCCGTAAATCATTTTACGAGTCGTAAGGGAGAAATCCAATTTTTTTAGCAATAATGTACGAGACCTAGATTATGAGCTGTGAACTTCAATACATGTTGTAAAGGTGTTGTCGTAGAGTATGCCGACCAATTCTCCTAAGTTGTTTAGGATTTGAATTTTAATTATTATAAATAGGCCTTTTAGGTTATTTTTCATAAGTTCTCGCCAGTTCACGTAAGTTTAGCTTAGTTTAAGATTAGTGCTCAGAGAACTCAATATTCTTAAGAGAAAATTGTGAATGAGTCTTTGAAAACACTTATGGTTTAATTCAATCTTCAAGCTTGTGATTTTCATTGACATTGAATTTGCTTGTTCTTAATTTAGTTGTGTAAGTGTTTAATTATGTCTTCTTAATTCATAATCTCTTCATCTACATAAAGCATGAGTAGCTAAATGAACAACTAGGGTTGTGGGAACCATGAAGAACTAACAAGGTAAATTGGATAATTCACGATTCTTGAAAGGTGTATATGCATGTATTAATTAACTCTCTTTGTTTTTCATATTTTCTAATGGTGGATAACATTATACCCCGCCTAGTGTTACTAACTGGACCAAGGTAGTAATGAATAGGAAAATAGATTAATTAACAGGATTCGATTGATGTATTCTCGTCTAATCAATCAAACTGGGCCAAAGGGAGGTTGTATTGGGACTTATATGTAATGGTTAGTTATACACACTATGGAGATGGGCCAAGTCATGTAGTGAAATTCGCCTCTCACCTTTGACCAAAGGGCTTGGTGAACTTAAATTACCGTCCTGCATGTTATACACTAGACAAGAATCAGGTTATCCAGTGATAATGAATTGGGAATCATGGGAACACAATACCCTAGTTGCTCTCCTTTATTGATCTTTCTCTCGTGATAGTTAGTTAGTTTATTTTTCTCATTGATTTTTGCAAAACCTCCCCTTTGGGGAATTTAGTTAATTAACTACTCGGATTGCATGTTGGTGAATTTGTCTTGAGTCTACGTATTTCCTGTGGGTTTGATCCTAACCTTGGTTAGGTTCTATTTCTTGACAGCGAGCGCTTTATCCTCTGAAAAGTAGGTGTAATTTGTGGACATCATGAAACTCGGCAAGGTTAGTCAGGCTCGTCAAAACACATTTGGTGATGTGCGGACTTGTGCCTCTTCCACGAGTTGAAAACTTCAATTCTTGATCTCCTTCAAGCCAAATTTGTATTTTTTGGAGACGTCTTATTAGCCTACCAATTTCACTCAGCAATGCATTGAGTGTTCACCATCATCACCAATTCGACACGTTACTTTTGACCTTCACCTTGCCAGGTTCTATAACATTTGATAGACTTAATTTTGTTCCTCGAACACACTCGGTGATCCACCGTGTTGCTATTGATTATTGACCTAACATTTTTCTTTGGGGTTCACGTGATGTAACATTAGGTGATGATCTTGCCATTTTGGTGATCTACCAATATGTTCAAAGATATACTTTCAACTCGCCTTTTGTGCATTTTCACCTATTATAACTTGTTTTGCAAACAATTGTCCTTTTTGCATCTTTGGTCACCAATCCTAACATTTTGTCACATAATCAAGTTAGTTCCTAAGGTAAAATCATGCATCGAGGACAATATTATACTCAATTTAAGCCCAAATATATGTAAGAACTCGTAAGTTTGGAAGTTGGAAAGTATAGAAGAAGTGGAACTAGGAATGTTGCAAACAAATGTATGAGCCTCATTTACCACTCGTGCTTCAAACCACGATTTGTAAAAAAGGATCTTGGATGGGGTTGGCCTTGGTGAAAAATTCACGAAGCGTGAGGGCATTGTATGAGGGATATTTAGGTTCATAAAAGGAACTATGGACCATAGAATGGGTTTGTGGTTTAGTGACTTAAAATGATAGAAAATATGGTTTCTAAAGTGAAACTATGAACAAACAGGATATGTCATAGTACAGATTACGGGCCGTAGTTTGGTCTAGTAGATAGGATACTTAAGTGGTGAAATTATCCTAAGTGTTGGGTCACTCTACAGATGAGTCTATGACCCGGAGATCAATCTATGAATCATAGATGGGTCTCATGGGTTGATCTTTAAAGGCCAAGTTTTAAAAGATTGGAAAGTTAAATAGGACGAAATCCCAAGCGTGGCCTGTAGACCATTTTACAATCCATAAATGGGGCCGTATTCTAGATTCCAGCAGTTTCTAATATGAGTAATTTTGTCCATTCCCTGTATCCTAGTCCTGAAACTACGTTATTTTGGAATTCTTTTACCTCCTATATTAGATCCTAAGCCCTTATTCACCCTCATTCTCACTGTTCTAAATCCTCTCAAAATTTCCTAAGGCAAGAAACACTGTCCAAGGCAAGATAAGGATTAGGGTTTTTTTCTAAGAGCTTTCTTCTCTAACTTCTTTAAACCTTTTCTTAAGGTCATTTTATGTGAGCTTGATTCGTGGATTACTTTGACCCACAAAGATCAACCCTAAACCCTTTTACCTTTTCTTTAAGATCTTGAAAGTTGATGAGTTCCATGAGCATGATTTAAATGATCTTTTTATGATATATTTACATGTATTTTGATTTCAATGATGTATGTGATATATACCATGGGTTCCTATAATTATCAGGTTGATTGATGTGATTTCATTATCTAGGATATTGATGACATGGGTTGTTTATTCTTAGTTTTAAAGTTAAGTATTTTATGACATTCCTACATTATACTCTTTAATCAAGTAATCTTAAAGTCATTTCATAGGCCCACTAAGTTCATGATGAATTTTGCATGATCTTAAAAAATAAGAGCTAAAGCATGTCATGAAAGTTATGAATGTTTTCAAATATGTAAGCATATTGCAAAGCCCTTAATGATGATGTTTAACATCGACCCTCTACGTGAAAGGATAATTCCCACTTGAGAGGATTCCGAGATGATAAGATACTCCAATATGATGTTATTTCTAATGCCAAAGTTAGCGTTTCATGACTGTGCTAATGTTGTAAAGAATTTTGTGGGAATGACTTAGCACCGAATGAGGCATTGAGTTGGGGTTCGATAAGGGAATCCTAGTAGCAACCCATTGTTTCATTAACAATGTGCCATTATAGGAGCCCTTGTAGGCTAGGCTAGTGGATCCACAAAAGCCCTAATGATAAAGAAGAATGCATGCTTAAGTTGACGAAGTTCCACCTGGCAAGTGGTCTCCCCATTCGAATGTAGGGATTGTTAGATTCTATGTAGTAGCTTGCATGGTCTTATATGTCGATTACGGTCTTCTCATACAAAGTTTATGATTTGATGTCTTCATTCCATCACATGTGTTTTCATATGATGTATTGATTCTTACTTCACATTAAGCTTTATTCCTTGGTTATGTTTAAGTATGTCACGCATGATGGCATTACAATGTAATGCTTGCATTGAATCTTACATACTCAGTACATTAAAACATGCTAACACATATTTTTCCTACATAATATCACCATGTAAGGACCGATGCTCCACCTTCTCCATTGGCACATTTCTAGCTTTGACATCTAAGACTAGCAGCTTCAGTGGGCCCTTAGTTTGGCGATTTCACCTTTTTCTTCATGCCTTGTACCTTTGAGACATTATGTAGTTTGAGTTATTCATAGTGATTTTTACTTTCTATCTTATTTTCATGAATTTTGTATTTGAGGGGAACCGTGAATATGTTTTGGTCCCTGCCATGTCTCTATGTAGAATGGTATGTTTGGACGATGTCACTTCTAGTTGAGACGTTGTCTTTGATTTCCAAATGTTGGTGTCCTTTAGTTCCTTTTCTTACATTAATTCCACATTTATGATATCAAATTACCTACGAATGCTTGGTGAATGCTAAGATGCTTGCATGAGGTATTGATGTGCTACCAAAATACGATGCTTTTGATGCTTTAAATACAAAATTTTGTGTGTTCTCCAAGATGTTAATAGGTTTGATGTGTTTTTGTGTTGATTTTGCAGGATTTTAGGAGTCAGAATATTTTTGGGCCAAGTTGCATAGATTGCAAAATTTCTATGACGAACGAGACCTTCTACAGGTTGTGGTTTATTCCATGAACCGTAGATGAGTTTCGTGGGTTAGATACAATAAAAGGCTGATTTTAGAAGTTGAAGATACATGTTATCATACGTTCGTAGACCATTTGATTGCCCGTATGCCTATCCGTGTACGGAAGACTAGAAAATATGTAAAGTGTTGAACCGTTACTAGACAATAGCTTCTATGGGTCGTACGTCAGGTAACGAGTCATATAGCTGTTTGTGCCTTAAGGATCAAAGATATTGAAGAGTTTCTGAAGAGACAATGGACGAAAATTCTTACTGTAAGGACCGAAACTTTGTTAGGCCTTAATGGTGCATGGAATTCGGTACCGAAAAGTTTTTGACCAAGATGACACCATTGGGGCACCTCCATGGGTCAATGACACATCACTGGCCGTGTGGAGGAGCCTTGAGGTGGACCTTGGCCTTGTGTGTTAAGTGTGGCCTTAAGTTGGAGTTCAAGACTAAGGCATTCATCACTAAGCACCACAAGGCTCGTGTGACACTTCACTGGCCGTGTGTTGGCTCATGAGAGGAGCTTTGGCCTTGAAAACTACATTTAGGCCAAGGCACTTCACACATGAACCCCACACGGGTCGTGTGACCACTACACGGGTCGTTTGGTGTCCCGTATGAGTGTTGGTCCAGAAATGTTCTATGTATGAAATCACTGTCTCGGAACTTCCTCAATGAAGAATTTTTCTAAGTGAAGCCACATTAATGGCCACACGGTCCATGTGACCCCTACACGACCCGTGAGGCCCCTTTATGGGACCCCTGAAAACTTTTTGACACTCGTTTCATTAATGTCTTTCTTGTAATTTTCGTTATTCCTAAGGGTCGTTTATGACTTTCTAACCTATACTAAACCTCTCAAAAGACCTATACTTTTGTATTCTCAATAAAATTCAATTCATACATTTGGAATATTCAAACTCTCATCAAAATAACTCCTCTCAAGTGAGCCATTGGAGATTAGCTTGGAGCTTAAGGAAGGGTCTTCTTCTTTAATCAAATTCCTCTTATTTCTTTTTTATTAGCTAAGGTATGTTGGATTGATTCATGGTCCCTTTCAACCATGAAGAACCGAAACTCTTTTACACTTGATTTTATGAAATTGAGCTTACTTTAAACATGGGTCTTTTATATTATTGTTTATTTGATTCAATTGAGATATGGGCTATGTTTATTTGTTGTTTTAAAGTGATTTAAGCCCTAATATGAAGAATTGCATTGATATTATGAAGATTCGAATATGCATGTCCTCTATAAAGTTTGATTTAGGCATGGGTAATCTCAATTATGATTTAAATGTGAATTTACTTATGGATTTACTTGAATTTCATATTGTATTGTTGATTTAAGTTTGAATATTTATTGCCCATTCTATTTTAATATTATTCATGGAATTTGCATATATGAGCATTGATTTTATGAAGATTATGAAGCGGGCTATGAGCCAATTATGTTTATGAATATGATTTTGATGAGAATATAGTTATGACAAGAATGTGATCACATAAATATCTATGATATGGCTCTTTGAGAAACTCTAAGTGTTTACACCACTTTGATATATGTGAAGGTTTGATTTGAAGTATAATTTGGTTTATTATCCCAAGTATGAATGATTATGAAGAATGTTTGGCTTTTAAGCCCAAGCGTGCATTGAAATGATTTGAAATGACTTGTGCCTTTTTTGAAAGCATAAATACGTATATTTATTCTTGTGGGATGATGACTTAGCACCAAGTGTACTTGTGTGAGGGGGGCTATCTCCAAGGGTTCAGTACCCAAGTCCCATAACTATGTGCCACCATAGGTTTTTGTTTACGGTAACCCTTATTGAAATCAGAGGCCTATAAGTACAGTTACAACTTTGATTTGATATGAATGAAAATCCTATCTGAAATGGGAGGACTATTAGGAAGGTTACTTCTCCAAAATGGGAGGGTCGTAAGGAGAAGTATGGTCTACCTTTGGCAAGTAGATTACCTCTTATCCAGTGTGAGAAAGACATTGGGATTCTAAGTAATAGCTCACTTAGTCTTATATGTCGGTTGAGGTCTCATCCCCTCTATGTTGAAGTATTATGGCATTACATGCATCATAGATTTCATGGCATATTGATATATTACTCTTCTTTAATTATATATTTCTTTCTATATATGTGCCCTTGTCATGTAAGATTGAATGCAAGTTTAATAGGTTCACATGCATTATATGCCCATATACTTAGCCATTTAGATGTACTGAAACATACTTTTTTCTTACATGATCTAACCATGTAGGGATCGAATACCATATCCATCCACCTTTTGACGTCTAGTTCGGATTCGTAAAAGTTGTTGTGGTAAGTCCTATCATCCAAGGACAAGCCATCATCCATCTACCTATCATGTCGTTTCTACTTATGTTATATTTACTTTGAGGGAGAGCCCAGACATGTCTTGGGCCCCGTCCTATTCTATGACTTAGAGGCATTATTGGACAACTGTGGTCTCTTGTACTGATATATGCTATGTTTTTCTATTTGGAGATTAGGACTATGACTATCTATTGGATATAGATATCATGATGTTTTTATATTTGAAGATTATGATTATGACTATCTAAGTCCCATTCTGTCCTCATAGAGTGAGTCATACTTACCCGCCCCTTAGTTCTTATATGCTATGTGTTATGAGATTCCATGTATATTCCTATCTCTGTGATATATCCCCAAAGTGTGAGTCATACTTTTCTGTCCCTTAGATCCATGTGTTTACTACTTCATTAAGCCCTTTCGAACTGATGATGCGAATGTGAATACTTTGAGGCTTGTTTGGGGACTCTCAGGTTCCCATTCACCATGTCACTCTTAGACCCTAGATCCGACCCATGACACTTATGAGCCATAAATCAGAAGACAATCCGCAAGAGTTCATATGTGGAAGACAAATTTTGTGCATTGCAGTCTATGAAGGCTAATCACAGGCCGTGATTTTATTTATGACCCGTAACTATGCTCATTTGGTTTCCCGATTCTAGTTTTTCTATTTCGTTTAGAATTTGGTGTTCACTTGTTATAAATAGAGTTTTAGTTTTTATTAGACAAGAAGAGCAGTTAGAATGTCGAGAACTCATTACTTGTGATTATTACTTTGTTCTTGGAGATTACTTTTGACTTTACATTCGAGCTATAACATCATGATTTTTTATGAAGATTTCAGATTTTGTGTTCTTTAATTTATCATTGTAAGTGTTTAATTATGCTATTCTATAACATGATTCTTTCATCTACAACAAACATGAGTAACTAAATCCACAACTAGGGTTGTGGGAACCATGAAGAACTAACAAAGTAAAAAATAAGTAATTTGTAATCCTTGGAAAGTGTGCATACATGTATTAATTATCTCTTTGATATGAATGCTTTTTAATAGGTGCACACATTAGAATTTGACTAATTCTTACTTACTGGATCAAAGGTGTAATGAATGGGATAAGGGATAATTAATAGAATTCGATATGATTACTCTCGTCTAATCAACTTGAACCTATCAAGAAATTGTTGTACTGGGACAAGGTAAGGGTTAGTAATGCAACACCTCAGGAATGGATCAAATCACATGGTGAAATTTTCCTAGAGCCTAGATCAAATTGTTAGGTAAACATAACTTACATGTTTCGCATGCTACAACAACAACAACAACATACCCACTAGAATCACATAAGTGGATTCGGGGGAGGGTAATGTATGCAGACCTTACCACTACCTCATAGAGATAGAGAGTAGAGAGGTGGTTTCCTGTGAACCCTCGTCCTAAAAACCCATATGTAAAATAAACTAGATATGAAAAAGAAAAGGAAAATAAAGGGAACAGAAAGACGCTAAAATTAACAAATCAAAAACAGAAAATAACAACACAAGATATACAGGCATATGCTAAAAGTAAACAAATATAGGACTAATCATGACAACTTATGGTGTAAAGACATCCCTACTCCTATTAACCTACTATCATAAAGTTGTTTATGGCCCTACCCCTACTAACCTATTTAGCCCTTTACTCTAATCTGCAACCTCCACCCTTTTCTATCTAAGGCCATGTCCTAGGTGAGATAAAGTTTCGCCATATCTTGTCTGATCACCTCTCAATATTTCTTTGGTCTACCTATACCACTCCGCGTATCCCCTAAATTCAACCTCCCGCACCTCCTAATAGGAGCATCGATAATCCTTCTCTGCACATGTCCAAACCAACGCAGTCTCGCTTCCTCATCTTGTCAGCCACAGGGGCCACCTCTAGATTCTCCCGTATGATCTCATTCCTAATCCTGTCACTCCTGGTATCTCCACACATCCATCTTAACATCCTCATCTCTGCAACCTGTATTTTCTAAACATGTGAATTTTTAGCTGGCTAACACTCCACCCCATATAGAAAAGATGGTCTAACCACCATTCTGTAAAACTTGCCTTTAAGCTTAGGTGGTATCTTCTTATCACACAATACTCCTGAGGCAAGCCTCTATTTTGTCCATGTTGCCCTAATATGGTGTGTGACATCATCGTTGATATCGCCACTACTCTGGATGATGGACTCAAAATACTGAAAGTTGTCTCTCTTGGGGATAGGTTCAAGGTCAAGCCTCACATTAATGTCCGCTTCATCCCTCGCAGCACTCAAATTGCTCTCCAAGTGTTCTATTTTGGTTCTACTCAATTTGAACCTTTGGATTCTAACGCGTCTCCAAACCTTTAATCTATCATTAATTTCAGTCTGAGTCTCATCAATCAGTACTATATCATCAACAAATAACATACACCAAGGGACCTCCTCTTGGATAGACCTCGTCAGCTCATCTATTACCAAGGTGAACAGAAAAGGGCTCAACACAGATCCTTGATGGAGTCCCATCTCAACAAGGAAATACTCCGAGTCTCCTCCCACCGTCCTCACCCAAGTTTTGGCTCCATCGTACATGTATTTTATCACCCCTAATATATGCCATTGGGATACCTTTCGCCTCCAAACATCACAATAGGACATTCCTCAGGACTTTGTCATAAGCCTTCTTGAGATCAATGAACACCATATGAAGGTCTTTCTTTCTTTCCCTATATTTCTCCACTAATCTCCGAATAAGATGAATTGCTTCAGTAGTCAACCATTACATGAATCCAAATAGATTCTCGGAGATAGACACTACTTTCCTTACCTCAACTCTACCACTCTCTCCCACACCTTCATAGTATGACTTAACAACTTGATACCTCTGTAATTGTTACAATATTGAACATTGCCCTTATTCTTGTACAATAGGACCATTGTGCTCCTCCATTATTCATCAGGCATCTTGGCAGGCTTCATAATAGCATTGAACAATCTAGTCAACCATTCTATGCCATCCTTGACCATGTTCTTCTAAAAATCTATCGGGATCTCATCGGGTCTGATCACCCTCCCTCTCTTTATCATACTAATAGCACGTCTAACCTCCTCAACTCTGAACCGCCTTCAATACCCAAAATCTCAATAAGTTTTGGAGTGTGCCAACTAACCCAACTCAATATCTCTCTCTTTTTATTGTTTAAGAGTTTATGAAAGTAATATTGTCACCTTAGCTTAATGGAAGTCTCATCCACCAACACCTCACCCTCTTCATTCTTGATGCACTTCACTTGGTCTAAGTCGCGAGCTTTCCTTTCTCTCTCCTTAGCGAGCCTACACGGTCTCTTATCTTCGCCTTTAACACTTAGCTCCTCATATAAGTGCTCAAGCGTTGCTGTCTTAGCACTCATCACTTCCATCTTTGCTTCTGTCTTAGTCGTCTTATATATCTCCTTAAACCTTCATTTCTCATCCTCATCCCTACATTCCAACCACTTTGTATAAGCAGCCTTCTTAGCTTTCACTTTGCCTTGAACATCGTCATTCCACCACCAATCACCCTGATGTCTACCAAAGGTCCCTCTTGAAATCCATAGTACCTTCATAGCTAATTTTCTAATGCAACTAGCAGTAGTATCCTATATATCATTCACATCCTCGCTACTTTTCACTTTGCATTGAACAATATTGCATGCTACACACTAGAAAATGTTACGAATATCTAGTTACACTGACTTAGGATTCATGGGGAACATACTGTCCTAGTTACTTCTCTCACTGATTTCATAACACTTCACTTGATTGTTTGATTCTAGTTTATCTTTATTTATTGCATTTTATTGAACCCCCCTTCGATAAATAAGCCAATTAATTTATTCTAATTGCTTTTAATTACTCCAATTCTAGACCTTATTCCCCTTGGGATCGACCGTAACTATTGTTTGGTTCTATATTTAAACAACGACCGCTTATACCTGAACTGAGAGGTGTAGTTTGAAAATGATAAAATTTTGATGTCGTTGTCGTCGGACTAGTTATGGTCACTTTAAATTTGTAGTGACGTATTTTGGTCTCATTAATGCACCGACTATATTCATGGACCTTCTGAATAGGGTTTTCAAGCCTTACCTCGATATGCTAGTAGTAGTGTTCATCTATGATATCCTAATCTACTCCCAGAGTGAGGAAGAACATATGGAACACTTGAGGGTGGTGTTACAATCCTTGAGGGAGCAAAGGCTTTTTGCAAAATTTGACAAGTGCGAGTTTTGGCTAAGCGAGGTTGCCTTCCATGGGCATGTGGTTGATTTGCTGTCAAAATACAACACTTTTGATACTTAAAACTTGGTGTGTTCTTAATATGATGTTAGTTGGTTTTATATTTGTATTATATTTGCAGGATTCTAGAGCTGGCCATCATTTTGGGAAGAAATATAGAAGTTGCTAATTTTCATACAGCACGAGGCCCTTTACGGGCCGTAGGTCATTCTATGGTTGTACAGTGATTTCATGGACAATTTCAGTGAGGTTCTGATTTTTTTGTAGTTGCTTCTATGAACATGCAGAAAAGTCTTGGAATGATTTACAAGTCGTAGAACATAGTTCGTACTCTGAGGCTTAGAGATTGGGACTTTCTGAAGATTCATAAGACAAAACCCCTTTACGAGTCATAAACCACTTTACGGGTCGTAGAGGGTGTGTCGTAGACTTGAAGTCCAAAATTCCAACAACTTTGTACGAGATCCTGATTATGGACCATGGAATGCATTATGGCCCATAAACTAGTTCGTGAGGTTGGCCGTCCCGGCTATCCTATTTTATTTAGGACATGTATTTTAAATAATATGAATAGGGTTTTTAGGTTATTTTTTAGAAGTTTTCACATAGTACACAAAAATCTCAGTAATTAGAGAGAGAAAATAGTGAGATTACATAAGAGAGTATTGAGAACACTTGTACTTTGGTTTCATCTTTAATCTTGTGATTCTCTTTGAAGTTGGATTTACTTGTTCTTAATTCAATTGTGTAAGTGCTCTATTATGTTGTTCCAATTCATAAGTCTTGCATCTACGCAAAGTATGACAAGCTAAATCCACAACTAGGGTTGTGGGAACCATGAAAAACTAACAAGGTTAAATCGGATAATTCATAATTCTTGAAAAGTGTGGCATGCATGTATTAATTAACTCTCTTTATTTTGCATGTTTTCTACTGGTGGCCAACATTAGAACCCACCTAGTGTTACTGACTGGACCAAGGAAATAATGAATAGGAAAAGAGATTAATTAACATGATTCGATTGATGTATTCTCGTCTAATCAAAAAAAACTAGGCAAAGGGGAGGTTGTACTAGGACTAATAGGTAAGGGTTAGTAATGCACACTATGGAGATGGGCCAAGTCACATAGTGAAATTCGCCTCTCACCTTTGACTGAAGGGCTTGGTGAACTTACCTTACCTTCTTGCATGCTACACACTAGAAGAGAACTAGGTTATCCGGTGATACTAAGTGAATCATGGGGAACACAATTCCCAGTTTCTCTCTATATTGATTTCACTCTTGTGTGTGTTAGTTTTATTTCTCCATTGATTATTGCAACACCCCCTCCCCTCCCCCCCCCCCCCCCCGTTTGGGAAGTAAGTCAGTTAACTACTCAAATTGCAGTCATTGAATTCTTTTAAGTCTATGTATTCCCATGGATTCGACCCTAACCTTGGTTAGGTTCAATTTCTTGACAGCGACCGTTATATCCTCAAAAAGGAGGTGTAACTTGGGTGACATCAAGATTTTGGCGCCGTTGTTGGGGAATATGGCTAGACTTGGTCATTTCAAAATAATTTGGGAATTAATCCTTATTTCCCTCACATTTTTCATTTTTTTCTTTTTATCTTTTATATATGACACCCTCTGTTGAAGAAATATTGAATGATTGGAGTCTTGTTATGAGAGGGGTTGTAAGATAGGTTTTTGAATCGCAATGTGTACTTCTTGAAAATATTAGAAATCTCGACTTAGACAACTATGTGCTTTTATCAGATGTTCATCATTTCAGCTTGGACGTCCACAATTTAAGTGTTGAATTGAGTATAAAGGTTGGTACATCTGACGCTCAACAAACTAGTTATGAATTGTGTGAAGAAGAAAAAATGCTTATAGGCCAATTTGACGAGCTAAAATTGGAGGGTCAACTACTTTAGCAAACTATTATTGATGTTATCACTGTTGAGAAAAGTACACGAGAGTTATGTAAAGAAGTAGATAATATTATTTTTAAAAACTCTACTGTATGTAAACATGAGGATGTAAATAATAATATAATTCATGAATTAGGGCGCATTGGACCTCATTCCAATCATTTTTCTACGTTATATTTAGATGATGTGATATTAATCGAATCATTTGATCATATGGCAAAATGTAAGGAAGAGGAAAAATATGTTTATATTCTTGAATTTGTTTCACTCAACATAAAAAATTACATTCCTCATTTTATGGCAAAAAAGTACAACATGATATCTGTATTCTTTGTTCATCTTATTTATACCACCACATTATGAGCATAATAAAAAATTAGAAAAAACATTGGGGTTACAATTCATAAGTTCAAGGTGGAAGAAAAAGTGGAAGCATACACACTTGGTAAAGTTCGAGTAACTAAGTTTTCCAAATTGTGCCCGTGACAATAAATCAGGCGCTGCTTGGGGAGCAACCCAAGGTAGAGACCGGTGCTTAGGCGCCCGGGTATGATTTTTGACCCCTTTTTGTTTTGCTTTTGTTGTGTGCATTGGGGACAATGCACATCTTTTTCGTGAGGTGTGGGTAGTTAGGGGCCTCAGTGAAGTCTGAGTACCTTGGGTCTATTACTACCCTAATTTTTTATCCTTGGGTTTTCTTTCCTGTGTCCTTTTTCCCCATAGATATTTACTTTCTTTTAAACCGAAATGTTTAGGATGTTTAGGTAATACTTGTAGCACATAGTACTAATACCTGTGGCATATATCATGTTTTTGTGTTTTGTTTGTAAAATTACCCACCAAAAAGTCTGATTAGTAGTTAAGCTAGTAACCATGCATATTTAGGTATGTTGACGATGTTTGTTCTGATAAGTGAGGAGAAACTGAGATAAAAAGCATGATCTGAGAGTCTTTTGTTAATAATGTAGTCAGTGTTATGTGAGCGTGAGCTTTAAAATACTAAATTCATGTGTGCTAATTCAGAACTTGCCTTGTTACTCTAAGTTAGATTATAGATTAATTGGATTAGGAAAGGATCTTAGATTATTGTTCTTAAAATCCCACTTAGCCTAAAATGACAAACCAAAAGTGGCCTTGGTTCGGAGGATGGATATTGTGCACCTCAACTCTTGGCAAAAGTCTAAGTTGAAGGCATCTGGTGTAAGAATGAAATACAAAAATTAGGGGGAGAGTTAATGATAGAGAGAAAAAGGGAAAATCATGTACTGGGTGCAAGAAAATGAATTGCAAAATCAAGGCAAAGAGCTGAAAGAATGAAAAGAAAGCACCCAAAAAAAGCTTGAAATAGGAGAAAGGGAGGATGAGATGAAAATAACAGAGTCAGTAAGGCAAAAGTGTAGGAAAATGCAGCGTCAAGGAGGGTTGTTAGTCACTATGTTCCCAAAGTACCATACCCCCTTGAGCCTACGTTACAAGCCCAGAAAGTCCTAAAGTAATCCTAGTCCGAGTAGTTGAAGGTCTTAGTCATGAGTATAGGGGCAAGCCTATGGTTTTAGGCATGGCACATGAATATCTTTTGTGAGAATGAGCAATTTTGCATAATCTCAAGGTTATATATGAAAACATCATTGAGTGACAAATATGGGACTTCTTTCTATGAGGGCATTTGCATTGCGTTGTTAGCATTAGACTTATTCAGTGATTGTGGATTGTTGATAGTACCTCACTTGTCATGTTGTGTTGTCACATGCACTAGTTTGTACTAGTTTTCTCGTATCTATCGGATTCTGTTTTGAAAAAGTGTCATGGGTATCTAAGTTTAAGATTGATGTGATGTATGTCATTGGGTTGAGATCGGTGTATTATTTTATTACCTATGTAGATTGAGTCCATCGATTGAGGATAAGCAACAATTTTAAGTTGACGGTGTTGATATACTGTTAAAATACAACACCTTTGATGCTTAAAACTTGGAATTTTGTGTGTTCTCAATGCGATGTTAGTTGGTTTTATGTGTTTTTGTGTTATATTTGCAGGATTCCAGGGTTGGCCTTGATTTTTGGAAGAAATACAAAAGTTCCTGATTTTTGATGCAACACGAGACCCTTTACGGGCCGTAGGTCATTCTACGGGTCGTAGAGTGGTTTCGTGGACAATTCCAGTGAGGGGCCGATTTTCTGAAGTTGGTTCTATGAACATGAAGACGAGTCGTAGAACATGGTTCCTACCCTGAGGCTCAGATATTGGGACTTTCCGAAGATTCATCAGATGAAACCCCCCTACGGGTCATAAACCACTTCACGGGTCGCAGAGGGTTTGTTGTAGATTTGAAATTCAGAATTCCAGCAGCTTTGTATGAGACCCCGATTATGGGTTGTCAAATGCAAGTCAGCCCGTAACTAGTTTGTGAGGCGTGCCGACCCAGCTACCCTATTTTGTTAGAAAATGTATTTTGAATATAATAAATAGGTTTTTAGGTTATTTTTTAGAAGTTTTCGCATAGAACACAAAAAACTCAGTAATTAGAGAGAGAAAATAGTGAGATTACATTGGAGAGTATTGAGAACACTTGTACTTTGATTTCATATTTGATCTTGTGATTCTCTTTTAAGTTGGATTTGCTTGTTCTTAATTCAATTGTGTAAGTGCTCTATTATGTTGTTCCAATTCATAAGTCTTGCATCTACGCAAAGTATGAGTAGCTAAATCCACAACTAGGGTTGTGAGAACCATGAAGAACTAACAAGATAAAATCGGATAATTCATAATCCTTGAAAAGTGTGCATGCATGTATTAATTAAATCTCTCCGTTTTGTATGTTTTCTAGTGGTGGCCAACATTAGAACCCACCTAGTGTTATTGACTGGACCAAGGTAGTCATGAATAGGAGAAGAGACTAATTAATAAGATTTGATTGATGTGTTCTCATCTAATCAACCAAACTGGGCCAAGGGGAGGTTGTACTAGGACTAATAGGTAAGGGTCAGTAATGCACACGATGGAGATGGGCCAAGTCACATAGTGAAATTCGCCGCTCAGCTTTGACCAAAGGGCTTGATGAACTTAACTTACTGTCCTGCATGCTACACACTAGAAAAGAATTAGGCTATCCGGTGATACACAGTTAGGGAATCACGGAGAACACAATACCCTAGTTTCTCTCCATATTGATTTCACTCTTGTGTGTGTTAGTTTTATTTATCCGTTGATTATGGCAAATCCCCCCTTTGGGGAAATAAGTCGGTTAACTACTCAAATTGCAGTCATTGAATTCTCTTGAGTCTATGTATCCCTTGGGTTTGGCCCTAACCTTGGTTAGGTTCTATTTTTTAACAGCGACCATTTTATCCTGAAAAAGGAGGTGTAACTTCGACGACATTAGTGGCTTCAAGTGATGGTATTAAGGTTTATCCTAAAAAGACCAAAGTGGTGAGAAGTTGGCCAAGACCATTGACTCCTATCGACATAAGGAGTTTCTTAGGCCTAGCCGGTACTATAGAAGGTTTATGGAAGGTTTCTCCTCTATCTCGTCCCTACTAAACAAGCTGACTCAAAAGAAAGCAAAGTTTGTGTGTGTCGCGCCCCATTTTTCCTCGCGGAGAAACGGAAACCTGGACGACGTCGTGGCAATGACTCTTTTGGGATTTTAAATTGAGGAAGAGTCGCCACCTAATGATTGGGTGCATTAGGACACCATTCTAGCCTAAGGTCAAAGGTCAAACCAGAGAGAGGGTAAGGGCTCAAATTACCTCGAAGGGAAGGTGTTAAGCACCCTTCGAGGTCCGCAAAGGCGGGTCCCGACCGTGTCTCGTATTTATGTGGGGGTTGCAAATAACAAGTAAGGTCCATATTTTAAAAGATTCTTAAATTTATTCTAAGTGATAAAATAAATCAGCAAATATAGAAATAAAAGAAAAGGAAATCAAATTACATATTTTAATACTCTGAATTGATTCTAAGTGATCGAGTAAATAAATGAACAATAATTAAACAGGTTGGGTTATTTAAATTCTCGGATCAGTTACTCGGCTTTTCGGAGAAGGCGTCATATGGCTTAGTTAAGCCAAAGGACAAAACCAAGGTTTGTCCTATTAAGCTCGAGTTTATTCATCATATCCGAGTCCTATCTACCCCTACCCCCCTTCCTAAGTTGATTTTATTAATTAACTTAAACGCGAACTAGAAACATAAAAATACTAGCGTGTCCTAAAGATGCCTAGCGTCCCTCCTAGTGTCCAAGAGGCATTGGACTACTATTTGGTAGGGTTCTAGACTTAAAAGAATATATTGCTTCCTATTAAACTCGTGTCACACAAAAACATTTAGGACGACAATTAACATGTAAATCTCACATAGCCTCAAAGTAAAAGAACATGCTTAAAAATAGATGATGACGTGCTAAGTGTAAACCACCTATTTATATTAAGTGAAAACATTAGTATTTTAACAATAAAAAAAAAATTTAAAAGACAAATAAATTCCAAAGAAAACGACCAAGTTAGAATTAAATTCAATTCTATATACATGCTTTCTAATAATGCGGAAAAGAAAATATTATAAGATATTTAAACTCTTAAAGACATATTTTCTAATAGGAAGGGAATATTATAATGAGGTGGAGTGTCATGTTAATTGAGTCATATAATAGATAAAAATTTTGACTTGAACAAATATTTCTTAAGACACCAATTCTAAGGTCATTATCAAGACAATTATGTTATCAAGAGTGATTTTGGGTCATGTAAACATGGCTTTCTAACATGGTACAACTTGGACAATAAACACTTTAATCACTAAAGGCATGATTTTTTTTATTTTTTTTTACATAAATTTTGAGTATGATTTTCCAAGTAGATTTAAATATACTTTTAAACATGATTTCCAAATAGTTAAATATACTTTTAAACATGATTTTCCAAACAAACTTTAAACATGATTTACGTCTTAAACCAACTTTCTCATCACATAAATCCTAAACATGAGTTTCTAAGTAGATCAAATAAACTTTCAATATGATTTTTAAACCAAGTAAACCTTAGACAAGTTATTACTAGTAACAAATCTTTAATCGCACCTAAACTTATCCGGAACAAAACCAAACATTAGAGGAGAAAAGGAACTAAGCATGGTATTCATAAATTGATTTTAATTTTAAGACAGACAATAGAAAAAAAAGAAAAGTGGCTTGGTAATAGCGCTTGCGTCACCCATATTATTTTACTTATTATTATTATCATCTTTTATTTATTTCTAGATTAGATTTGCCTATGTGAACATCATAAATAAACAAGTAATCTCCCCCTCCCCCTTTAACTAACCCCAACTTCCATTATTATTAAAATTATTACAATACTTCAAAATAAGAATAAGGATAACATGTTAAGATTTTTCACATTCGCCCTCGCATCAAGCGACTCTTTATTTTCTCGAACTTGAATCCCTGCTAACAAAACAAAAGAAATAGTATATGCCGAAAATAATAAATGATGTAAAGTACTAACCAATTAAGTAGGCCACACACAACTGCTAATAGCAAAAGAGCCTTGAGAAGGATCTGGAGAAGCCTCCTTTCTTCCTGTCTCCTTTTATTTTATTTTTTAGAGAGAAAAATAAAAACAGAAAACTAGCTAGAAGAGTGAATAAGTTTCTCTTTTTGTTCTTTTCTTCCCCTTTTCTTTTCTCCAGAATGCCTCCTTTATATAGTGAGGGGAAAAGAGTAAATCAAAGAGGGGATCAAGGAGATCTTTTCCTTAAAAGTGTAAGGAGAGCCAATTAATCAAATTTACCATAAACAAAACAAATCTGTCCAAAAAGTAATACAATCAGCCTGCCTAAAATAGCGGAAAAGAAATTTATTCTTTCTTTTATTAGATGAATCCAATCAATAATAAATAAAAAAAAAAAAGCCAGACAATCCAGTAATGTTCCATATTACGAAAATAAGAAAAAATATAAGGAAAATTAAAAAGCTGATTTTCTGTGAATCTGCAGAATATAATTTCCTTAATTAGCCTTTCAACGGAATAATAAGAATGCAAAAATTTAGTTAAGTGCGCAAGTTTTGTATTCAAATTATATTAAGACTAAAATATCCAAACATATACATATTCGTTTTAGTAGAGGTGAACAAGCATTTTTCGGGTTTTATTTAGATTAAAGAAAAAGGATAAACACACTAAACAAAATGAGTGATAAAAAAAATGATTAGATTAAGAATTTAAACAAGGTTTTCATATAGAGTAATTTAGAGAAAAAATACCAAGTTTTCTCCATCCCGAGCGTTCGGAGTGGCTGTGACGCAGAGGGGCTGCCGGCGATCTGGGCTGGCGGTTATTGATGTTGTTTTGGTGCGGTAATGGGGTGACGGGAAGATGGAGGAGAGAAGAGGAGGGAGAGGACGGGCTGGCGCCGGCGTCAGGAGGCTGGCAGCGGCTGGTGCGGGGTTTTCGGGGCTGCTGCGGGGTTGCTGGTGGTCGTGGAGGGGAAGGGTCGCGGCGCGGGGCTGCGCCGCTGTGGCTGCTGGCAGCGGGGGCTGCGCCGCTGGAGAGAAGAGAGGGGCTGTCGTGTGGCTTGGTGGCTGTGGAGGAGAAGCCGACGCGGGGGAGAGGGAGAGGAGAGGAGACGCGGCGGTAGAGGGTGGCGGCATGGAGATTGGAGAGACAAGGTGGGGGAGGCGGCAGCCATGGCTGCCTCCCTTTGAGAATGGAGAAAATGAAGAAATATTTTAGGTTTTAGGTGCTTAAGGATTAAAACGGGTCCGGGTCGGATCCGGGTCAAAAATGGGTGACCCGGATTTGAAAAAATAGCCATAAATTGACAATTCTGATTTAAATACTAGTCCAAAATCATAGTACTTTAAAATTAGGCCACGAATTGGTAAATCGAATTTAGATATTAGTCAAAAGTTGTAAAAGCTTAGGAATTGAGCCACAAATTGATAATTCGGATTTAAAGACTAGTCAAAAATTGTAAAAGTTAAGATTAAGTCGTAAATTGACTCAATTTTGAATCAAAAGTGCAAAGATTGAAATAAAATTTTAAAATTTAAATGAATTCGAACAAAATGAGATAAAAAATTGAAATAGTTGTCATCTAATTAACAATTAAAATATATATTATTTTGAAATAAAATTTATTCCATGAAAATATTTCAACGTATTAAGGTTGTTTTAAAAAAAAAAATTGGTAATATTTTAATAATTAATGTAGCAAATAACGAACATTACTACTCCGGTTTGACAGATTTATTAAATCAAATTTATAACAATAAAGAAGATAATAATAATAATAATAATAATAATAATAATAATAATAATAATAATAATAATAATAATAATAATAATAATAATAATAATAATAACGGTAATTTTAAAATTGCTAAAATAATTCGTGAACATATGTTAATGCCTTTTAAAACTTGAGAATTTTATAAAATGTGCGATTACTTCGATACTATTAAAAAAAATAAACTCAAAGTTTTTAAAATACCCACTTAATCAAATGACATCGTAAAATGCGTTATGGGTCGGTCAAAATCGGGTGTCAACAGCTTCCCCTTCTTTGCTCGGGAATGAAGGATGAATTGTTGAGCAAAGAAAGTTGACGGAGTAGCCGATTTTGTCCGACCGATGGAACTTTATCGGAGAAAAAGTGTACGAGAGTACGAAAACTAAAAGTGTACGACCGATGGGATTCTGGAACGACCAAAAATTTAAACAAAATGAAGATAACGATACGAATCTTGAAATAGGAGCAAGTAGTAGCTTGGACTGGAAGGATAAGATGGTACGAAAGTGAAAATATTTGGTGCGGTTCGAATGGTAGCAGAAGAGCGAGAGCAAGGCATGGTACAGATGATGTGAAAAAATGTCAGAGGTTTATGGCGAAAGGCATGTATCCAAACCGAATGCTATAATACACAGAACTCCATGAAATTCGAAATCTGTAACCTTAAAAACACTAGGTAAAATGGTTAGAATATGCATATTAATTAGTGAAATAAATTCATAAACATGATGCAAGTTCCCCTTTAGACCATGAGATTTGCCATAAAACTATGAGGATGATGTTTTAGGCTATGATGTCTTGGGCCATGCTAATCATAAATTATATCCTCGGGTCATGAAATGATGTCCGTAGGCCATGAAAGATGGTGCCTTTGGACGATGACACCCTCGGATCATGCTAAACATAAATAGAATCCCTAGGCCATGAAATGATGTCCTTAGGCCATGAAAATGATGCCTTTGGACTATGACGCCTTAGGGGTATGCCATTTTCATGCGATTTTTCAGGCCAATGTAAAATTTTCAAAAGGAGGCCATGCAATTTCGGCAGGCGAAATGTAGTTTCAGAAGGCCGTATAAAAGAAATTTTCTTATTTTAAAAATATAAAGGTGATTTCAGTAGGCCATGCAATGTTTTCAAAGAAGGCCACGTAGTAGGCCGAAAGTGATGTTTTACTTGGCCATACAATTTTCAATAATTCTTGGTAGGCCAAATATTAAATCTTATTCGCTTAAAGATGTCAGTTTATGCAAAATGCAATTTCACGTAACTTAGTAGGCCAATGCGAATTTCACATAATTTGGTAGGCGAAAGCAAATTTCAGTAAGCTTGGTAGGCCAATGCAAAGTGCAATTTGCAACAGTTTTAGTAGGCTAATGTCAAAATGCAAAGTCCAAGAATATTAGTAGGCCAATGCGAAAGTATAATTTTCAATAATTTCAGTAGGCCAATGCAAAATGCGAAGTTCAGTAGGCCGATGTAAAAATGTAATTTCATGTAAGTTTAGTAGGCCCATGCAATTTTCATGCGATTTAGTAGGCCAATGCAGAACGTAATTTCATGCAAATTTAGTAGGCCCATGCAAAAATGCAAATTTTTAATAATTTTAGTAGGCCAATGCAAAATGCACTCTTCAATAATATTAGTAGGCCAATGCGAAAGTGCAATTTTCAAAATTTTTAGTAGGCCAATGTCAAAATGCAAAGTTCGGTAATTTTAGTAGGCCAATGTAGAATGCAAAGTTCATTTAATTTTAGTAGGCCAATGTAAAAATGCAGAGTTCAGTAATTTTAGTAGGCCAATGCAACCATGTAATTTCATGTGATTTCAGTAGGCCAATGTAAAAATGCAAAGTTCACACTAGTAAGTTTAGTAGGCCAATGCAAAAATGCAATTTTCATGTGAATTTAGTAGGCCAATTCGAAGTGTAATTTCATGCAAATAGTAGGCCAAATGCAAAAATGCACTTTTCAGTAGGCCAATGTAAGAATGCAATGTTCGGTGTGCCAATGTAAAATGCAATCTCATATGATTTTAGTAGGCCAACGTAGAAAAGGTACTTTCACGAAATTTAAGTAAGTCGATGCAAAAATAAGATTTCCAATAGGCCAATGTACATAAAAAAAATGCATATATTTTCTTTGCCATTTTGTAGGCTGAATAATGCATAATTCAAATTCATGCAATTTGTCTAAACAAGCCGAATGCAAGTTCATTTTCATGCTGTCTTGGTAGGCCAAGTACGATTACAGTGAGCAACAAGAAGTAGAACAAGATAATCTGACCTTCGCCTATTATGAGAAAATGTCGGTCGCTTTGTATGATATGAAGAGGCTATTCCAAGCATATATACCAATCTGCATTCAAAGAAGAATCATTAGTTTGAAAAAGGGGAGGTTGATCTGTAGCCATGCCTCGACCCACACATCTCTTGCCTTTCGCCTTAATGTCCTTGTTGTCGGTTCTTAGTTCGGAATTTTTGAGAACTGCTCAAAAATTTCTGCCCCAGTTTGTAGAAAATAATCTAAGGAATTTTTGAGATCCTCTCAAAAATTCTGCCCCAGTTGTCTTGTCTGTTTATGCTCTCTTTCAAAAGAATTTTTGAGATCCTCTCAAAAATTCTGTCTCAAAAATTCTGCCCCAGTCTGCGGTCAAGTGGGGAAATAAGATTTTTATTATGGTAAGATCGAACTCCAAAGGAGCGCCTACGTATCCCTCTTAAACGGGAATCAGGTCTGACGTAGTTCCAAATACAAGATGAAAGAGCATTAAATAAAACACTTAATAGAAGGAGGCCAAATTCCTGGTTTATTCTGTTGATGCAGATGTTTCTTCCGTAGAATTCGAGCAAGGCAAACCTTTCCTTAGACAACACAATTCTGAATGTAACTTCAACATGCTCATTGATGATTTGGCAGTGGATTGTTGGAGGTATTTGGTGTAGGATCCTTCAAATGTATGACCTTAGTATCAATCAAGTCTTGAACCTTATCCTTCAATGCGCGACATGCATCAGTTGTGTGTCCCTTCATTCCTGAGTGGTATGCGCAAACTTTGTTTGGATCATACCATTTGGATTGAGTGTCTGGATTCAAAGCAGGAATAGGAGTGATATAGCCAGCTTCTTTCAACCTTTCGTAGAGTTGGGCTATGGGTTCAGCCAGAGGAGTGTAGTTCTTGGTAGGCTTTCTTTCAAAGTTGGGACGATTTCTGTAGTTCGGTCGTTGAGGAGGTGGAGGCGGAGGTGTTTGAAAGTACCTTGGTTGGGTATGATAAATGGGGTATGCAGGCTGTTGATATGGAGCGGGAGGAGTTTGATAAGGAGTAGGTGGTGGATAAAAGGGGGGAGGTGTGGTGTATGAGGACGTAGGATAGTGGGGGAGTGGCGGAGTCCAGATTTGGTGTCTGGTTGGAGCTTTATGTGCCATCATTACCGAGCCCACCTCTTTCTTCTTTCGAATATCGGGCATACCTCCGGACTGCAAGGCTTTGTTAGTAGCTTGTAAGGCCTCTAGGTTGATAATTGTGCCATTTTTTATACCCTCCTCAATTCTTTCACCCAATTTGATGATGTCTGCAAAACTCTTTTCTGCCACAAGCATCATTCTATCATAATATTGAGGCTCTTGGGCGCGGATGAAATAATCCTTCATTTGAGATTCCTCCATGGGAGGCTTAGCCTTAGCAGCTTCGGACCTCCATCTTATGGCGTAGTTTCGGAATGATTCACTTGGCTTCTTCTTTAGGTTTTGAATATAAAACCAATCTGGTGCATTCTCAATGTTGAACCCAAACCTATTCATGAAATCGAAAGCCAAATCCTCCCATCTTGTCCACTTTCGCGAGTCTTGTTCTAAATACCATGTCAAAGCTTCCCCTGTAAGGCTTCTTATGAACAACTTCATCCTAATCTTTTCATTCTTTCCCACTCCTACCAGTTTATCACAATACATACGCAGATGAGCCCTTGGATCTCCAATGCCATTGTACAGTTCAAATTTTGGAGGTTTGTATCCTTCTGGTAACTCGACATCTGGGTGCATGCATAGATCTTCATAGCTCAAGCCAATTACCCCCTTATTTTCCTCTACATGTTGCATGCGATTGCTCAGACTATCTAATCTCTCAGTCAGGGATTTAATCAGCATATCCTTTTGAGAGGATTCTGACTCATGGTAATTGTGGATGAAAGGGGATGTCTCGACATATATCGGATTATGAGTGTGAGTTCCAGAGGCATGGGCTTTTAAGATGTTGGCAGTGGACTTGGGAGGCATATCTTGAACGTAGGTAGGGTTTTGCGGATACCATGTTGGTTCATGAGTGCTTAGTTGATGTGGGTTTTGATGATTGCTTAACGGGGGTATATAAGTAGGGTCGGGCTGGTTTTGGGAGGTTGGATGAGTTGAGAAGGTGGTTTGAGTTGTAGTGACTGGGTCATCCATGTGTGCTCCGAAAGGAGTGCCGAGAGAAATGGATAGTCTGGCCAAGTTGCGCATGCTGGCCATTTCATCCTCCATCTTGAATTTTCCTTTCCAGTCTTAGAGTTAAATCATCTGGTTGGACCCCTCTTTCAGAAGACTCCACTCTCTCAATGGCATTATTGTCATTCATTTTATCCCTTCTTTGATGACTCAAACTTGGAGGAGTAGGCGGAGGACCTTTCGATCGTGTGTGGTAGGCCAGGGTGTGTGCACAGATCAACCTTTGGGAAGGAGAAGACATGACAATAAAAGCACAAAAGAGATAAGAGAAAAAAAAAATAAAGTTAGTGTCATGATAATAAAAGTATATATTTACTTGAGTGAACAAAAATAAACGCCCTAAAATGCAGGGAGCCTCTTTGAGCCAGAGGTAGGCCTAACGTGACAAGCAAGTGATTCTCAATAATTAATCCAAGCCTTAGATTATTAGTTGGAGTTTTAGAGTTAGAGATAAATAATTAAAACATGCTATTTTATTCCTTGAATAACACAGAAACAAAGGGAAAGCTAGAACATCCGACACTTTCGAGAAAGACAAAAGCTAGGCCTAAGGGACAGATAAAGGAAATAAACTTTTAAAAGATAAAATGACAAGTCTTCTAGGGATCTTGATCAATCTCCTCAGCATCTCTTGTAATCCACTCGGAGTACTCTAGCGTGATGTGAGGCTGATACCTCAAAATGCTGATGTCGATAGATCTCACCCACCTCCTCATTATGCCACGAACTTGTGGGACTCCTGGCCCAAAATCATACTCGGAGGCCCTCATGTCATCTGTTGGTGGAACCCTTTGGATCTGCCCAAACTGTCGAAGAACTCGCAATGGAGCATATGGTTGGACACCAGTCAGACCAATAAGCTCAAGATAGCACAATTCCTCTCCTCTTGTCATGGCGTGATATATGTCTAACCAGGGGTACATCCACTGAACGCGAAGAGCAGAAAAGTCTCTCAGGAAAGCATACCATTCCTCAGTCCCTTCAGGAGCAACAAACCCGACCATTCTTCTTGAATGATTGTGAATTTTGTTCTGCAGCCCACCTTGAATATTATTTTGATGGAAGTGTTCGATGGCCCATAATTGGAGTAGCATGTTGCATCCTTCAAAGAACGTTCCACCTTTGACACACTTGGAGGATGCCCTCATTATCTCTGCGACGATCATGGGCACCAGAGTCGCATTGCTTCGCTTTCTAGCTAATACCTGAACCACATGACCCAAGGAAGTGTCTATTCTTCCGTCCTTTTTGGGGAAGACTAGGGTGCCCAATAATGCAATGGCAAAAGCATTTACGCGATATTTTCCCCATGCTTCCGCTGAACAAAAGAAGTCTTCACTAAAATTTTTGTATCCGTCTTGATGTCCAAATCGGGAGTACAGAAAATCCATCGAAACCCCATTGTAATCCAAGGTAATCACCCACGGCATGTGCTTCAGTCCTAAAGCTCTCAAGAACCTGTTAGGCGTTTGTTTGTGGGGTATAATCATGCTTCCCCCATAATACTTCAGATCAGTAAAACCCCCAATTTCCTCGATAGTTGGGGTCAGTTCGAAGTGTTCAAATTTGAAAACTGCCCTAATTGGATTCCAGAATTTTAGCAGTGCCTTGATAAGATGTCGGTCTGGGAGGACATAGATGAGGAAAGTCAATCCGCCCACCAATCGGGCTATTTCTGTAGCATAATCTTGCCTCATATTTTCCCACCATCGTCGAAGGTTGGGATTGACATCCGCCACCATCTGAGTGTCAGGAAAGTCTGGGAGGGCCATTTCAGTTCTGCATGCAAGAAAGACAAAACATGTTCTAAAACTCCATTTTGACAATAATTAGGCTTGGATTAATTACGACAATCACATAGACACATAATATGCAGTATTTCATCTTGGAGGGTGATTGGACCCTCTAGACTTAACAGGGTGGCTACTATTATGTAGATTGACCCCCTTGGGGCCAAACTATCTAAGGCTTATGCATGCATGATCTTAATTTCGGGGCGGATAGCTCTATCCTAAGTTTCTAAGGAGTGGGCTTAGACATGGACTGGGTATTCTTATGCGAGAAGCACGTGGTCCAACGGTAGTAAAACTATCCGCCATTCACCACGCAAACGCTTACTCTCTAAATTTTGGTTTGAAAAGAGTAGGGAGAAGTGCAAAGGCACGACATCACCTTAAAGAGAAATTAAGAGGGTCCCAAGTGGGGGAGTTTATGAACGGAATGCCAGTTTAATTCAAAGCAGTAACATTGAGCAATTATGGCAATGTTAAATAGATAATTTAAAATAGGCAATAAATAAAGGGAAAGGGGAGTTAGAGGGGATAAGGGAAAAGAAAGGAAAAGAAATCAGTAAGGAATAATAACAAAAAGAGTAAAGCAGTTTAAATAAACAAGTAAAATAGAACCCACATAAAACAAAACACGTAATGGTAAGAGCCTAACTCCCCAGCAGAGTCGCCATTCTGTCGCGCCCCATTTTTCCTCGCGGAGAAATAGGAACCTGGACGACGTCGTGGCAATGACTCTTTTGGGATTTTTAAAGTTTAAGAGTCGCCACCTAATGATTGGGTGCATTAGGACACCATTCTAGCCTAAGGTCAAAGGTCAAACCAGAGAGAGGGTAAGGGCTCAAATTACCTCGAAGGGAAGGTGTTAAGCACCCTTCGAGGTCCGCAAAGGCGGGTCCCGACCGTGTCTCGTATTTATGTGGGGGTTGCAAATAACAAGTAAGGTCCATATTTTAAAAGATTCTTAAATTTATTCTAAGTGATAAAATAAATCAGCAAATATAGAAATAAAAGAAAAGGAAATCAAATTACATATTTTAATACTCTGAATTGATTCTAAGTGATCGAGTAAATAAATGAACAATAATTAAACAGGTTGGGTTATTTAAATTCTCGGATCAGTTACTCGGCTTTTCGGAGAAGGCGTCATATGGCTTAGTTAAGCCAAAGGACAAAACCAAGGTTTGTCCTATTAAGCTCGAGTTTATTCATCATATCCGAGTCCTATCTACCCCTACCCCCCTTCCTAAGTTGATTTTATTAATTAACTTAAACGCGAACTAGAAACATAAAAATACTAGCGTGTCCTAAAGATGCCTAGCGTCCCTCCTAATGTCCAAGAGGCATTGGACTACTATTTGGTAGGGTTCTAGACTTAAAAGAATATATGGCTTCCTATTAAACTCGTGTCACACAAAAACATTTAGGACGACAATTAACATGTAAATCTCACATAGCCTCAAAGTAAAAGAACATGCTTAAAAATAGATGATGACGTGCTAAGTGTAAACCACCTATTTATATTAAGTGAAAACATTAGTATTTTAACAATAAAAAAAAAATTTAAAAGACAAATAAATTCCAAAGAAAACGACCAAGTTAGAATTAAATTCAATTCTATATACATGCTTTCTAATAATGCGGAAAAGAAAATATTATAAGATATTTAAACTCTTAAAGACATATTTTCTAATAGGAAGGGAATATTATAATGAGGTGGAGTGTCATGTTAATTGAGTCATATAATAGATAAAGATTTTGACTTGAACAAATATTTCTTAAGACACCAATTCTAAGGTCATTATCAAGACAATTATGTTATCAAGAGTGATTTTGGGTCATGTAAACATGGCTTTCTAACATGGTACAACTTGGACAATAAACACTTTAATCACTAAAGGCATGATTTTTTTTTTTTTTTACATAAATTTTGAGTATGATTTTCCAAGTAGATTTAAATATACTTTTAAACATGATTTCCAAATAGTTAAATATACTTTTAAACATGATTTTCCAAACAAACTTTAAACATGATTTACGTCTTAAACCAACTTTCTCATCACATAAATCCTAAACATGAGTTTCTAAGTAGATCAAATAAACTTTCAATATGATTTTTAAACCAAGTAAACCTTAGACAAGTTATTACTAGTAACAAATCTTTAATCGCACCTAAACTTATCCGGAACAAAACCAAACATTAGAGGAGAAAAGGAACTAAGCATGGTATTCATAAATTGATTTTAATTTTAAGACAGACAATAGAAAAAAAAGAAAAGTGGCTTGGTAATAGCGCTTGCGTCACCCATATTATTTTACTTATTATTATTATCATCTTTTATTTATTTCTAGATTAGATTTGCCTATGTGAACATCATAAATAAACAAGTAATCTCCCCCTCCCCCTTTAATTAACCCCAACTTCCATTATTATTAAAATTATTACAATACTTCAAAATAAGAATAAGGATAACATGTTAAGATTTTTCACATTCGCCCTCGCATCAAGCGACTCTTTATTTTCTCGAACTTGAATCCCTGCTAACAAAACAAAAGAAATAGTATATGCCGAAAATAATAAATGATGTAAAGTACTAACCAATTAAGTAGGCCACACACAACTGCTAATAGCAAAAGAGCCTTGAGAAGGATCTGGAGAAGCCTCCTTTCTTCCTGTCTCCTTTTATTTTATTTTTTAGAGAGAAAAATAAAAACAGAAAACTAGCTAGAAGAGTGAATAAGTTTCTCTTTTTGCTCTTTTCTTCCCCTTTTCTTTTCTCCAGAATGCCTCCTTTATATAGTGAGGGGCAAAGAGTAAATCAAAGAGGGGATCAAGGAGATCTTTTCCTTAAAAGTGTAAGGAGAGCCAATTAATCAAATTTACCATAAACAAAATAAATCTGTCCAAAAAGTAATACAATCAGCCTGCCTAAAATAGCGGAAAAGAAATTTATTCTTTCTTTTATTAGATGAATCCAATCAATAATAAATAAAAAAAAAAGCCAGACAATCCAGTAATGTTCCATATTACGAAAATAAGAAAAAATATAAGGAAAATTAAAAAGCTGATTTTCTGTGAATCTGCAGAATATAATTTCCTTAATTAGCCTTTCAACGGAATAATAAGAATGCAAAAATTTAGTTAAGTGCGCAATTTTTGTATTCAAATTATATTAAGACTAAAATATCCAAACATATACATATTCGTTTTAGTAGAGGTGAACAAGCATTTTTCGGGTTTTATTTAGATTAAAGAAAAAGGATAAACACACTAAACAAAATGAGTGATAAAAAAAATCAATAGATTAAGAATTTAAACAAGGTTTTCATATAGAGTAATTTAGAGAAAAAATACCAAGTTTTCTCCATCCCGAGCGTTCGGAGTGGCTGTGACGCAGAGGGGCTGCCGGCGATCTGGGCTGGCGGTTATTGATGTTGTTTTGGTGCGGTAATGGGGTGACGGGAAGATGGAGGAGAGAAGAGGAGGGAGAGGACAGGCTGGCGCCGGCGTCAGGAGGCTGGCAGCGGCTGGTGCGGGGTTTTCGGGGCTGCTGCGGGGTTGCTGGTGGTCGTGGAGGGGAAGGGTCGCGGCGCGGGGCTGCGCCACTGTGGTTGCTGGCAGCGGGGGCTGCGCCGCTGGAGAGAAGAGAGGGGCTGTCGTGTGGCTTGGTGGCTGTGGAGGAGAAGCCGACGCGGGGGAGAGGGAGAGGAGAGGAGACGCGGCGGTAGAGGGTGGCGGCATGGAGATTGGAGAGACAAGGTGGGGGAGGCGGCAGCCATGGCTGCCTCCCTTTGAGAATGGAGAAAATGAAGAAATATTTTAGGTTTTAGGTGCTTAAGGATTAAAACGGGTCCGGGTCGGATCCGGGTCAAAAATGGGTGACCCGGATTTGAAAAAATAGCCATAAATTGACAATTCTGATTTAAATACTAGTCCAAAATCATAGTACTTTAAAATTAGGCCACGAATTGGTAAATCGAATTTAGATATTAGTCAAAAGTTGTAAAAGCTTAGGAATTGAGCCACAAATTGATAATTCGGATTTAAAGACTAGTCAAAAATTATAAAAGTTAAGATTAAGTCATAAATTGACTCAATTTTGAATCAAAAGTGCAAAGATTGAAATAAAATTTTAAAATTTAAATGAATTCGAACAAAATGAGATAAAAAATTGAAATAGTTGTCATCTAATTAACAATTAAAATATATATTATTTTGAAATAAAATTTATTCCATGAAAATATTTCAACGTATTAAGGTTGTTTTAAAAAAAAAAATTGGTAATATTTTAATAATTAATGTAGCAAATAACGAACATTACTACTCCGGTTTGACAGATTTATTAAATCAAATTTATAACAATAAAGAAGATAATAATAATAATAATAATAATAATAATAATAATAATAATAATAATAATAATAATAATAATAATAATAATAATAATAATAATAATAATAATAACGGTAATTTTAAAATTGCTAAAATAATTCGTGAACATATGTTAATGCCTTTTAAAACTTGAGAATTTTATAAAATGTGCGATTACTTCGATACTATTAAAAAAAATAAACTCAAAGTTTTTAAATACCCACTTAATCAAATGACATCGTAAAATGCGTTATGGGTCGGTCAAAATCGGGTGTCAACAGTGTGGATGGATGAGTGAGAAGAGTTCCAGACTTTTAAGGATCGACTAACCTTTGCCCCAATTCTAACGTAGTTGAAGGGAAATGATGGATTTGTTGTTTATTACAATGCTTCACGGATTGGGTTTGGTGTGTGTTGATGCAAAATGGTAAAGTGATTGCTTATGCCTCAAGGCAATTGAAAGTACATGAATAGAACTACCCAACCCATGATCTTGAGCATGCAGTCATAGTGTTTGCTTTGAAAATTTAGCGTCATTACTTTTATGGGGTTCATTGTAAGGACCCAAACTTTGTATGGCCTTAATGGTGCTTGTAATTTGGTTTCAGAAAGTTTTTGACCAAGGTGACACCTTATAGGCATCTCTACAGGTCGTGTGACTCACCACGGGCCATGTGGAGGATCCTTGAGGTGTCCCTTGGCCTTGTGTGTAGGGTGTTGGCCTTAAGTTTGAGTTCAAGACCAAGGATCACACCACATGAACCCCACATGGTCCGTGTGGCACTTCACTGGACGTGAGGTGGCTTGTGAGTAGCCTTGGCCTTGAAAACTACATTTTGGCCAAGGAACTTCACACACGAACCTTATATGGTCCATATAACTCTTCATGGGTCGTATGGCCTCCTGTATGGGTGTTGGTGTGAAAATTTTCAAAGTATGGAATCACTATATTTGAACTTCGTCAGTGAAATCTTGTTTAAACGAAGCCCCACAGAAGGCTACACGGTTCGTGTGCCTCTACACGGTCCGTGAGACCTATCTATGGGACCCCTGGCAACATTTTGACTTTCGTTTCATTAATGGTGTTCTTGTAATTTTTGCTATTCCTAAGGGTCGTTTGTGACTTTCTAACCTATTGTGAAGCTCCCAAAAAGCCTATACTCTTCTATTGTCATTCAAATTCAATTCAGCACTTAGAATTTATTCAAGCTCTCTCATAAGAACTCCTCTCAAGAGAACTAGTGATGGCTTAGCTTGGGGATTAAGGAAAGGCTCCCTTCTTCATTAAATTCTTCTTGTTTCTTCTAGGTTAGCTAAGGTATGTGGGATTTTATTCATGGTTCCTTTCAACCATGAAGACCCCAAACTCTTTTATACTTGATTTTATGAAATTGAGCTTACTTTAAATATGGATTTTTAATATTATTATTTATTGATTCAATTGAGATATGAGCTATGTTTTAATGTTGATTTTAAAGTGATTTGAACCCTAATATGTTGAATTTCATGAATATTATGAAGAATTGAATATGCATTGTCCCTTTAAAGTTTGATTTAGGCATGGATAATCTAAATTATGATTTCAATGTTATTTTACTTATGGATTTACTTAAATTTAATATTGTATTGTTGATTTTTAAGATTGAATCTCTAATGCTCATGCTATTCTCACGTCATTCATCGCATATGCATTAATGAGCAATGGTTTTGATGAAAACGATTTGGTGGGTTAAGCTCATATATGTTTATTATTCGATGGGTTAAGATCACATTTGGTTATGACAAGAATGTGATCACATAAATGTCTATGATATGGCTCTTTGAGCATCTTAGGTGTTTACACCATCTTGATATATGTGAATGAGTTATTCCTATGCATGCAAAGTACGATTCAAAGTATGATTTGGCTTTTGAACCCAAGTATGAATTAACATCCTAACAGCATGATTCCAAAGCACCCTTCCCTTAGAAATTATGTTCTATGTGTTTATTTCTCTTTAATGTTTCTGCAAAACCAAGGATATGCTATGCATGCTTAAGAGGCTTGTTTGGAATTCCCTTCGGGCTCCCATTTGTTGTGTCACATCTAAGCTCTAGGCTTGGATGGTGACAACTCATGTATGCATATGCCATGAATGATATGAGAATAGCATGGGCATTAGAGATTCAAATTCAAATCAACAATATAATATGAAATTCAAGTAAATCCATAAGTAAATCTACATTTGAATTACAATTTAGAACACTCATACTTAAATCAAACTTTAAAGGGACAATGCATATTCAGATCTTCATAATAATCATGAAATTCAACATATTAGGGATTAAATCACTTTAAATATAAAAATTAACCATAGCCCATATCTCAATTAAATCAAATAAACAATAATCTAAAAGACCCATGATTAAAGTAGGCTCAATTTCATAAAATCAAGTGTAAAAGAGTTTGGGGTCTTCATGGTTGAAAGGGGCCATGAATCAATCCCACATACCTTAGCTAACTAAGAAGAAATGAGAAGAAATTATTGAAGAAGAAGACCCTTCCTTAAGCTCCAAGCTATCCTTCAAGGTTCACTTAAGGAGAGTCATTAGATGAGAGAGCTTGAATAATTCTAAGTGTTGAATTGAATTTGAATGAGAGTAGAAGAGAATAGGTATTTTAACAGCTTGGGATAGGTTAGGAAGTCATAAGCAACCCTTAGGATTAGCCAAAATTACAAGAAAGCCATTAATGAAACGGATGTCAAAAAGTGCCAAGGGTCCCGTATAAAGGGCGTACGGACCGTGTAGGGGTCACACGGACCTTGTGGCCATCCGTGAGGCTCCACTTAGACAAATTCTCCACTTAATGAAGTTCTAAGATAGTGATTCCATTTAAGAGCTTCGATTTGTTATTCTTAATTTCATCCTTGTAAGTGCCTAACTATGTTATTCTATATCATGATTCTTGCATCTACAATGAATATGAGTAGATAAATCCACAACTAGGGTTGTGGGATCCATGAAGAACTAACAAGGTAAAACTGGATAATTCATAATTCTTGGAAAGTGTACATGCATGTATTAATTAATTCTCTTTATTTTGCTTGATTTTTAACGGTGGCCAACATTAGAACTCATCTAGTTTTACTGACTGGATCAAGGTAATAACAAATAGGAAAAGAGATTAATTATAAAGATTCAATTGATATTTTCTCTTCTAATCAACCAAACTGGATCAAGGGGAGGTTAAAATGGAATAATAGGTAAAGGTTAGTAATGTCATACTACGGGGATGGATCATATCACGTAGTGATATTTACCTCTCGCCTAGATCAAAGGGTTTGGTAAACTTAACTTACAATTATGCATGCAACACACTAGATAGAATGTAATCATTTGGTAATACCAAGTTAGGGAATCATGGAGAACACAATACCCTAGTTACTCTTCTTACTGGTTTGACATACTTTTCTTAGTTAAGGATTTCTTTCTGCAATCTTACAACCCCTTATTTCAGGAGATAAGAAGGTTAATTAACTCGAATTGCTTGAAATTACTCTAAGTCTACCATATTCCCCGTGGGATCGACCCTATCATGGTTAGGTTATATAGCTTGACAACGACCACTTTAACCTTCAAAAAGGAGGTGTAGCTTGGTAAACATCAAGATTTTGGTGCCATTGTCGAGTAATTCAGGTAGACTTGTTTAATTTGAGCAGTTAGGGAATTAATCCCTATTTCCCTTATGTTACATTTTTTTTATTTTTGTTACAGCGTGCAGGTGTGCTGTATGCACAACATTCAAAGTCAAGGCATTCCCTTGACTCTGTTTAACCCTGAGATCTAAAGGACGCTAAGAAGAATGGTCCAAGACAATGCAAACAATGCTGCAAATAATGTAGTGAATGCAGCACTGAACCAAAACTAGAGTGAGAACGATAATAACCCACCTCCACTTGAGGATATTGACCCACAACCATAGGATCTTAATGCCGAGGCTCATACACGGAATCGATATCGGCTTGATCCTATAGTGATAGATGTCATAGGAGATATTGTTTTACTGCCACTACCGGATAACACAAAGTTTGTGGTTTCGAGTGGGTTACTCCAAATGATGTTGAATCATAGGTCGTTCGTGGGCCTATCATCAGAGGATCTGCATAGCCATCTACACAACATTGTCTTCGTCCATAAGAGCGTGATGGGAAACCAGAATCTATCTGTGGATACCATTTGGCTTATTGTCTTCCCATTATCTTTAAGAGGCGATGCAATGTTATTGCTATCTTAGGTCCTACAGAGGTTGATCACTAGTTAAGATGAACTACAGATGGCCTTTTTTGAGAGGTTCTTCCCGAGGTCGAAGAAGTTGAAATTGAAGAACCAAATCAATAACTTTGAACAACTTCCCGATGATTCAATTAGTACCATGTGGGAGGAGTTCACAAAGTGTCTGAGGAGTGTTCTTGACCACAAGATAATTGATGACACCTTAGTGGAGATCTAATATCGAGCCCTGAATGAGAATAACCAAGTTGTTGCTGAAACTATCACAAGAGGCGCGTTTCTGGATCATCCATTTTCGATGATTGCTGAGAAGCTGGAAAAGGTGGTCAAGAAAAATTGTACATGGGAACAACAGATAAGTCAACAATAAAGATCTCTTTGTAGTCAATACTAATTGGTGCAAGCAAAAAAATAAATGAGGAGATGATGCAGGAGCTTGCCCAGATGAATACCAATGTGAAGTTGTTAATGAAGCAGAACCAAGAACGTGTTAATGCACTTGTTCATCAACCTTCACGAGCACCTATGTATGAGATGCCTTACTATGAGGAGGACACTTACTTCTTCACTGATCAGATGGTGGGTTTCCGGAGCAACGCCCAAAGGTCCAATTTGTGACAAGGTCGGAACTATTACAAGGATGGAACCTTCAAAGACAACAATCAAGGAGGTTACTATGATAGAAACAAGGCCCTGGACAGAGATGCTTATTGGGGATGCAGAGATGTCTACAAGAATGATACATATGTGTCAACACATAATCGAGATTCGAGTGCTGGAAGCTCTAGAGTTGAGGAGATATTTGATTGCCTGTTGAAGAAAGATGACTCTTAGGATTAGACATTCAAGGGGATGAAGTTCGACATCTCCAACATTCATCAGAAAATCGAGTCTCATTCTGTTTCTATCAAGTAGCTAGAGCAACAGTTTGGTCAAATATCAACTCAACTTAACCAGTGCCAGAAAGGTACATTGCCCAGCGATACAACTCAAAATTCAAAGAATGGGGGGTAGTGTATGGCGGTGACTACTCGTGGTAGTAAACAGACCATTGACCCTCTAATGTTGGTTGATGATGATGTTGTTTGTGAGGAGATAGATGAGGTCAAAAATGCAGAGACTGGAGATAATCGTGCAAATCATGGGGTGAGTGATACTATAGAGATGCCAAAAAATTTGAAGCCCATTCCTAGAACTCTTCCTCTTTTCCCTCGGAGAATCAAAAAGAAGGAGGAGGAAGGTTAATTCAACATTTTCTCTCAATGTTGAAACAACACACCATCAAAATTCCTCTCATTGAAGCATTGGAGAAGATTCATGGGTATGCCAAATTCATGAAGGGCTTGGTCACAAAGAAGCGGACTGTGAGCCAGGAGCTCTCCCAAGAGCTTCAACATTGCAATGTGATTGCTATAAGGTCCTTGGTGTAGAAACGAGAAGATCCTAGAGCATTCACCAACCCCTGCACAATCGGAGAAGTTGAGTTCACAAGTTCATTATGTGATCTTGGTACCAGCATAAATTTGATGCCTCTTGTGGTCTTCAAGAAGCTAGAACTGCGAGCCCCTATCCCTACGAGCATATGATTGTTAATTCTTGATCGAATAGTGAAGAAGCCTATGGGGATACTGTATGAATTCTTTATCAATATAGATGAATTCATTTTCCCCCACAAACTTTGTGATCCTTGATTGGGAAGTTGACTTCGAAGTCCCAATCATACTGGCAAGGCCCTTCTTAGCTACTGTGCAAGCACTAGTGGATATAAAAGTCGGTCAGCTTAAGTTTTGACTGAATAATGAAGAAGTTTTCTTCAACATCTATCAGTTGATGAAGAGACCAAATGATTTGAAGATGGATATTTGGGAACTTGGTGAAGTCTAAGTAACCAAGTTGTCCAAGTTGTGCCGCGACAATAAATCAGGTGCTACTTGGGAGGCAACCCAAGATATTTGATATAACAGTGTTAGTCTTGTTTTTTTAGCTTTTGGACTTGTAGGTAGTTTAATTTTTAGTATTTTTGTTTTAATTTTTGGACATTGGACTAGTGGCATATAAGGTAACAGTGTGTTTTATGAAGGATGTGCAGGTACAAGACCAAGTCAGCCAATTTGGGTTGACGAAGCAACAAAAAGTGCTTCTATGACTGGTTCTATGGGTCGTGTTTCAAACCACAACCTGTGAACTGACTCGTAGAACACTTACAGTGAGAAAAACAATGTACAGTCTAATCTACAAGCCAACTTTATGGCCTATGGATAAAACTAGGGGCCGTGAATGAGGCTCGTGGACCAAGGTAAATTTTTTACTTCTGGCTAAGTGTTGGGGGTTTCTATAACCCGCTTTATATGTCATATATCATTATGTGACACGTAGATGGGTCGATGAAAGCAATCTCCCAAATTAGGGCTTGGACCTATGAGATCAGGGTCTATGTCGTAGAAATTTCAATGGCCCATAATCACGGTTTTATAGAATCCCGAGCCCAATCATTTAAATTGACCTGGTCAAAGTATAAAAGGGGGTCAAATAATTTTGACCCCCCACTTTCACAAAATTTCCTAAATACTCGACCCATTTCTTCTGCCCTAAGCAATCCGACCACCATCCAGCCACCGTCCCTATTTTTCTGACAAGTTTTTTTGGCCATATTTTGGCGACCTAGGGTTTGCCCTATCTAGATTCCTCCTTCAATTTTCCAACTTTTTGATTGAATTTTGATAAGTTCTCGGCTCTAAACACCCTTATAATACCGAGTTTATTGTCATTAGATTAAAATTATTGATGAGTAGGGTAGTCCAAACTTGATGGGTTCAATTGTTTTTGGTTGCCTTCATATATGCTTTGTATTTAATATTGATTGAGTTTTTGTCGCTATTTTGAATAGTGTTAAATGTTAGAAAATGTATATGTGGCCATGTTTTATTTGAATAATATTAAGAGAATTCCATGTCGTCACATGTCATTCAAATTGGATGGAATATATTGCTTGAAAAATAACGTGTGATTGTATGTGTGTGCCTTGATGTTTAACTTTCAAATGGTGTCGGTTTGCAAAATAAACATGTTAAATGCAAATTGGTGGGGTAGTGTGTAATCACTGCATGTAAGGTGTTTGGGAAGTTGTTGGGATCATATGGGTGCTCAAATATTCTTGCTCCGATGCTGATTTAATTAACCATGGTCTAAACATGTCATTTTGGGACCCGTTTAATAGGCTTAGAAGACCAAGATTTTGGATATTTCCCATCACGAGGGTCTTCTACAGCTGGTGGAACATTCCGCGAGCCATAGTAGCTCCTCCTCGCGTGAAAATCCAGTAACTTTGAGTTTTTGGAATTCTATCAGATGAGACCTTCTACGAGCCGTAGTTTATTCTATGACTCGTGGATAGGTCTTGTGGGGCCCTGCCTGTGCAAACTCAAATTGGAATTTCATCTACGACTTAGCCTATGACCCCTGGAATGTTCTATGAGTCGTAACTGGTCTTGTAGATGTAATTCCAGTAGCTAAAATCACTAAAACCTGCCATCCACATAGGCCTTTACGGCTCATATTTTACACTATGTACCGTAAACAAGCCCTCGTAGACTCAACTATCATCAGTTTTGATATGTTCTTGTTTTTCATTCCTCAACTTGTGGGGCTAATTGTATTTGCTAAATGTGTGCATTTTAGTTACCATGGCCCCAAAGGCAAGAGTGAGATACGGGCCGTACAGCGGCGTTAGATGAGCCCTTGGAGGATCAGGAAAAATCCAACGCCAATGGATCATTAGAGGAGCTCAGTGTTCTGCCTGACTCGAACATCGAGCGACCACAGACATGGGCTGCCACTAGACTAGCTGGGTATCCCTACACTCTGGCTTTTGTAGTCCGCCCTCTTAGTTTAAGAGAGAGGTAATACGGATAGCAACTCTATACAGATGACTCCCTCTAGAGAAGAGTCTGAGTCTAAATCCGGCGAAAAGTTAGATTCAGAGTCTTCAGCAGCACCTCTGGCACCACCTTCCTTCTTGATGCTCCATCTAGCCGGTGGTGTGTCGAGGGCGTGTAATCTATCTACTGAGAGAGCATACAAAAGAACGAGCAAGGATGACTAGCTCATTCTATATTTCAGGAGCCTCGAATCATCACTTCAGGGTTGAATAGTGTCCCAGACCTCTAGGACACCATCACCAGATACAGGCTCTAGTGGCTGACAGGACCGTCGAGGAAGTACTCCCCACCCATGGTTCGAGAGTTCTCCGCATCCTATGCTGCCATAGTTCTCAATTCTCTTCCCAATGGGAAGAAACCCCTTACTCAACCCCAATTGATACACATGAGGGTGAGGGGCATACAAGTGGATATCTAAGAGCCCACTATCCGCCACATGGTATTTGGCCTAGAGTTCCTAGTCCCCAGGTCTAAAGCAGAGTTCGACAGGAGATTGGAGCAGAATCAGGATAAGGCTCTGATGAGAGCCTAGGCCCACAAGGCTTCTTTGATGAGATGGGTTGCTAACCACATTACAGAGCAGGGCCAAGACCCTAAATGGATATCCACGTTAGCAGAGCCCATAGTGAAGGCCTCCCTCAGCTTCACTAGTAAATTTTGGTGGGTTGTGGTCAAATCACGGATCCGGCCCACACTTGCAGACAATACATTGACATCGGACCGTGCAGTACAGGTTGCCAGCATCTTGGCTAGCTATGAGATAGATTAGGCCCGCCTAATTGTAGAGCAGATACATAAGGCAGCCCTGAAGAGGTCATCCACCTCCATCCCCTTCCTGTGCCTGATATATAGACTCTATAAGAGTCGATGGCGGAGATATTCACCATTTTGACTCTTTAATCAAGTTTCAGTAGATGTTAGATGTCTATCCTGATAAAGGTTGATGAGAAATCTGTGGCCCTCCAGCAAGCACTAGCCCCCTGTTTAGATTCTAGGGATGTTCGTTGCGGTGCCACCGCCTGAGCCTCCAATTTCTACCACCATGACTGCTCCCACAACTGAGGCACCCTCACAGACAGAGACTAATATGGAGAGGGGGCCTACTACTACTACTATTACTGCCCAACATTCGTGCCCACATCGACAGCACCCGCTGGCATGGTTTATGTGTCATCTATTCGGGCCATGGTGCAGAGGCAGACCCATATTGAGTCCTAGCTGACTCAGTTATTATAATAGATTTAGCCTTAGGTTTTCTAGGCTATCTATAAGGTTGAGGCTTGTATGCAGGCATTCGCGGTAGCTGCTATTCAGGAGAGACTTACACTCGTGGATAGCCGCATTGATGTGTTTGAGAGGTGAGTACAGCAGAGCCTCGACTCAGCACAACCTGCTTACATGATGACCATTCAGACGGAGATCCAGCAGCTCCGATCTGAGGTGAGAACAGCACTAGCAGCATCGATTGTGCTCCCATTGGCCGATCCCACAAAGATGGTGCTAGATTTATTTGCTTCTGATGAGACACCACTCCTTTCCCTCGGGAAGAGGCCCAGCATTAATAATCCTGAGGCAGCGAGACTAGAGGTGGGGTTGACAGAGGACCAGCAATTTGAGCTTTCTAGGCTACGCGCGTGGCAGGTTGAGGAGGCGCAACGAGCACGTGAGGGGTACTAGACCCTTCGGACATTCTCCTGCTCTTGAGTAGATCACCAAGCAGGTTAAGATTGGTCAGACTCAGCCAGAAACTAGTGCTTAGGTGCCCAAGTATGTTTTTTTGACCCCTGTGATTTATTATTATATGTTATACATTGAGGACAATGCAAAGTTTTTTCGATGGGGTGTGAGCCGTTATAGGACTCACTGAAATCTGAGTAACCTTCGCCTTTAACTATCCCAAATTCTGAATCTGATGAGTTTTCTTGCATGTGTATTTTTCCCCAAGGATATTTACTTTCGGTTGAATCGACATGTTTAGGATGTGTAGATAGCATTAATAGCATATAGTACTGAAGTCTATGGTATATGTTAGTTTTTGTATGAAAAATGATACCCACTAGAAATTTTGTTAGCTAGTCTTGATAGCAACCATGCATGTTTGGTTGTGGACAGTGCTTGTTCTGATACGTGAGGTTGAATTGTTATGAAAAGCATGATCTGAGAATCTTTGTTAATAGTGTAATCAGTGTCATGTGTGTGTGATCTTTCTTTGCTAAATTCTTATATTGTGTTTCAATTCAGAACTTTCCATGTTACTCTAACTTAGACTCTAGGTTAGTTGGTTAGGAAAGGATCTTAGGCCATTGTTCATATTAGTCCACTTAACCTAAATAACCGACCAAATGCATAATGTATCCCTTGATCCCAATGTTTGAGCCTTGCATGTACCCTTTTCTTTGTAAAAACATAAGTTACCTAGCCTTATTAAATGTAAAATCCTAAAAGTAGCCCTAATCCTTCCTCGAATATTGTGCACTGTGATTGAGGCAAAAAGCTTAAGTTGAGGGTGGCTACCAAAAGTGGCCCTGTTTCATAGGTTGGATATTGTGCACCTCGACTCAGGCCAAAAGCCTAAGTTGAGGGTGGCTGGTGCAAGGGTGATCACATAAAATAGGGTGGAAGCTAGTGGTACATGGGAAAAGGTATAAAAATATGCTCTGGGAGCAAGAAAAATGAGTAGATGCCTAATCAATGTGCTAAAAAGAAAAATGATGTGAAAACAAAGGAAAAGATTAAAAAAGAGAGTAAGGCACCCAAAAAAGCTTAAAATAGGAGGAAAATGAGTTGAAAATGATAGTGTTGGTAGGGAAAAAGTGTAGAATAACGCAGTGTCAAAGATGGTCTTCAGTCACTATGTTCTGAAAATATCATACCAAAGCCACCTAAGCCTATGTTACAAGCCAAGAAAGTCCTAGAGTGAAACTAGTCCAAGTAGTCGAAGGTCATGGTCGTGAGTATAAAGGCAAGCGTATGGTATTGAGCATGGTATTTGAATATTTTTTGTAAGAGTGAGCAATTTTGTTTAGTCTCAAGCATTGAATCTGAAAATATCATCATGAGTGGGACATGGGACTTTTTTCTATGAGGGCACTTGCATTACACTGCTAATTCTAGGCTAGTTTAGTGATTGTTGCTTATCGGTGATCATCTTGCTTGTCATACTTGCACTGTCACATGTATTGATTTGCATTGGTTTGCTTGATAGTTATCTGATATGCATTTATGAGTAGTGTGGGTATATGTTCTTGAGTTTGAGATGATGTGTTCCATTAGTTATGGTCTATGTGTTACTGTACTACCTATGTAGATTGAGTCTGTCGCTTGAGGACAAGCAACAATTTTAAGTTGAGGGTGTTGATGTACTGTCAAAACACAACACTTTTGATGCCTAAAACTTAGAATTTGGTGTGTTCTCAATGCGATTTTAGTGGTTATGATGTGTTTTTATGTTTGTTTTCAAGATTACAGGATTTGGCATGATTTTGGGCTAAACGTGTAGATGCTGAAGTTTTTGCTATTCTGCGACAATTTTTACAGGCCTAGGAAGTATGCACGAGCTGTAGAGTTTGGTTTTGTAGCAAAATCCAGTGTAGGAGTGATTTTCTAAAGTTGAACCTATGAACTATCATACAAGCCATAGAATGAAGCACGAGTCATAGATAAAAGGTTTCGTACCCTGAGGATCAGAAAGTGGGAAGTTGCTAAATATTCATCAGACGATACCTTATATGGGCTGTAAGTTTGAATATGATCCGTAGAAAGGTCTCGTAGAAGCTAAACCTATAATTGAAGATGAAGTTCACGAAGCACCGATTACGGGCCGTAGAACTTAATACGACCTTAGACATGCTCGTACTGCCTACCAAATCTAGTTCTCCTATTTTGTTTTGAATTTGTATTTTAAACATTATAAATAAGTTTTTCAGGTTATTTTCAGTATACTAGTAGGCAACAAGTAGAGAACGACCAAATACATTGAGAAACACTTGGAAACAATATTTTGTGATTTTAATTGATATTTTGTGATTTCCATTGAAGAGCTTGGAGTTCTTGTTCTTAATTTCATCCTTGTAAGTGCTTAATTATGTTATTCTATATCATCATTTTGACATCTACAATGAATATAAGTAACTAAATCCATAACTAGAGTTGTGGGAATCATGAAGAACTACCAAGGTTAAACCAGATAATTCGTAATTATTAGAAAGTGTACATGCATGTATTAGTTAATTCTCTTCATTTTGGTTGTTTTTAATGGTGGCCAATGTTAGAACTCGCCTAGTGTTATTGACAGGATCAAGGTAGTAATGAATAGGAAAAGAGGTTAATTAATAGGATTCGATTGATATTTTCTTGTCCAATCAACGAAACTAGATCAAGGGGAGGTTGAACTGGAACAATAGGTAAGTGTTAGTAATGTCGCACTGA